>OX344720.1:89521920-90121920 GCA_947034835.1 Ballota nigra | reverse complement strand
GAAAACATACAATAGAGCCAAAAAAACCAACAACAAATTCAGGAATAATCCTATGAAATCTGTCAACACCTGTGATATACAAAGGAATCAAATAAAACATATAAAAAGATTAAGCAAAATACTACTAAACAAACATCAAAGAACACCATCCCTAAATAAATTACCTAATATTTTGACAGCAGAAGTGTGCAAGCGTTCACCAACTCTCTCCTTAATACATCCATCAGTACCATTAAAGATAACAAATTAAAAGATACCATCACACACTTCTTCAAGAAAAATCAAGTCATCACGACAGATATCATAAACATTTTTAATGGTGATATCAAACTTAAAAAATCAAAATTCCCCAGTGATAACAACTTGAACTTCATGATCACGTACAAAGGAATCACACATAGAACGCTGCCTCAATAAAAAAACTTGATTAGGAACCTTGACATGAATTACATCGCGAAAGCTTATCGGCAATTGCTGAAAAAAAGAATGAAACAAAGATATTAAAAAAATTAAAAAAGAAAACAATAAAATTAAAAAATTAAAATTTTTTTTTTAATAACTTACAATGCATTCTGATTCCCTATTTTTTGAAAAACGAAGCAAAAATCTAAACTTATCCGAATGATACACATCCATAATATACTTTTGAATTGCACCCCTAGGCACAAGAAGGTCATCTCCTGCAAGTTTTTTATTTTATTATTACTTACACAAACTTAATAAACATTATTCTTTTTGCAGAAAAAAAAATCATAAAAAAAGTATATATACTTACTACGGCCTCCATTGCTACACATCTCGTACCGGATTAGCAAAACCCGAAATATATCACACTGCATAAATAAAAAAAATCCACATTAAAAACCAACTAATTTTCGGAGATAACATAACATAAATTACACACAACACATACAAAAAAATATAATTTCAATAACTTTCAAAATCCACAAAAAAAAAAAATAAACTGCAAATATCGACAAAATATCAGATAACAACACGCAAGAAATAGTAAAAAAAAAATTATGAAATTAATTTCAGCACACAAGAATTTACGAAACATTACGAAAATGTTTAAGAAGAAAACCAAAATCTCAAGGAAAAAAATAATTAAACATACTGGAAATATATATCAGCAACAAAAAATTGTCCAAAGTGAAACCTACAAACTGAAGAACCACGACAAATGAATAAGAATGGTAGGTAGGAGATAAATTATTTGAACCAAGAAACTTGATTGGCATAATTTATTGAACTGACCATATGTGGAAAGAAAATAATTAATAAAGAAACTCGCAAAAGTCACCGCAATCTCAACCAATAAATAAAAAGAATCATTGATCAATCTAATCATATGAAATCTCGAAATTGAGGAGAAAATCAGGAATAAAATCTGAGGTCTTTAGTCTTTTTTAATTATTTATATAAAGAAAAATATCAAACAATAAAATACTAATAGATCGCACAAGGAAAAAAAATCAAGTAATAAACAGTATTTTATTATATATATCTTTGACTACACAAAATATATTTACTATATTTATATTAGATATGCACAATTTAAAATATATATTCTCGGCATATAACTTATAGTATTACAAATTAAAATTAATCAATTGATAAATATAACCACGGTAAAAATAATAAATATATGGTAATTGGTTCTATATATTTTGACTATAAAAAAGGCATACACTATATTTATATTACGTATTCAAAAAACACATATATTCCACACATAACTTATATTATTATAAATGGAAATTAATTAATTGATAATTTGTATATAAACAAAATAGGATTAATGGGCAAGATACAAAATCAAATCCCATCAATTAGAAAAAGAAAGATTTGACTATATATTTAATTAACCGAAGAGTACAAACAAAACTGAATATCCCACACAAAAAGGTATTCACAACTAATGGCTACAATTTCGGCATAAAATAGAAACCGTTCATGATTTATGTTATTATTATTATTATTATCATAATACAGCCCAGATTGTTTTAAAATATATACACAGAACAAAATTAATAAAAATACACACACACACACACACACACACACATATATATATATATATATATATATATATATATATATATAAATAAAACAACGGACATAAAATAGAAACCGTTCATTTATGTTATTATTATTATTATCATAATACAACCCAAATTGTTCTAAAATATATACACAGAACAAATATAATAAAAATACATACATATATATATATATATATATATATATATATAACAATGGAACTGTTTATAATACCTATAACAAATCTTATTAATAAAAAAAATTATACATATTTTTCAAGAATAAAAAAAATAATATTATAATTATATAGATTATATAAATACTACGGAGAAGGATTAATTAGATTTTTGATACATATTTTTCACGTATTAAAAAAATTATATCAAACCATACATTTCTAGAGAGAACAAATAACAAAACATAAACTAACATAAAATGGAAACACAAAAATCAGTTTATTTTTAATATACTAAATAATATTGATTGATTTGATTTTCTTTAACAAAATGAAACGAAAATGACAAATAAAATAAACGATTAACAAAACACATTGTGTTTGACAAATTTAACAGTAATCATGGATGTAGAGATAATTAATTACGTAGATAACTCGAAAAAAAATTCACATTGTAAACTTTTTTTATATATAAAAAAAAAGGCATGAGAACTTGAACTATCACATTGTGTTTGACCAATTTAACAGTAATCATGGATGTAGAGATAATTAATTACGTAGATAAATTGAAAAAAAATTCACATTGTAAACTTTTTTTATATATAAAAAAAAAGGCATGAGAACTTGAACTAAAAAAAAAAAAGTCTTACTATTATATAATGAATAATTTGACATTTGTGTACAAAAAAATAAAATACAAATTATCGCCAAAATTTACTACCAATAAAATATACACTCTTTTTTCACAGATAATGTTGCGGTATTGGCCTGCCATTTCTTAAATTTATATGAAACTGAATACATGCTTGAACAACACATCATTTCGGTAATATATACTGATCAAATCCCCGAATATAATTTTCATTTAAAAAAACATAACACTATACCGAAAAAAAAATAACAAATTAAACACAAAAGGTGCTATACAAAGCAGGAAACATAAAAGATGTTATTAATTACTTACATTTATTTAAAATAAACAGGGTACCATAAAAATATTTATTGAAAATAAACATCTATCAAATGATTATAACCTAAAAAATCATCCTAAAAATATAAAAAACAAAAACAGAAGAAGAACTATCAACGTCAGCATCATCTTTGTAGAAATAAATTACATCAGACCTCCTCAAAGACAAATGCTTTGCCAAATTCTTCCAACCATCACATAAGCGGATGAAAACAGAATGTCGTCTATTAGATTGTATGGAACGACAATCATATCGAACTCCAAAAAGTTCACCAGTAACGGTATTTTTCAGCATAATGTTCATTTTAACCGACCCAAACAAAGACACCGCGTTCTTTCGAAGATACTACAAAAACATAAAAATACAAAGTTAGGAAAAATAATTTCATAATAAATACATTTTTTAAAAATTTGCATTAACTATTATTCAAAAGAAAATAAAAAAAAAACGTACCAAGCGTCTTCGGAACTCAGATTGATGGCAACTAACCGAAAATTGGGAGTGGAAATTTCTGGGGAAATCTACTGCAAAACAAAAATAATATGTTACATACCTTAAAAAAAAAGTAAACAAAGTTTAAAATATACCATTGTTGAAATAACGGGACCACATTGCAAGTTCGTAATTATCCTCCATTAGAAAATTGACATAAAATGATTGGACACCATCAAACATCAATGTCAAGTGCTTCAGTCTATTACTGAACCAGATCTCAGAACGACACGACTTCTTAATTGTCAATGCAAGTCCATTGTCAGTTACTACATAGGAGCACTTAAACTGATTTCCAAATCTACATCTCAAATAAAAAAATTCTGGAAGAGAATCTCCAAAAAAATGAACAAATATTACTGGAATAACCTAAAAAAAAAAAAGATTAGATTAAAAAAAATATAAATAATACAAAATTAAAAAAACACTTACAATTTGATTCGAGCAAGAAACAACAAACTCAGGGATAAAAACGCATGCACAGTCGAAACTTATCCACATAAAAATCACGCATAATATAGTCCCCGACTTTTGTCATAGACACAAGAATATCAGATCCTAACCGATCAAAAAAATTAGAATTAACAATAAAAGAAAAAATCAATATACAAAATTAGATCATAATAACAAAGAAAATAAAAAATGACCATTGATATACGGAAAAAAAATTCCGCTGAATGTTTAACTATAAAAAACAATATAATCCAGAAATAGTACGAAGAATAAATAATCCACCAAAATCATAAATATAAAACGTTAATAACCTTATACCGAAAAATTTGAAATCTAAATACTTAATTTTCCAAAATACGAACCGCAAAAAAAAAAAAATATATATATATATATACACATAACTAACCGGAAGAAGACATAATGCTTTTGTATGAAATTGAAATATCACTGACAGAAGAAAATAACTACCACAAAAGTATAATTAAAGAGAAATGAAAATTAAATAAAAACACAATAAGCTTCAATCACGATAAATATAATATTAACCACTGTATAAATTACAAAATCATAGGAGTACATTCAGGCGGAAAATACTTCTTATTAGGCCAATAAAAACCATGAGAATTAAATATATACTTGTATGATGTTCTGCCAAATTTAGAATAATATATCAAAGAATACGAATTTGTTGATTATTTAAAAAATATTACCTCGAAAAAATCTATTCGAGAGTTTACAAAATAAAACAAATACCATATGTTTGACATATTTAAATAAATAAATATATATATATATATATATAATAATAATAATAATTAAAATGTTAATTTAACTAATACTAATAAATTAATAAATTGTAGTACATAATATATCACCATCCAAATTTAAAGTATAACCAAATCATATTTAATTAAATTTTATTAACAAACACTACATTTTATATTGATTATTTTAAAAATTAATGTTTAATAGTAATATATCTCATTAAGACTTATAATATAATATTTTATAAGTACGTGACATTGATAACTAAATATTTGACTACTAAATACGACGTTAAAAATTGACAGATTCAAAAAATCAATTAAAAAAAATAAACACACCGATAGATTGATTGATAGACTGATTAATATTAATTGAATAATCAACAAAATAATCAATGTTACATATAATATTTAGTTATGTAAACTCTTCTGTTTAGCTGCAAAAAAGGATAAATATCTACTGTATTTCTTTGATCCATATATAAACTTAAAACAATTATATAATAAAATTATATACTTAAGTGAATGAATTATGTCAAACTTTGACTTTTCTATTAATTTTTTTCATAAAACGTCAAACTATACAAAAGATCAAAATTTTAAAGAAATCCTGAAAGACCAACTGAATTATTAATATATATTCAAGTGATTGTACAAAGCACCAAAAATAATAATCACATAAAGTACCACAAATTATAATAAATACCAAAGTACTTTTTATTATTTATTCATTCAAAGGAAATGAGAACATTACAACACCAATACTGCTTTTTTAATGGAACCATAATGTATTAGATGCTAATACGAAGTAACATCAACAATTTTGATAGAATGTGATTTCTGGAGATATTTAATTGCTCGATAGGCAGCATCATTTCCAGCCTCTTCAAAAGAACCACAATAGTCTCCATAAATACCAAAAACGTCAAAGGAACTGTGAATATAGACAATAGAACGAAACATTGGAAAACAATCAAAGCTGTTATCCTCAGTATCATACGCAGTACATAAATACCCCAAGCTAATAGCCAAATCATGAAGAATTATCCTGAAGTTAACATAAAAAAGATGTCCCTCCATTCGCAAAAATATATAAAAAAAAAATAGAGAACTGAATAAAAAAACTCACAATCAAGGAACTTAAATAGAGAACTAAATAAAAAATTCACAATCAGAGATCCTAATTTCCTTGTAACTAACAGGAACACACAACATTTGGTAATGACAATCAAATTAAATACCACAAATGATGCATTAAAATATGAGTTTAATATTCTCTGATTACATATAGAGTTGACATTATATACAATTCTATAAATAACAATTCCAATATGCATTGATTTTAGACAACATAATAAAATGATTATTAAATCAATCACCTAAATCACGGCACGCCTAAAAAAATGTATTTTAATAAAATTTGACAAAATAATGGACTTATTATATCAATTAACATAGAGTTTAAAAAAAATTAACTGACATGATCACAAATAGATGCTTCTTAAAATATGTTAGTTTAAATTAACAGAAAACAAAAAAATAAAATAATAATGTTATATGCACCAGACTATAGATTTTGGAAATAACCTATTTTTTTCCCCAATTAACTGACACGATCAGAAATACCTGCTCCTTAAAATATGTTTATTTACATTAATCACAGTAACACGCATTACTTTATAATGGCAATCACATTAAATACCACAACTTACACATTAAAATATGAGTAACTAAAATATTCCAATAACATATTTAGAGTTGACATAATATAAATTTTTATAAATAACAATTCCCTTATGCATTGATTTTAGACAAAATAATAACATGATTAGCAAACCAGTCACCAAAATCAAGGAACTTATTATTTCTTTTTTTTTTATCAGATCATGCTTAGAAAAATATATTTTTAATAAGAATTGCTCATACAAAATAATAGAGTTCTTTTATTAATTAGCATAGGGTCTGAACACAATTAACAGACATGATAAAAAAATAAACGCAAATTAAAATATGTTATTTTAGATTAACACTCCAGAAGTACAGTGAAATATGTATAGGTATGTATAATATATTTTCCTAAACCCTGAAGCAAAAAAAAAAAAAAAAAAAAACAATGTTATATGCACCAGACAATAGATTTTGGAGATTATCATATTTTTTCACAAAATAACTGAAATGATCGGAAATATCTGCTACTTAAAAAAACGTTAATTTACATTAATAATCAGGAAGTTTACTGAAATATGCACATGTATGTACAATTTATTTTCCTAAACTATAAAATAATAAAAAAAAAAAAAAACACTACATGGAACATACAATAGATTTTGTACATAACAATATTTTTTCCAAAATTTTTATCCTCAATTTCCTAAAAAATGGTAACAAATAACATTAAGCTTATATCTCATTTATAAAATTAGACATTTGAAATTCATATATTGCATGAATAAGATTAAGTTATTAAAATATCAAGCTAGCAGATTTAAATTAAAACAACCACAATATTTATAACCTAAATTAAAAATGAAATATATAAAATATAATTAACATATTAATTAAATTATTTCATTATAATTTAAGTTGCGAACACAATAATAAAAGAAAAAATGTTAATTTAGATTAATAATCAGGAAGTTTACTGAAATATGCACATGTATGTACAATTTAGATTCCTAAACTATAAAAAAAAAACACTACATGGAATATACAATAGATTTTGTACATAACAATATTTTTTCCAAAATTTTTATCCTCGATTTCCTAAAAAATGGTAACAAATAACATTAAGCTTATATCTCATTTATAAAATTAGACATTTGAAATTCATATATTGCATGAATAAGATTAAGTTATTAAAATATCAAGCTAGCAGATTTAAATTAAAACAACCACAATATTTATAACCTAAATAAAAAATGAAATATATGAAATATAATTAACATATTAATTAAATTATTTCATTATAACTTATGTTGCGAACACAATAATAAAAGAAAAAAGATTTATATGCTAATTATATTTCATCTATTCCATTGTAACACAAGAACATAAAAAACACAAAACTGCACTTGGATTAAAAAAACAATATATTAACATAGACGATTTGTCATTAAACCACATTAACAAAAAAATGTTTCATAGATTGTTACAAATTGTAAAAAATAAAAAATAAAATGGTAAAAGGAATACAACAACTCATCAATGGAATACACATATCACTAAATACACATTACATAACGATAACAAAGTCAAAAATTCAAATAAACCAATCGAAGAATATGCAAACACTGTAAAAAACGTGCCCCCCAAACGGTATATTGTATTCCTGCAAAATAAAACAAAAACCTTATAAAATTTGGAAAATCACATTCATATATAGAGATATCAAAATATAGAATTCATTTTTCAGATTCTTGTTACAAAAAAAAAAAAACAAAAAAAAAAAAAAACTGTGAACCAAAAAAAAGTAATACACCAACTAATTAGGAAAAAAAGATCAAGCATCACTAAATACATATCAAATTATGAACAAAGCAACGAACCACTCTAAAAAAACGCAGACTCCGTCTATAACATGGCTACTACAATGAATATTAAATTCCTGCAAAACAATGAAAACAAATCCAGTAATGCAGATGAATAGCAAAGATATACATATATATAGGAGAAACGAATGTAACGGTTACAACCATTACGCACGAAAATAGCACAACATAAGGAATATTAAATGCACGAAAATAATACCAAATCTAACCACAATTTTGATCGGACGACATCTAAAAAAAACGAAAAAAATCAACGGCCAGTACTGATTGGCGCCCAAACTGTTTTAGGAAGTTATTTTGCTATTATATATTTATGATTGCTCGACCACTGTTGGTAAGAATCCTAATTATTGTAGCTATAATTTTTGTTAATAGGGCATTTTAGGATGAACTCTATTTAGTGCTGATGGCATTGCCAATGCTTGGTGTATACGAAGATTGTATGTAATGGTAGATTTTGAAAAGTGATCTAACATAAGACGGACACCACACCAACTCGCATGGAAAGTCTAATAATAAGCAATCAAATTTAATACATTAAATTTAATAAACACCTTTTAATATCAACAATCAAAACTGACACGTACATTAATATTCATATTAGTCCTATTATGTAATCAAAATATATACATATATATATATATATATATATATATATATATATATATATATACATATATATATAGTTAGGCATGCATGGGCATATACATAGAATATTAACTAAATCCAAAAATCACACTTAATTAGACATTATTGTGAAGAAATAATGTAGCACATGACCATATCAACACCTAATTGCACGACCACTTTTGGTAACAATCCTAGTTATTGTATATATATTTTTTGTTAATAGGGCATTTTTTTTTTTGTTAATAGGGCAAGTCTAATAATAAGCAATCAAATTTAAAGCATTAATTTTAATAAAACACCCTTTAATATCAACAATAAAAAATGACATGTACATTAATATTCATAATAGTCCTATTATGGAATCAAAACCTTTTATGTAGGGTGCAATTTAAATCCTTATTCATTCCATAGACAATGTAAATTTGATATGAAATTAACAAATTTTAATTAAATAAATACAGGGTGTATTTATCATAGTGAGAGAGGATTAAGGAGTTTCCCAATGAAGAAGATGAAAGCAATGCCAAGAGTGGATAGTGAAGGAGCACTTTGCGGAGCTTATTTTGCAGTGGATGCTTATTCTAAACTTAACCCCATGTCTAGAGTTGGGAGTGAAGCTAACTGGGCAACTTGGGGTTAACTTCTTGCAACACAAACCCATCCATCCTTTATATGTTCATTTTTAGCCCCCTTTATATTTCTTCCTTGTGTAGCCAAGCATGTAAATTGCAGTCTTGCTTAGTCCGATGGAATAAAAAATAATTACAATACGAACGATGTCACAACTGCTAGGCCGATGGATACCAAAATCAGAGCAACGTCCCAATTAAAATAAAAAAATACAATAAATCAATTCCAAACGAATAGAACGCACGATCTTATAAGAATTAGTGAAGGAGGACATTTGCCCAATACAGTTAATATCTAGATGATGGTCCCGTTTTCGAATACCAAAATATGGGAATTTAGGAGAATTATCTTTTAAAAAACTCTGCATTGCACCCTGAATGAGTTTAGTGAGAGAACACTCAAGTCACTGCATTGCTAAGAGTCAGAGCACTCAAGTCAGTGCAACTGACTTGCGGGCTCAGGCTCTTAACAAGGCAGTGACTCGAGAGACTGAACTCTCGAGTGCTTGCTTAAGCCTGCCAGTGAGATTGATTCTCCCTGACTAAAATACTTAGCTAATTTTCTTTTCAACCTTTCAAAGTACTCTCAGTGAGCATGCAATACAAATAATTAGCAAGTGCTTAAACAATAAACAACGCTCAGTTTAACGTGGTTCAGAGACTCAAGCTCTTACATCCACGACCTGATTTAACAGGAAATTCACTAACTGAGATTCTTGTTTTTAACGTGCCAAGGTGCACCCAGATCTACACTCCAGATCTTTCTTACTTCCTTACTTCCTCACAAACAACTTACTACCAACAAACCCGACGTTAGGATTTTGGTTTCAGTTGGGTTTTCTCCAACTAGGTGATGTTTTCCCTTACAATGTGTTAGCCTAAAGCTAAGATTGGAAAAACCTCTCTAAGCTAAGAGTTACAAGCTGAACACTCATTTATATCTGTGAAGACCTTAATGGTCAGTGAACAAGGTGTAAGAAGTGCCTCCTTATATCTCTCATGAAACGCACTATCCTCTCACACCTTCACATCTCGTAGGTGTTGATTTTTCTTGCTTCACACACACTTGAGTACGCAGCTATGAGCTTGTATTTATAATGTGGATTCAAATGTAGGAATCCAACATTTAATGGTTTCAACCACTTTTCTTGGAATGCGGCCTTGTCAGTGTCAGATTTGTTGCCTTGTGCTGATTGGTCCACGTGGGCTGGATCCAACGGATCTTTGACTCAGTGGGTTGACCGAGACCCACTAACTTTAGGTAGCTTCATCCTTTACTGACTTGATGATCTTCAGTGGACTGAACGTCTTCAGTGTAGTTGTCCTTTAGAGACTGTTTGAAGATCTCTCCAAGAAGTTTGTCATAAGGCTGAATGACAAACTTCCCTGACCACAGTAGCCTGACTCCTTCAGGGCCTACTTGGTGCAGCACTGATCCTCCTGATCATGCTCTTCACTGAGTGGTCCGCCTGACTTAGCTTAGATCAGTCAGGTTCACACTCAGTGGGACATCCTCCAGGCTTCTCTTCAGGTTCAGATCTCTGACTTCAGTCTTTTCTTCTTGATGTCATCTTTGACTTCCTCAGGCTGTGTTTCTGAGTTCCCCCTCAACTGAGTGTTCCCTCAACTGAGTTCTTCTCAACTGATAGCCTATTCTACTGAGAAATGACCTAGCCTGACCTGAAACTAAAGATACAATCCTGACTGCTTTCAAACCTATTACATGTTGTTTTTGGAAAATCATCAAAACTAAATCATATCCCAACAATTTCCCCCTTTTTGATGATTCCAAAACTTCTAACCAAATGATTTTCTATTACAAGTTGAATGTCAGAACACAGGTAATAGTTTGAAATATGCAGAAATTCCCATAGTTTAAAACATTTAAGATATGTTCGGTTGACCATTTTTCTTAATAAAATTGGATCAGTGGTCATGTGAACAACCCGCTCTGATACCAATTGATGGTCCCATTTTCGAATACCAAAATATGGGAATTTAGGAGATTTTTTTTTAAAAAAAACTCTGCATTGCACCCTGAATGAGTTCAGTGAGAGAATACTCAAGTCACTGCATTGCTAAGAGTCAGAGCACTCAAGTCAGTGCAACTGACTTGCGGGCTCAGGCTCTTAACAAGGTAGTGACTCGAGAGACTGAACTCTCGAGTGCTTGCTTAAGCCTGCCAGTGAGATTGGTTCTCCCTGACTAAAATACTTAGCTAATTTTCTTTTCAACCTTTCGAAGTACTCTCAGTGAGCATGCAATACAAATAATTAGCAAGTGCTTAAACAATAAACAACGCTCAGTTTAACGTGGTTCAGAGACTCAAGCTCTTACATCCACGACCTGATTTAACAGAAAATCCACTAACTGGAATTCTTGTTTTTAACGTGTCAAGGTGCACCCAGATCTTTCTTACTTCCTTACTTCCTCACAAACAACTTACTACCAACAACCCTGACGTTAGGGTTTTGGTTTCAGTTGGGTTTTCTCCAACTAGGTGAGGTTTTCCCTTACAATGTGTTAGCCTAAAGCTAAGATTGGAAAAAACCTCTCTAAGCTAAGAGTTACAAGCTGAAAACTTATTTATATCTGTGAAGACCTTAATGGCCAGTGAACAAGGTGTAAGAAGTGCCTCTTTATATCTCCCATGAAACACACTATCCTCTCACACCTTCACAGCTCGTAGGTGTTGATTTTTCTTGCTTCACACACACTTGAGTACGCAGCTATGAGCTTGTATTTATAATGTGGATTCAAATGTAACCGTTGGAGGAAACTACATTTGAATCCAACATTTAATGGTTTCAACCACTTTTCTTGGAATGCGGCCTTGTCAGTGTCAGATTTGCTGTCTTGTGCTGATTGGTCCACGTGGGCTGGATCCAACGGATCTTTGACTCAGTGGGTTGACCAAGACCCACTGACTTTAGGTAGCTTCATCCTTTACTGACTTGATGATCTTCAGTGGACTGAACGTCTTCAGTGTAGTTGTCCTTTAGAGACTGTTTGAAGATCTCTCCAAGAAGTTTGTCATAAGGCTGAATGACAAACTTCCCTGACCACAGTAGCTTGACTCCTTCAGGGCCTACTTGGTGCAGCACCGATCCTCCTGATCATGCTCTTCACTGAGTGGTCCGCCTGACTTAGCTTAGATCAGTCAGGTTTACACTCAGTGGGACATCCTCCAGGTTTCTCTTCAGGTTCAGATCTCTGACTTCAGTCTGTTCTTCTTGATGTCATCTTTGACTTCCTCAGACTGTGTTGCTGAGTTCCCCCTCAACTGAGTGTTCCCTCAACTGAGTTCTTCTCAACTGACAACCTATTCTACTGAGAAATGACCTAGCCTGACCTGAAACTAAAGATACAATCCTGACTGCTTTCAAACCTACTACATGTTGTTTTTGGAAAATCATCAAAACTAAATCATATCCCAATACTAGATTACATTAAACCGTCCATGCTAAAAGTTTACACCACCCAATATTCAGAAATCAACTATAATATTAATAGAAAAAAAATGAGACTAAACTACACTACAAATTATAAAACTATGGAAAAATCCTTCAACATCAACAATCGGCATCAACGCACGCCCAAAATACACGCCACAACGACGGAAAGTAGTCCTCCAAATGCAAACCGAAACGGCACAAATCTCCATAAAATAAACATTAAGAACAACCGGCTGGAACAAAGGACGAAATACCAGAGTACGATTGACCAAAAAAGGGTGAGGAAACATGTGAAGGAAGGATGAGAGTTTTATAGGAGAAATGGTCCAAAACAAACGGATGAGATCGTTAATAAAAAAAAACAACGGTCCATATAAAAAATACAAACTTGAATAAAGGATAGTGGAAGGATTGGAAAATGTAGCAAAATAATAGGTGCCACATGTGCAAAAAATGTTATGTCTATATTAAAGGTTAGATTCATATATTTTATTATAACACGTAAAATTAGGGGCATTGAAAATAAATTAAAATACAATTAAGGCGGCGCTTGGTTAGCAAATCTTCAATGGTAATGTGAATGAAAATTTATCTCCATCTATGCCCTCATAAGAAAAATGATATGCTAGGAGAAGAAGTGTTCCAATGGTGACACCATTGCTAGTGTCATGCCTCAATTTTGGAATAGAAGTTGACAACAAATGGTTGTTGGTGGAGGAATGAGGGAGTGATTGAGGAGAATGATTGTAGGAAGAGAATATAGTAATCAAAATAGAGTAGTGATTACCTTGTTTAGGAGGAGAGGTAGTAATTTTGTTCTCATGAACTATGCTAATTACACTGATTTTTAATCTCATTCCCATTACTATTGAAAAATTATTAACCAAGCATCCCCTAATATCATATCTTTCTGTGTGAAAATGAATAAAAGAAAAACAATTCAAGAACCTAATCGGTATTTATCGTTAAAAATATGGGCGGAAAAAAAAAAAAAAACCCCAAAAAAACAAAACAGTAGAACGAACGGATCATTTCCCTCTAACTCTGAGTCTGACACTAAACAACGCCGTATTGTAGCCCAACACAAATTGCAGAGAAATCCGAGTCCGCATTTCCTCTGAAAGAAAACATCACACACTAATAACACATTGAAGAATGAGGCTCAATTACGCCGCCATTTGCAGAGCAATTCCTTCTTCTTCAATCCATTATTATCAAACTTTTCCTGTATCCTTCTTTCATTTTCCTAATCCCACATTCACTCACCAATGTACACGCTTTTCATCCTCCAAACCCATATTTGATTTTGGATGTATTCGTCAGCCCCAAGAAGCTGTTGCCTTGTTCTACAAAATGGATTTAACGAAGCCGCGTCCGTGTGTCGTTGATTTCAATAGATTGTTGGGGGTTCTTGTTAAGATGACCCACTACTCTGTTGCCCTCCACCTGTTCAACAAAATGCTTCAACGGAATGCTCCAGTTAACCACTGCACCTTCAATATTGCAATTGATTGCTTTTGCCGCCTCAATCGTCTTGATTTCGCGTTTTCAATATTAGGTAGCCTACTGAAGCGTGGCTATACACCTAATGTCATAACCTTCAGCACTCTCATCAAAGGCTTTTTCTTGGAAGGAAATGTTGCGGGGGCAGAAAAACTATTCATGAAAATACTCAAACAGAAATTGTGCGAGCCTAACAGAGTTACATATCTTATCGTAATAAACGGGTTGTGCAAAGCCGGACACACTCTCAGGGCCCGTGATCTGCTCATGATATTAGAAAAAGTAAGTTGCAAACCTGATATTACAGCCTATAACACACTAATCGACAGTCTATGCAAGGACCGAATGGTTGATGATGCCCTCCAGATCTTCTCCAAATTGGCCGAAAAGGGCACATCTGCTGATATTGTAACGTATAGTTCACTGTTGCATGGTCTATGCAATTTTTGTAGATGGAAGGAGGCGAAATACTTATTAAATGAAATGGTGGCTCAAAAAATCTCCCCAGATGTGGTTACTTTAACCATTTTAGTGGATGCTTACTGCAAGGAGGGATTGGTGAAAGACGCCGAGGATGTTTTCAAGATTATGGGGCAATTAAATGTTCAACCTGATGTCGTCGCTTATACTGCCTTGATAGACGGATACTGTCTACGGGGAGAGATTGATAAAGCCCGAGAAGTTCTTGATTCAGCAGTGGGATCGGGCCTCAAGCCTAGCATCGTAACCTACTGTAGCTTGATGAATGGATACTGCAAAAGGGGGCGTGTGAACGAAGCTTGGTGTCTTTTCCTTGAAATTCCTCGCAAAGGTTTAGAGCACACTGTGGTTTCTTATAGCACCATGATGCAGGGATTTTTTCGTGTAGGCAGATGCGCTGATGGCTTTAAGCTTTTCGAAGAGATGCAAACTCAGCAATTGTCTCCAGATATAATGACTTGCAATATACTGTTGGAAGGGTTGTGCAGAGATGGACGTATTACTGAAGCAGTTTCATTTTTACACACGATGGAAGATAATGGTGTTAGTTTTAATGTTGTATCATATAATATCGTTATTGAAGGATTGTGCAAGGTTAATAAACTTGACAGGGCAATAAATCTGTTCAATGAACTACGTTCCAAAGGTTTGCAGCCCGAAGTTATTACATATACCATCCTTATTGGTGCACTTTGTGAGGAAGGAAAAAAGCAGGAGGCTTCGGATTTACTTAATAGAATGGAAAAAAGTGGGTGCTCACCCAGTAGTGCGACGTACAGGGTATTTGTACAGGGTTTACTGAAAAGGAACGAGCCTCACGATGCAATTCCACTGTTGGAAGAAATGAAGAGGAGGGGATTCTCACTGGATTCATATACTTTTATAATGTTCTTGGATCATCTTCAAGCTGAAGGTCAAGGTGGCATTCTTTTCAATAAGGTTAAGGAGCTTTTGCCAACGGATGAATAGCTTAAAATCTAGGATGTATACTGGTATCAGTTTAGTTGTTTGATCGAGCATTTGAATCTTGAATTTGTATTACTGTAGAAGTGAAGTGTTTGTTTTGATGATCTCTTCTTTATCGTTGTATTTCGAACTCTGAATGAAAGTCTTGTATATGCTACGCTTAGGGAATACATAGTTTTGTTATTCCTTGAGAAAACAAAAGGTACATGATTGTTTGCATTTCAAACTTTCAAGATATATATATGCATATACTCCGTAGCACCAGGAAAAGGGTAAACAAAAATAGCTAGTGGGCTTGATTGTTTTGTCTCTGTAGTTAAGGAATCTACCTAGTGAGGATTTCCTTATTCAAGTTGAACAAATTTTACCAAAATGAAAGATCTGCTCTCATTCATTGGGGTACAAGTACTTTGTCAATAGTCCAAAGATCTGCTTTGATTCTTCGATTACACAAGTGAGAAAATTCAATCTCTTTGGGTGCAACCCTTATGTCAGATTCTGAGTTTGATGGGACAGAGTTTCAAGGATAATGTTTCTCTAACTTCACATAGTTTTATCAAAAAGATAAAAAAAAATTCCAACAATCAAGTCAGTTCTTGCAAAATCAAGAGGGGTTGGAGTAGATACTATAATCCCATTTATCAGCCCAGAATAATTGATCACATACATAATTGTCATGTGGAGGGGATTGGATTAATTGTAATTATTTATATTTCCTGTCCATCAAAGCAAAGGAGGCATCAGGCTTTTAACTCTTTCTAATCGATTCTTGGGAACTGAATTACTATTACCCGCTTAACCAAACATAGTGGGAAATTGAAGTGAATAAGTTTATAAATTGTATATTCGTTTGAATATATTATGTTGTGTACTTTAGAATTTAGATGGATCCGACCTCACATTTGCATGAAGAATGAAGAAACTAAATAATTATTTGTGAAAGAAATAAGGTAAAGAAGGAAAGAAAGAATACGGAGAAAATCTTTCCCGGCCATTTTGCAATGGCTAATGCTTTTTTAACCACTTTGACCAAAACCACTCTTTTTTTTTTAGCCCTTATACTATTTGAGATCAAAATACCCGCAACTTAAAATTTTCATCCTTAAAAGCTGCCCCATTTGGCTAAGAAAACAAGGGGAAATGCATATTTTTCATCATTAATTTTAGTTTGCTTTGGTTTTCATCCAACTAACTTTGGACTTTTAAATTTTGTCCTGTAATGTATAAAATCTGTGTTTTTTGTCTTGCTATCTGCTATATCAGGTAACACTTTCGATAAATCTGACATGATATTTTGCGGAGTTTCGCCCTATAATTTATAAAAAAAAGCTGGTGCCACCACGTCAGATTACCGAAAGAGTTACCTGGTGTAGTAGGTAGGTAACATGACAATTTTTTTTTTTTTTTTTTTTTTGTGATTATAGGACGAAATTCTAAATTTAGCATGATGAAAATCAAAGTCAACCTATAAGTAAAGGAAAGAAAAATGTACTTTCCCAAAAAAGAATTGTGTGCTCACTTTGTTATCTTCTCACAAAATCTTAGAATTAAAATCATTCATAAGTCGTGAGTTTTTTCATGAGTTATTCACTGTTATTCTGCTATTATATGATTCCATTTTCAAGTTGATTTTCATTCTTCAAATTTTAACGGTTGAACCATTTATTTTTCCAAAAATCAAAGATCAGCTACTGTATTTAGGGTTCATATGAAATTGATTGAAGATATAAATTAATATATGTAATAGAGGGTTAACCATAATATTGTTTGCAAGGTTTATATTTATTTTTAACTAACAAATATATATAGGTTCTACTTATATTTATATATAACTAACACCGTATTAATTAGGTAGGATCATATAAGATGAGCATAGCATGTTTTTTGTTGAATGAACAGCAGACCAAACTTGTCTCTCCGTCCTTCAACTCTCCAATTTTTTCTTCAAACTTCAACATTTTGCCTCCAAAACAACCCTTTTATTTAGTCCTCATGAAATTCACCTCCGTGTCTTCATGTTATCCAATAAATACCGCATCATGAGAAAATATATGATCTTCTTATTCGTAGGTGAGAAAATAATCTGTCCAAAATAGATGAGCAGACCGCAGAGTGAATGAATGGAATTTAAGAGAAGAATAAATATAAAGAAAAACTTAAATAAAATATATGATCGAGGTAAAGAGGATAAGAATAAGATAGAGGATCAAGATTAAGTCTTGTAAGTTGAGTAAGGGAGTAGAAGTCGAAAATCACTAGTGAGACGGATTGAAACGCCTAACACTTAGACTATCTAAGTGGGGACTAGTCGGTAGGAGGGTTTTTTAAAAAAAAAAAAAACGTATTTGCCCTCTGTATATCACTAATATTGTAAAATATTATTTGGTAACATTTAAAAAACGGTTTAAGTTTTTTTAATATATATATATATATATATATATATATATATATAATTGTATAAATCAACGATTCAACGAATACATATTTTATATCAAATTAAGTGAAATTTTCTAAACGACATCATTTCAAGGTAAAAGAAAGGACGTCTAGTTTGTTTAGGCGAATTACACTAAAATCGAATCGTCTGATGATTGTCTAACGCCGCCGCGCAACCTAAAGGATTTTCGCATCACTGGAGTAGAGTGAATGAGTGATTTTTTGAAATGGGGGAGTTACAATATGGTCCTTTTCATACACTCTTATAGCAATTTAGTATTAGACTTTACAATAAATGCTATTTGGTTCATTTTTTGTAGACCCCACCAACCATTATTGGGATGCAACACCCGCCCCCCAGCAACCCCCCCTCCTCCCACCCCACCTCCCACTGCACAACCAATCTCACACCCTCTCTTTCGGCTGATGTGATTGGGGTCACTCAGCAACAGTTTTTTTGATTTCTTCTTTCCCCATGCTAGCTTTTCCAATTTCTTCACAATTCAAATTACCCAAGAGAAACAAAAAAAATCCCTTTTCGTCCTTTTTTTTTCTCTCAAAGTATAAGATCTTCTGGGGGAAATATTTGCAGCACTGAAGGTAATGCAGTTGTTATCTTAGATATGTGTTTAAATTAGAGTTCGATTTTTCAAGTTTCTTCTAAATATGTTAGCCCTAAACCCTCATTTTGAATTTTTCCTTGGCGATTTAGATGGAGAAACAGAGTAGTAAAACGAGAAAGAGGAAATATGATGACGACCGCCACAGATATGAAACTAGAGGTTCGTTTTTTGGGTATATACTGCAGTTATGCTTTTTGTATATGCACGATATAAACAAATTCGCGGGCAAATCTTGTTAAATGTTTCATCTTTACGAGAAATATTTGCGGAAAAAGCTTGAATTTCGATGGTCTGAGTCCCGTATGTTCTTTGTGTGAACCTGCAGTGCAAAGTATGTGTGCAGAGTCTCTGTTCGATAAGGGTGTGCAGATTTATTGTTATAAAGTTATGTCATAATATATGTGCAGATTTGGTGTTCAAAAGTTATGTTAGAATATTCTGTTATCGTGTTTTTAGCTGTGAGCCAAAACAGTATGATGGCTTATCATGTTTGCTATATATATTATTACTGTGCAATGTGAGCCAAAATTGGTAGATGCAATTCTCCTTGATGCCCCCAAAAAGCAGTAATAATTTCTGCTATTTTTCTAGATTTTTAGAATTTAGTAACTCCATTGGTACATCAAACCTACCTTTTAAACTGCCCCAAAAACAAGATGGGGCATGACCCAGGTTTCCCATATCAAGTTAAGGATATAATTATTACTGAGAACACTGCATAAATCCCAGAAATATGCTCTTTTTGCTTATGAATTTAATAATCAAGACCAGCCAGGGATATCTATGTGTTCAAATCTTACGGTCAAACGACATAGTATGATTTCTGTGCAATTTGAGCAAAAATTGTATGAAGGGATATTGTGTTTTCTTATATACAATTTTCTGTACAAAGTTGTGATTATTGTGTACCTTTTTCAAGGATCAACAAACTCAGGAACTAGGAATGAGGATAGAGATTTGAGGAAGAAAGGTAACATGGATTGTTGCACGTTATATAAAATTGAATAAGTGGATTACACTATATGCTAAAATTGTTCTTTAATTATTATTTATCAGTGGATTACAATAGGAGTTGCAAATATATTCATGATTCAGATTCAGGTTTGTCGTTAACTTTTTCTCGTCTTAGGAATGTCTTGTGTTAGACAGTTGTAATGGTTGTTGTCTTTTAATATTGGAAAATTCCTTGTTTTTTGTTTAGAACCTGAAAGCCCAACAGTTTATAAAAGGCACAAAAGTAGAATTGCGCCCAATGAAATGCGTGGAACTGAATCGACAGAAGGGGGTACGATATAAGTGTTATTCAGGTTGGGTATTTTTTGGTCATTTTGTGTTCATTCTAATTTCGTTAAATGACTTATATGCAGAACCAAAAAAATGCAAAAAAGATCACAGGGGGAAAATCAAGAGGTTGGACGGAGATGGAGCAGAGTATAGCAAAAAACGGGACCCTGTCTCGCCTAGGGGGGGTAAGATGAATTGTTATTCTAATTTTTTGACTAAAAATATACTTGATTGTACTAAATTATCTTTGCTCTAAAGGAAGAAAAGAATACATAAAAGATTATAAGGGGAAAAGCACACTATTCGATGGAGATGAAGAAGATTATGATCAAGGTAATCAAATGTATTTAATGTCTAACTTTTTAAGATTAAACAAATAAATATGTTGTGTATGTACTAATACTAACTTCAGGAAGAAGTCGTGTGAGAAAGGATACGAAAGGGAAGAGCAAAAAACGAGCTGAAGATGAGGAAAATTATGAACAAGGTGATGGGGTGTTTCATGCACATTTTCAAGCACAAATTTGTAACGTTCCTACAAAAATATGTGTTTGAAAAAGATTTTTCCAATAAACAGGTTATGACAGCCGGTATAAGAAAGGAAATAAGACAAAGAGGGCTGTTGATGAAGAAGCTTATGACCAAGGTATGTTTTTTTTTAAATCTGGACATGAATTTATCTTTAGCAAAGTTGCTCGTCAATATGGAAACATGTTCATTGCACTTACAAGCTGTCAGAGAATGAATGATTACGAGTTTTTACAAACTCGTCTGTTTTTGCTAATAGAAAGGTTGTAAATCGTGTGCAGAAGTTTAGGACAAACTTTTTTGGTTGTTTTTGGTTGTATTTTTTCTGACTATGTATGATGTGATTAATTAGATACAAGAAGGGGGATGAAGAATAAGAAAGGAAAGAACACAAAATTTCTCAACACTGGATTGCATCGGGGTAGAGAGAACATGGTGTTAAAGCCAGAAAACTGCTTTGGTACGTTATAGCAACTTTACTGCATTCTATATATTTTTTTGGTTTAAACAAATTATACATATGATAAAAGAATTTAAACTGTACCACATAAAATGATATGACTAAATAATAATAAGTTATGTTGGCAATTTTCAGGTAATGTAGAGGTATCAAAGAGCAAGACCTACTACCGTTCAAATATGCGTACTGCCATTAAGGAGTTAAACTTACTGAATTTTGAAGAGAAACACTTGAGGGCGATCAAGCGGATGCCTTTTTGGTTCATGTTTGAGTCCATTTATGTAAAGAGGCATGAGACGTTGATGAGAAGATGCCACAAGTACGAGGAGGACATAAGGTGTATAGTTAGTGTTGGGAAAATATAGGGGTGCCCGGAATCTATTCGGGATGAATTTTAAATACGAATTTAAATACAATTATTACTATCATGAATTAATCCTAATTAATTCAAATAATAATTCCAACAACTAATTATCATCATGCATGCTAAATTAATTTCACATATTAACTATGGCGGAATAAACAAGTAAATATGTGATTAACGTACCTCTTGTAGAACTTGGCCTTTGAATAAAACGGGACTCTCGTACACGCTTTATCAACCCAAAAACCTTCTCAAGTATTTCCCTTTCGCCTTACTTGATCGCCGGTGGGAGACGCTTTCAAGCAATTTAATAAACTAAGGAAAAAGAAAAATATCTATGCTTCTTGATTTTTCCAACACATGGAATTATGTACGTTGAGATGAAATAATCATCTCCTATTTATAAAGGGGGGTGACCGAAATTCGTAGAGATTTTATGGGCAGGGAGAAAATCTTTTCTTAATCTCTAAGAAATCTTGAATATATCTCATATATTCTTTTCTCCATAATAAAATATTCCACAAAAATCTCACTCCCTTAAATAAATATGAAACTTTCGAAATTTACATGGAGAAAATCCAAGATTTGGATCTTCTTGAATATATGAGATATTCTTGTATTCTTAGAATACATATCTTGCATAATATCTTTCCAAGAAAATCAACAAAATCTTTTTCCTCCTTATCATGTATTTTTCGAAAATTAAAGGAAAAAATCAGCATATTATTTTCTTTTTATTTTAATCACCTTATCATTATTGGGCTACTTAATTGGGCTACTTGAGGGGCCTTAAGGAGAATTAAGATTGGACCTCCTAATGGACTTCTGAATTTCAATATTGAGCCCCAATATAATTCAGCCCATTAATATTAATTATTACCACTAATAAATTAATATTGCACTATCCATCTTAATCCATATTACGATAATATGGGCTCCCGGTTATTATTTCCCGCGTTTAAGATCATCAAGTCCATTAATTAATTGAGCTTCTGAATAGCTCTAAATTAATTAATATATTTCACCTTGGAGTAAAGACAGCTCAACATTATTATTCGTACCGAAGAAACTAATTCTTCACTTGCAAGATTTGGTACAATAAAACTTCTGAGCCCACCAAGGGGACTAATCACACGAGCCGTACTCGCACGCGTTTCTCCGTATTAAATCTTAGCAACCGTCGTATGATTAATATTACTGCCCAAGACACAAAGTTCGAAGTCACAATGATTCTCACCCAACATGAATCAAAGCAGTAACTACTAAGCACACACGGTCCTATTTAAGTGACGGAGATTAAGAAATCAACAACCACTGAGGTCTAATTCTTCACCTTTCAGAACAGAAGAATTTCTCCTCGCTGTAGGACCTCTTCAACACATACTAAATGTGCTAGTGCAATCTCTTGGTCAAGACAGACCAATCTGAGCCTTACACATCGACCTTTCACGGCGGATTGTTCAATTCCACCTGGGTCGTGAATTGTACGTTTAGTTACAAGTAAACTGTTAATGTTGTCTTCCGTGATCGGGTATCACCACATTAACTACAATGTAACATGTACTATATATTGAACGGTTTGCAATAGAAATTCAACATTCAATTATATCTAAAGCAAATGTGATAAAAGAATTATTCTCATAAATCTAGTGTTTGATACACGAGTTATACAAAGTAAAAGCATACTTTCACGTATAACTCCAACAATCTCCCACTTATACTTAAAGTCTGCTTTTAGTATACATCACGCATGTCTTAGTGTGGTAGCTCTACGTGACATCTCATGTCAACCTACACTAACCTAATAATTCCTCCCACTTATACTTAAAGCAGATTGGCAATAGTCTTGACTCCCATTCCATCCACATGTCTCTCGAATGTATTCAGAGGCAGACCCTTTGTGAAGGGATTTACTAGGTTGTCCCCGACGCATATCTTTGCCACCTCTTTATCTCCTCTCTCAACGATTTCTCGTATAAGATGGTGTTTTCTTTCAATGTGTTTGCTGGCCTTGTGGGCTCTCGGTTCCCTTGAATTTGCAACTGCTCCGGCATTGTCACAAAAGATAGTTATCTTGTCGGGCAAATTCGGAACAACGTCCAAGTCCACTAAGAAGTACTTGAGCCAAACCGCTTCTTTCGCTACTTCACAAGCAACTACTTATTCGGTTTCCATGGTCGAATCTGCGATGCATTTCTGCAAATCGCTTCTCCATGTCATGGCTCCTTCTCCCATGCAAAACACACTACCCGAGGTAGGTATTTTGGAGTCTATGTCTGATTGGAAATTTGAGTCCGTGTATCCCATGGGAATTAGATTGTCTGACTGTTAAATCAGCATTCCATACTAAGTTCTTTTCAGAAACTAAAGGACGCATTTAATTGCAATCTAATGTGCTTTCCCGAGATTACTTTATTATCTTGCCATCATGTCCACGACAAGGCAGATATTCGGTCTCGTACACAACGTTGCATACATAAGACTTCCTACGTCCGAAACGTACGGAACGTCTTTCATGTCATCTATCTCCACTTGCGTCTTAGGGCATATTTCTTTGGATAGATGGATTCCGTGCCTAAAAAAGGTACAAAACCTTTCTTGGAATCTTGCACGCTGATATGCTTCAAAACAGTGGCTTTGTATGAAACTTGCGATAAGCCCAACATCTTCCTCTTGCGATCTCGAGTGAACTTGATCCCAAGGATGTGACCGGCTTTCCCTAAGTCCTTCATATCAAACTATTTTGACAGCCATACCCTTACGTCTGACAATACCTTTACATTGTTTCCAATGAGCAGAATATTGTCTACGTATAATACTAAGAATACCACCGCAGTTCCGTCACATCTTTCACACAACTTTCGAACTTGTTTTGATCACAAACCCATAAGACTTAATCAATTGATCAAAACACTGGTTCCAAGTACGCGATGCTTGCTTAAGTCCATAAATGGATCTCTTAAGCTTGCATACGAGGTGCTCTTGGCCTTTTTCAACGAAACCTTTGGGCTGTTGCATATAGATCCCATCAAGACTTCCGTTAAGGGAAGCTGTCTTGACATCCATTTGCCAGATCTCGTAATCTAAGTGCGCAGCGATCGACAAGAGAATACGGATGGACTTAAGCATAGCTACAGACCACAGGCCACAAGCCTTGCTTTGAAAGTCTCTACCCTTCCGTCCGGTCCTCTTTTCCTCTTGTACACCCACTTGCATCCAATGGGCTCTACCCCATTAGGTGGATCAACCATCTCCCACACTTGATTATAATCCATCGAACCCACCTCGGTTTCCATTGCGGTTTGCCACACTTCCGCGTCTTTGTCTTGGATTGCCTCGTCGTACGTTCATGGGTCTGATTCATCGCTGGGAATCAAATCCGAAGATTCTCCAATTCCCATGAATCTCTCGGGTTGCCTTGCAATCCTCCCACTACGATGGGGTTCCGGTTGTGAAGGTATGACATGTGGTATATCATCTTGTATACTTGGTATAGGAGTTTGCCCTCTTAACTCGTCTAAGGTAATCTCACTTCTGGGCTTTCTTTTGTTCATATAGTCTTCCTCCAAGAATTTAAAGTGCGAACTAATCACGGTCTTTTAATCCTTGAGACTATAGAACATACACCCTTTCGTTCCCATGGGATATCCTATAAACAACCTTAATTCCGAACATGGATCCAATTTACCGGCTTCCTTGTCTAGCACGTATGCCGGACAACCCCAAATCTGCAAGTGTCTTAGACTGGGCTTGCGCCCGGTCCACAATTCCATTAGGGTTTTAGGAACCGATTTGGATGGCACCAAGTTTAGAATGTAAGTCGTTGTTTCCAAGGCATTACCCCAAAACGACTTGGGTAAATCCGAATAACTCATCATGGGTCTGACTATTTCTAAAAGAGTCTGGCTCCTTCGTTCCGCCACACCGTTCTATTGAGGGGTTCCCGATGTGGTCAACAGGGATACAATCCCTTCTTCCGATAGGTAGTTCAAGAATTCATTGCTAAGGTATTCGCCTCCACAAACAAATCGTAGAGACTTGATACTTCTTTCCCTATGCATCATAAGGTAGATGTATCCGTATCTTGAGTAATCATCAAATTACTCATACCTCTTCTTGCTATGATCATCATTGAACCACACATATCGGTATGAACGAGTTCTAACACTTCCGTAGTTCTATTCCCCTTGGCTCCAAATGCCCTCTTGGTCATTTTACCCTCTAAACAGGATTCACAAGTTGGAAACGGTTCGACTTGGAATGATTCCAAGGATCCGTCTTTCACCAATCTCTCTATCCACTTTAGATTAATATGACCTAGTTTAAGATGCCATAGAAGTGTTTCGTTCATCTCCGAAGAACGCTTTCTTTTTTTACTCAAAATAATCGATGTGTTATTAGATTCAATTTTGTGAGTGGTGTGCCCAAATAATGGTATAAAGATCATCCATTAAAGTTCCGGAATAGATAAACTCATCGTTTCAAGCAATAATAACATCCTTATTAAAAGAAACTGAGTATCTATTCAAACAGTTTAGAAACTGAAGGTTGAGTTCTTTCTAAACTTGGAACATGAGGAACGTCTCTCAAGACCATAACTCTATCTTCACAAGATAGGCGCACTTCTCCCACTGCTTCAGCTGCCACTCTCGTAGCATTGCCCGATGTGATGGGGATCTCACTTCCGTTAAGTCGTCGGGTTAGCTTAAACCCATGAAACAAATGTGATCAGTAGCTCTCGTATCCACTATCCACGAATAGACAGCATACGCCACTTCACAAGTTTCGACGACTAAGGTGTGTGAATTACCTAACTTTCCTAGCCTCTTAGGCTTGGAACAGGCAGACCTCCATTGTCCTCTCTCACCGCAACTAAAACACTTCCCCTTCGATGCTTGCCTTTGCATTTGCCTTTCGCAACAATTGGATTTGCTTGGATCCAGCCTTTGGTTCTCTTCCTCTTTTTCCCTCCCTTGGGACCAAAAGAGGTAGACGAACCATTAGCCACCATAGCACTAGACTGGTGCTCCATTATCACCTCCACCGAAACTAAAGCTTGCAAGAGCTCGGGCAAACGACTTGTCCGTTCATTCATCTGACAGTTCAGATGAAACTACTCAAAACTTCTCGGTAGGGAATGGTATATGGAATCAATCAAAATCCGCACCAAGTACTTCCAACTTGTTAAGGTATGCCATTATCTCGAGAACGTGCTCCCTTGCGGGCGTTCCTTCCACCATTTCCAACTTGACCGAGTCATGTTTGGTGAACTGATTAGTCATGGGATTCTGATGTGAAAACATCTCTTCAAGGTGTTCCATGATTTCAACAGCGGATACAATGTCTTCATGAACGCGCCTCAAATCCTCAGACAGAAATGTCAAGATGATGCACTTCATTCATTGTCACGCTTCCGATCACAAACTGCCTCTTCCCATTGCTTGACTTATCATTAGGCTTGCCGGGTATATTAACATAAATAACCCAATTGTGTTTTCGTGCAGTAAGGACAAATTTAAAAAAAACATTTCCAATCGATATAATTCTCTCCAAAAAGTTTATTAACTTTAAGTATATTAAACAATGGATTAAAAGGTTGCGACATGATGAAATGAGAATAAAACATACATTCATATCAATATCTAGAAAAATATGAAATTATCACATAATTCGATCACATCAATTATATTGAAACCTTAAAACAATATAATCATGCATCAGCCAACATCTCGAAACAATTTAAATGCGCCACGAGGGGTGGTCTATACATTTAAATACATTCAAGCGGATCACAAACTTAAAAGTTACAAATCCTTAATTCAAAATTAATAGTTGGCTCCCACTTTGACCACATAGAAATTGACAGGGACTCCGAGGGGAGTAAGTTAATATCAATTTCCTATGCCTAAGTAATAACCATAATTAAATACAGGATTATTATTTCGCTTTGAGCAAGCCACTCGTGGTGAGGGTCAATACCGCCACTAGTAATAATCCACAATCATCCTTTCGGAATTTATTCATGTGAAATCCGTTCTTTTGGCCGATCCGAGGGGGAAATGTATTCCAAAAGAACTTCACAAATAAATAAATTATGGAGGCCAAAATAATCCAATTTTAATATCCGGAATAAAATTGCGATTATAAAAACATACTTAGTAATTTTCGAAAGTAAGGTTTTTCTTGGACAATTAAATTCATGCAAACACATATTACAAATAATAATAAGTGCACGAAATAAAACATCCATCAAAACAAAATTAAACACATTGGAGCACTCGAATCCAATTGTCACGGTTTAATTTCTTCACGTCTTGATGCGAAGAAATCGTCCTTGTTGCTTTCCGACGTTCGTCTCGACGTGCTCCCACTCGAACAGCAACACTTCTTCAAAAACAGCATCGTTTGGGGTTCGGGACGACGTTTAAAATCACACGGAAAAAAAAACACGAACCAAAAAAATTCCACGGCCTGAGATACAGCGCGCGTCGGCCCACGAAGTGGGCCCGCGCGCTTCCCGGCCCGAGAAGCGCTGGAAAAGCGCCCGAAGCGCGCCGAAGCGCAGCCCCGAGGCGCACCCGAGGCGCGCCCGAGGCGCTGCACGGAGGCGCGCCGAGGCGCACCCGAGGCGCCCCGAGGCGCTGCAGGGAGCTGCCGAGGCGCGCGCGCGCCGTGCGCGCGGCGCCGTGCGCCCGTTGCGCACGGCGTGCGCCGTGCACCCCCGTGCGCCGTTTTTTTTGCCGTTCGTCCTCATTTTCTTCACCCCTTGCATGATTTTACCTCCATACACGCTCCACGCTTGCATGCGTCGTCCGGGTACGCCGTTTTTAATTCTTCGTTCTTCGTCACGATCCGGTTACAATTTATTTTTACAAAAAAAATAAATACTAGATCTAGACTAGTCTATTACAATGATCGAATCAAAATAAAAACAACTAATCTACTCGTGGATTTTCTCACGAGAAAAACGAATTCGAACGAATCGAATTAAAAACCAAATTGATTCACACGCATGAAATTAACAACATTAAAAACCATGACAATTGGATACCTGCCAAAAAGATCTAACAATTCTACTATCCAATTTCAAATTTAATGTTCAACAATTTAAATTCCAATTTAAAATTCAGAGCCCGAAACCGTGGCTCTGATACCAGTTGTTGGGAAAATATAGGGGTGCCCGGAATCTATTCGGGATGAATTTTAAATACGAATTTAAATACAATTATTACTATCATGAATTAATCCTAATTAATTCAAATAATAATTCCAACAACTAATTATCATCATGCATGCTAAATTAATTTCACATATTAACTATGGCGGAATAAACAAGTAAATATGTGATTAACGTACCTCTTGTAGAACTTGGCCTTTGAATAAAACGGGACTCTCGTACACGCTTTATCAACCCAAAAACCTTCTCAAGTATTTCCCTTTCGCCTTACTTGATCGCCGGTGGGAGACGCTTTCAAGCAATTTAATAAACTAAGAAAAAAGAAAAATATCTATGCTTCTTGATTTTTCCAACACATGGAATTATGTACGTTGAGATGAAATAATCATCTCCTATTTATAAAGGGGGGTGACCGAAATTCGTAGAGATTTTATGGGCAGGGAGAAAATCTTTTCTTAATCTCTAAGAAATCTTGAATATATCTCATATATTCTTTTCTCCATAATAAAATATTCCACAAAAATCTCACTCCCTTAAATAAATATGAAACTTTCGGAATTTACATGGAGAAAATCCAAGATTTGGATCTTCTTGAATATATGAGATATTCTTGTATTCTTAGAATACATATCTTGCATAATATCTTTCCAAGAAAATCAACAAAATCTTTTTCCTCCTTATCATGTATTTTTCGAAAATTAAAGGAAAAAATCAGCATATTATTTTCTTTTTATTTTAATCACCTTATCATTATTGGGCTACTTAATTGGGCTACTTGAGGGGCCTTAAGGAGAATTAAGATTGGACCTCCTAATGGACTTCTGAATTTCAATATTGAGCCCCAATATAATTCAGCCCATTAATATTAATTATTACCACTAATAAATTAATATTGCACTATCCATCTTAATCCATATTACGATAATATGGGCTCCCGGTTATTATTTCCCGCGTTTAAGATCATCAAGTCCATTAATTAATTGAGCTTCTGAATAGCTCTAAATTAATTAATATATTTCACCTTGGAGTAAAGACAACTCAACATTATTATTCGTACCGAAGAAACTAATTCTTCACTTGCAAGATTTGGTACAATAAAACTTCTGAGCCCACCAAGGGGACTAATCACACGAGCCGTACTCGCACGCGTTTCTCCGTATTAAATCTTAGCAACCGTCGTATGATTAATATTACTGCCCAAGACACAAAGTTCGAAGTCACAATGATTCTCACCCAACATGAATCAAAGCAGTAACTACTAAGCACACACGGTCCTATTTAAGTGACGGAGATTAAGAAATCAACAACCACTGAGGTCTAATTCTTCACCTTTCAGAACAGAAGAATTTCTCCTCGCTGTAGGACCTCTTCAACACATACTAAATGTGCTAGTGCAATCTCTTGGTCAAGACAGACCAATCTGAGCCTTACACATCGACCTTTCACGGCGGATTGTTCAATTCCACCTGGGTCGTGAATTGTACGTTTAGTTACAAGTAAACTGTTAATGTTGTCTTCCGTGATCGGGTATCACCACATTAACTACAATGTAACATGTACTATATATTGAACGGTTTGCAATAGAAATTCAACATTCAATTATATCTAAAGCAAATGTGATAAAAGAATTATTCTCATAAATCGAGTGTTTGATACACGAGTTATACAAAGTAAAAGCATACTTTCACGTATAACTCCAACAGTTAGGACTTTTGATAATCAAACAGGGGAATTTGTCATTGGTGGGGATTACTTAAAGCTGACGGGTATGGATGCGAAGCTTATCTTTGGAATTAGTGGTGGGTGTGAAACGGTAACGCCAAAAACAGAATCACGTAGGGTTACCAAATGGGTTAGACGGATTTTTAGGAATCTGATAGACAGTTGCAAAACACAATTTATCTTGTACAAAAGCAGTATTCTACAAAAGCTTAGGTCAACACTAGACAGTGAGTACGAAGACGGTGTTGAGGATGTGGCAAGATTAGTTCACTGCTATTTTCTAGCATCATTCCTAGCTCCCAACCAGAATGGTTCAATAACTTGTTCGTTGACTGAGTTTTTGGAGGATTTTGACAGCATCTGCAACTATGATTGGAGCACGTTCATTGTAGATATGCTGAAAACTCAGCTAAGGTCCAGCACGACAATGCAATCGGGTGGATGTGCAATAATTCTACCGGTGAGAATATATATGTTTATTTTGGTAACCTTTTTTTTTAATTTTTCCTAATGTTTGTGAATATTAATGTCAGCTGATTGTAATATATTTCCCATGCAGTTTTGGTTGTGCGAGCACACAGACTTGGTTGAGCCGATCGGGGAAAACTTTCTAAGGTTCCTGAATTGGAATATGTCTGATCTGCATTGTGCAATTTACGGGATTAAGTTGGCAGAAGTTAAGAATGTAAGTTTTTTTAAATATATAACCAACATCATCATGCCTTTTAAACTTTGTCTAGCATTGTTCTAATTTATTGTCAAAAAAATAGGTCAGTTGAAGGATATTGAGCTGCACACCTATGGAAGTGGATAGGTTCAAGACACTAGATAAGTACAGAAAGGAAGAGGTTGGGGGAAACAGCAGCAATAACACGAGGGCTCGCTATGATGAGAAAAGTATGGGATCTGATGAGGATGTTGAGCCCACAGTTAATGTTGATGGGTGCATTAGTGAACTGGGCTTAGATGACATCGCATTGGGCGATTCTGTAAAACTTGATGTGGTTTTGAGCACACCAAGCAGGGTTCCTAATGAGTCAAACTCAAACTTGAAAAATGATTCGTCTATGGAGCAAAACAGATCTGATACATTCCAGATAGCTGATACACCAAATTTTTCGATAGGTATGACTCAAGTTCCCACCCAAGAGGATTGTCAGACAGAAATGATAAAGAACGTGTTAGGAGATCTGAGCATTCAAGAGAAGGACGTGGAACAGCAAGATCCTGAAGATAGCCTAAGAAAGATAGATGGTGGGATAGTTGAAGGAGGTTTGACTAAGACAAGAGACGTTAATGTTGGAAGTGTTGGGTTAGAGGTGTTGGATGGGGTTGAGGGTCAAGAAAATTTTGGTAAGAAAACAGTGAATGTTGTTCCTATGCAAACTAGTGGCTATAAAGATGAATCACGGGGCCTAAATTTGTCGAATGAGTTGGAGGATCTGAAAGTTGAGTTGATGTCGTGTAGGGTGAATTATGAAGCAGAATTAAAAATGAAAGACGATATGATCGTTAGGATGCGATGTGAGATTGAGGAGCTGCAGTTGAAATTGGCAGAAAAATTGGTACCAAGTGCAACGCAGGTGTATTCAGACGAAACTACAATGGCATGCATGGAGGCAGTTGAGAAAATGCATATTGTGCAGAAGGAGAATGATGAGCTGATCAAGTTGAATGAATATCTGAAAAATGAGCTGAGTTGTGTTGCTTCGAACATGGTTAAAGATGGGAAACATGCTGACACCTCTACAGAGGTTGATCCTGCAGCAGAAAAAACAACACCTGTGAGAGAGACGAGGGCAATAAACTATCCTTCTCCAAGCACACTGGCAAAAAGGGTGAAGGGCAGGACAGAAAACACTGACCGAAAAAGTGCAAAACTTTCGCCACAGTTGAATACAAACGAGCTAATAAAAAAACATGAAGGGGTTATAGATATTGGTGAAGACGTAGATCATGTGGGTGAAACGCAAAAAGAGGATGATGAGAGGTACGATTTCAAATTTGACGAGACATGCATTGCAGTGAAGAAACTTGATGAGCAGACTAGAGACACTATCATTTTTCTGTTGCATAGTGAGGGGAAAGGGTAAGTGAAATAAATAACACTTAATTTATTTTACTTCGGTATTGTACATTTGAGTAATTTAACATATTTTTCTTTTACATTGCAGACACGAGGTTTGGAATGTTAAAGAGGGGTTTGGGTTGGTGAGAATTCAGGACATCCTCGAAATTATTCATCATCATAGGATATCTGATTCGGTAAGATTCATCTTTAGGGTTGACGCTATCCATTTTCATTTCAGTATCAATAAAGTTTTTTTTATCCTATGTCCAAAATCAGGTAATAGATGCATGGGCAGATATTTTACAGAATGTTTATCGCATCCCCAAACCAAATTCCAAATACATAACGGTGTTCACATCAAAATGTTGGGTATGATGTGGTTATATTTCAGAGTTTTATATATAAAAAACATATACTGATTTTTCGCATGAATCCAAAAGTGTTTATTTTATTTTTTTTAACTACAGGAACTAATTAATGATGGGGGGAAAAGGAACAAAACAACTTTCGAGAAATTGATTGTGAAAAAAATCGAAGAATCGCTGAATATGGACATATTGTTGTTCCCGATTATTACTAGTGGATCCAGTAGCAGCTCTAGGGGGCTGGGTGATCATTGGACTCTCCTGAAACTTGATATGCGTAAGAGCGAATGGAAATTTTACAATCCCATGCAGCCCCGGCCTGGCGTAGCAGATCCACATTTAAAGCAATCAATGATAGTGGTGAGGTTCCAAAAATTTGATTAGTGTTTGATATTGTTTTAATATGGTAACCTGTACACAAAATAGGCTAAGTACGTTGATAAAGAGCTTCGTGCGGTGTTTAAGAAGATGCGGCCAACAAACTCTTTCTTGCTCAGAAAGTACTCAGCACCAGAACCAGTAGCATGTCTGCAGCAGGAGGATGATTCTGTTGATTGTGGTGTGGTGGTTTGTCACCTAATTGAGAAGCTTATGGCTCGGTCCAATCTAAGAAAAGGTGTTTTTAGCAGCACGTCTGCTGGGAATTATCGGGCAAAGATGGCAACGTGGTTTGTGAGCCGAGGAAATGTGGAAGTCTAAGTTCTAAGGAATAGTAAGACAACTGGGTTGTTTTTTGGTGGTCTTTTTTATTTTAGGGTGTTAAAACTTAGTCAACCATTATATTTTTTGGGGCTTGCAGTGTATTTGTCTTTTTTGTTACGACTTACAACCAAGTTGTCGTGGAACTGTTTTGATGAATTGGAAACTTAATGACAGCTATATATTGGATGTATTGATGTTTAACATTTATGTTTAACATTTTTTATTAAAATGTTTGCATTGCAAAAAAATGGGTGCACAAAATGTGTGCTTAAGGGCTGTGATATATGAATTGGGCATATATTTTTATTGGGCTATCATCTTAGTTGGGCCCCCCTTTTAGATGGGCCCTATTTTAATTTGGGCGATGGGGGAAGCTCTTTATTAAGTGGGTTGTCAAATACCCCCATCTGACCAAAACATGTGTGCAAAAAATTAGTGTGCGTATGGGTTGTGATATATGGACTGTCCATTTATTTTTTTTGGGCTATCATTTTTAGTTGGGCCCCTCTTTTGCAATGGGTCCCAACTTAATTTTGGGCCGATGGACTCTTTATTATTGTATTGGCAAATACCCCCAGCTGACCAAAATATGTGTGCAAAAAATGTGTGCGTATGGGCTGTGATATAAGTGGGCATATATTAAAATGTGTGCAAAAAATGCTGATGAACTCTATATTAAGTGGGCATATATTTTTATTGGGCTATCATCTTAGTTGGGCCCCCCTTTTAGATGGGCCCTATTTTAATTTGGGCGATGGGGGAAGCTCTTTATTAAGTGGGTTGTCAAATACCCCCATCTGACCAAAACATGTGTGCAAAAAATGTGTGCGTATGGGTTGTGATATATGGACTGTCCATGTATTTTTTTGGGCTATCATTTTTAGTTGGGCCCCTCTTTTGCAATGGAGCCCAACTTAATTTTGGGCCGATGGACTCTTTATTATTGTATTGGCAAATACCCCCAGCTGACCAAAATATGTGTGCAAAAAATGTGTGCCTATGGGCTGTGATATATGAACTGTGCATATATTTTTTTGGGCTATCATTTTTAGTTGGGCCCCTCTTTAAGATGGGTTCCAACTTAATTTTGGGTCGATGGACTCTTTATTATTTTATTGGAAAATATACCCAGCTGAACAAAATATGTGTGCAAAAAATGTGTTCGTATGGGCAGTGATATATGAACTGGCTACTAAATTTTTTTTGGGCTACCATTTTTTGTTGGGCCCTATTTAATATGGGCACTATTTTGTATTTTGGGCCGATTGTGCTGATGAACTCTATATAATTGTGTTACCAAATACCCCCCCAGCTGAACTTGTGTGCTTATGGGCTGGGATATCGGAACTGTGCATATATTTTTATTGGGATATCATTTTAGATGGGCCCCCTATTTTAATTTTTTCCCATAATGGGGGGACCTCTTTATTATTGTGTTGTCAAAAAATGTGTGCAACAAATGTGTGCGTATGGGCTGTGGTATATGAAATGTCCATATATTTTTTTGGGCAATCATTTTAGTTGGGCCCTCCCTTTGAGATGGGCCCAATTTTAATATTGGGCGGATGGACTGCTGATCTCTTTATCTTTGACATTTCTTTAGCCTGCTTTAATCATTACTTGGGCTATAGAGGTTGGATTGGCCAATGATTTTTTTTAAATTGAAGCCCCAATTAATTTACACACGCAAATTAGTCCACTAGTAGAATAAAATGTTGATTGTTACCGTTGGTTGTTACCGTTGGAGGGGGAACTCCCTGTTGATTGTTACCGTTGGAGGGGGAACTCCCAAAAACTTTGTGACCGTTGGGGAAACAGATTCCCCCTCAGCAATAGTTCCTATATATAACAAGACCACACCATGATTTTCCATATTGATAAAAAAAGTCCCATAAATCCTTCAGGTATTACCCATATGTAATACATTGAAATCATTGGCTATATTTTCAGGGTGCCTTATACATAGAACATCCTTTTGATAATCAGCTGCAAAAACATACTACACTTCTAAAATTTCTTCTCCAAATTCAGCTGCAAAAATATAATATGTCCAAGGTTCTTTGCAGGATCTACATCATCTGCCGCAGGTTCGACATTTTCCAGTGCCGCGATGTCCCAAATCAGTTGTAACTCTCGTAATGAAACGTATCTTCAATACAACAGGTCAGTTTGCAGGAAATGTGGGAGATATGCAACAGTTGTTGTCTCAGAATCTGAAAATAATCCAGGGCGCTTATACTACCACTGTAAGGAACATCGGTTCTCACACTAGTGCAACCCAATTTGTGGAGATCCAGTTGAGATAGAGCATGATGATGTATCAAAGCCTGAACAAGAGAGTACAGTGTGCACAACGCAAAAAACGAGTACACAGTCCATCTACAACATAACATTAAGCACACTGTTTTTGGGAAATATGATAACAATGTTAGCATTGACAATTATATTGTTTGTTTTCTCAAAACTGATTACATAGGAAGCATGATATGCAGCTCATGTATTATTAAATTATGCAGCTCAATTGTAGTTTTAGCAAGTACGAGGCTCATGTATTAAAAAATTAAGGAAAATTATGCCCATGCTAAAATTTTAGGAACTATGCATAACCAAGGTGTGCTATTTTTTATCAGTCAATTTCCTTTCATAAACCAGTGAATATACCAATACATAAGTACAACATGAGGCCTTGAAGGCTACATCTCCAAAAAATAAAAACTACAGGTCATGTAAATACGTGAATGATCTCCCAAAATAAAATCACCCCATGGGAAACTTGTGAGCATTGCATAACAAGTTTCACTAGACTGACCTTGGGGGGCAGCAAAATGGTTGCAAATAAAAGACAAAAACAAAATACTGCTTACACAAAAATACATGCCCTTTCAAAAAAGAAGCAGCTGTGTTGCCCCCATTCCATTGCACGGGAATAGCAAAACCTACAAGGTTCAAAAGTTAGAGGATGTAAAAATTAAAAAATGAGCACTATCACATATCTATTTATAAGTTAAAAGTGTACAGACCTCAAGCTGATTTAATACATGAGGAGTTGTGCTTCCCCCTCATGCCACAATGTCCACAAAGTGAGGCCTTTTTCTTGGGGTACTCACCAAACGATGGCATTCTAATTTTTTTCGGTCTACCTGGTTGACGATTAAGCACCGGTGGAAGGATCTTCTTTTGTTCAGCAGGGGGTTGAAATTCAAAACGAAGGGTTTCCGGAATGGGGTTTATATTGAACTCGTATACTTTAATGTAACTCTGTGTGTAAAAACAATCCTCCACATATGTGTAGATGGACGGGCAGTTTCTGCATATTACTGTGACAGCGTGAGTACACGGGAAGCCGGTAACCTTCCATTGTCCACAAGAACAAGTCCTATCTGTTAAATTAACAACACATGACACGTCACACTCGACTTCAAATTCACCGCCAGGGGACAAGTTAACAACCCATGACCTGCCGGTATCGTACATTACATTCCAGTCCACTTGTTTTTGGTAGACAAGGGGAGAAGACCATTTCTGAGATATTTCTCTCCTCTCAACGAACCAACGTGCAATATTCTGCCTAATCCAGTCTACCATCTTGGTTACCGGGAGGAATCTAGCCTCCATAATCCAATTATTAAAAGACTCTGCCGCATTTGATGTCATTTCTCCATATCGTGTTATGTGTGGAGAATGCGCAACAGCCCATTTCTCATACGGGAGTGTGGATAACCATTCTTCAGCAATCTTCCCCCCAACACATTTGAACAATTCAATCTTCTTGTTAAATAGACGCTCGTCCGGTGCATAAGCACAGGCTTTGAACAGGTCGCCTAAGTCTGCACGCTGGTTATTTGTCCATCCAGTTGAAAACCTGCCCTTGAGATTTTGCAGAAGATGGAATAGGCAGAAAAAATGCATCGGCTTGTCGAACACCAGATTCAAAGCTGTGAGAAGTCCCAGATTCCAATCAGATATGAAATAGATCTCCTTATCATGCTTCACATTATCATTGATCTTCCTTAGAAACCACTCCCAATTTGAAACATTTTCCGCAGATACTAAGGCAAACGCAACAGGGAACAACCCTATTATTTCAAAAAAGGCAGAAAATACTGAATTAAGGATAAGACCAGAACTCCAGGTTTCAAAATACAAAATGTAAAGGACCAGAGCAGCCTAAACACAAGATACAACATGGGGGGGTTTTGAATTAACAGGATCAAGGCATAAGTGGATAGAAAAAATTACCATTGTTTCCGTCTTTGGCTGTAGCTGCTAGAAGTGTTCCCTTTGCACGTCCTCTCAGGAAAGTCCCGTCAATGAATAACATCGGTCTGCAGCTTTTGAACCCTTCTATTGAAGCGTTAAATGCGAAAAATACACGTTCGAATCGATTAGTTTCACTGTTGCTCTCAAGACAAACGAAGCTACCCGGATTTGTGTGTTTTACAGCTTCGCAATACCAACGCAACTCATCGTATGAGTCATCAAATCTGCCAAAGATCTGGTCTTTAGCAGCTTCAACAGCACGCCATGCTCTATAGTAAGGTATTTCATACCCATACTTGGTCCGTAGCTGAAGAGCTACATCGCTGCCCGCCGTATCAGGTTTACCCTTAATATCTGCCATCATCAAATCACCAATAATTTTAGGACAGAGACGTTTGGTCTTGTCCTTCAAAAACTTACCAACGCACTTATGGGTGAAATTTGCCTTATATATAACAAAAAGACCGGATATAGGGATCAACTTAGCCTTAATGTACCATTCACAAGCAGAAGTTTCGATCTCACGACAAGCAACGAATATGTATTTATCAGTATTTTTCTTAAACATGAACCTGAACCCCATTTTCATGCAATACTTCCGAATAGATACTCTAAAATGATCACAACCCTTGAACAATGACCCCACCCCTCCACTCATCAAATGTGCCCACTCATCTGATAAAAAAGTTGTCTTTGTGAGTGGAGGACACACATCATAGCATGGAATGTTAAACGAACCCCCAAATTCTACCACTTCTCCTGAGTTCAAAGAATTAGAACAAATGCTAGACACAATCATGGGAGCAGGAAGCTGATCAAGGTTGTTATACTCAGGAACTGGACTCGCTACTTGCGTATACGGAACAACATTACACAATTTAGCAGATATTATTTGGGATGACGAATTATTGCAAATAATTGAGATATTCTTAATGTCGTCATCTGATTCCAAACAACAGTTACTAAATGCACCAACTGAACAAGAAAACGAGAAACTAGATGCCTCCAAATCAAACCACTTGCTCCTAACTTGAGACTGGAGATGTTGAAATGAACTTGGGCCACCAATCGTGAACAATTTGCATAGTCCCTGGTGGCTAACGGCAAGAACAATGCTTTTCTCCATCATCTGGTCAAAACCTTGGATAATTTCGGGCGGCTTCGAAAATTCTAGGGTTTCAAAAAATCTGGAACCAAACTGAAGGGGGGTGTAATGAGAATTTGATCTTTGATTTTGGATGATAAAGGAAGTTTGAAATTTGAATTTAATTATTAAAAAAATGGACTGAGATTTGACAGCCTCCATCTCTACTAGCTGATGGAAATTCTGGCAAATGAAGATGGCGGCAGAGGTAAGGGAAATTGGAGTTGAGGGGAGTTGTTGGGGGTGGGGTGGGTACGTGGACTTGCAGAGCTAAAATATATAATGTTGGGTCCCACACGTTTTGAACCAATTTGATATTTTGGAAAAGGGTAGAACCATATTGTAGTATTAAATATCTTAAAGAACCATTTAGTAATAATCCCTTTTGAAATAGATGTACATGGTTTTTTTTACATCGGCTAAAAAAAAAAAGAGTTTTATAGTGTGTTAAAATTAAGATTTGCTGACTTGTCCCACTTTTGATCTATCTAATTAGATTTTACTTTATATCACCAATATAAGGGGAAAAAAAAAATTAGATTTTAGTATGGATACACAAAATTACACATTTTTTTCTATAAAAAAATTGATTTAGTTTATACTTCTACGTCCACCAAAAGTATGCACATTCCCTTTATAAAAACAATATTTACATTTTTCATTACCTTACATGTGTTACTGTATGGAAAAATAATTATTTTTATAATAATAAATAAATATTTGTGAAAATCAATATTTAAATGATAGTAACACATATTTTGCTCTTATATATTATGAAAATATATTTATTTCTGTAAAACACAATAAAATTGGTGAAAAATCAAAAAAATTTCTAATAATAACACATTTTGCCCTTCAGTAATATGCATTTGTTAATATAGTGACACAAATTGAGAGCGAAAATCCTGAAATTTTGACTTGCATGAGATTTTGGGAAAAAAGTCACTTAATTTTACCCCACCCGCCTAAAATCTACTAATTTTTTAAATTTGGATTAATTGTATGGAGCCTATATAGTAGAGTATTTCATATAATGAATTGTGTAAAATGAAATAGAGAATTTGAGCAGGTCACATTCGGATTTCTGTATTTTCACCTTAGTAAAAAAGAAAGAAAAAGACTTTGTTTTTTTCAATTTCATCTTCGTAAAAGAATTTTGTATGATATATTTTTCATTTTTATCTTAGTTTCTTCAAATAATTAATTGAGTGAAAAATTAATTATCATTCACTCAAATAAAAAAAAAAAAAAAAACAATAGACATTTTGATACATTTGCTTTATTAATAATAATCAACAATACTCTTAAAATAAGAATACGTATATTAATATTTTTTACTTTTTTATAAATAGATACACTATATTTTATTTTTTCTATCCACCAATCTTTTATCTATTTTTTACACAATTTTTTTCACATTGACTGTTTGAGTATTAATATTGACCTCTACAAATATATGGATAATTATTGAAATTCAATAATAATAAAAAAAATACAAGAATAAAAAAAAGAATTAAGATCACACGTTTTTACTGTAACAAAAATGTGACTTCAAAGAATTTGTTCAAATGAATCAGTAATGAGCCTTGAAAACAAGGGGAAATTTTTTTGGTTGACAGGGTAAATGTTAATTTGTGTTTACAAAATTTTCAGGGCCAGCAGACACCGTATTGTAGCCAATCACACAAATTGCAGGCTTTTCATCCCAATTCCCAGGAGAGAAATCTTAAAACATCACACAGTAATAATACAGACAAGAATGAGGTTCAATTACGCCGCCATTTGCAGAGCAATTCCTTCTTCTTTAATCCATTATTATCAACCTTTTCCTGTATCCTTCTTTCATTTTCATAATCCCACATTCACTCGCCAATCTACACGCTTTTCATCCTCTAATCCCAGATATGATTTTGGATGTATTCGTCAGGCCGGAGATGCTATTGCTCTCTTTCACGAAATGGTTTTAAAGAAGCCGCGACCTTGTGTTGTTGATTTCAATAGAATGTTGGTGCTTCTTGTTAAGATGGACCACTACTCTGTTGCCCTCCACCTGTTTGACAAAATGACCTTCAATATTGCAATTGATTGCTTTTGCCGCCTCAATCGTCTTGATTTCGCGTTTGCAATATTAGGAAGCCTACTGAAGCGTGGCTATACACCTAATGTCATAACCTTCAATAATCTCATCAAAGGCTTTTTCTTGGAAGGAAATGTTGCTGGGGCTGAAAAACTATTCATGAAAATACTCAGAGACAAAATGTGCGAGCCTAGCAAAGTTACATATCTTATTCTAATAAACGGGTTGTGCAAAGCAGGACACACTCTCAGGGCCCGTGATTTGCTCATGATATTAGAAAAAGGAAGTTGCAAACCTGATATCAAAGCTTATAGCACAGTAATCGACTGCCTATGCAAGGACCGAATGGTTGACGATGCCCTCCAAATCTTCTCCGAATTGGCCCAAAAGAGCACATCCGCTGATGCTGTAATGTATAATTCACCGTTACATGGTCTATGCAATTTTTGTAGATGGAAGGAAGCGAAATACTTATTAAATGAAATGGTGGCTCACAAAATTTCCCCAGATGTGATTACTTTTACCATTTTAGTGGATGCTTACTGCAAGGAGGGATTGGTGAAAGACGCTGAGGATGTTTTCAAGATTATGGGGCAATTAAACGTTCAACCTGATGTCGTCACTTATAATGCCTTGATAGACGGATACTGTCTACGTGGAGAGATTGATAAAGCCCGAGAAGTTCTTGATTTGGCTGTGAGATCAGGCCTCAAGCCTAACATCGTAACCTACAATAGCTTGATGAATGGATACTGCAAAAGGGGGCGTGTGAACGAAGCTTGGTGTCTTTTTCTTGAAATTCCTTGCAAAGGGTTAGAGCATACGGTGATTTCTTATAGCACCATGATGCAGGGATTATTTCGTGTAGGCAGATGCGCTGATGGGCTCAAGCTTTTCGAAGAGATGCAAACTCAACAATTGTCTCCAGATATAATGACTTGCAATATACTGTTGGAAGGGTTGTGCAGAGCTGGACGTATCAGTGAAGCACTTTCGTTTTTCCACATGATGGAAGATAATGGTGTTAGTTTTAATGTTGTATCATATAATATCGTTATTGAAGGATTGCGCAAGGTTAATAAACTTGACAGGGCAATAAATCTGTTCAATGAACTACGTTCCAAAGGTTTGCAACCCGATGTTATTACATATACCATCCTTATTGGTGCACTTTGTGAGGAAGGAAAAAAGCAGGAGGCTACGGATTTACTTAAGAGCATGGAAAATAGTGGCTGCTCACCCAATAGTGCAACGTTCAGGGTATTTGTACAGGGTTTACTGAAAAGGAACGAGCCTCACGATGCAATTCCAGTGTTGAAAGAAATGAAGAGGAGGGGATTCTCATTGGACACAACTACTTTTACAATGTTTCTCGATCATCTACGAGCAGAGGGTCAAGATGGTATTCTTCTCAATATGGTTTAGGAGCTTGTGCCAAAGGATGAATAGCTTAGTATTTTTGTGAGGTATGTATAATTTCAACTGTGGGGGATTAGTCTACTGCTTAAAGTAGCATTAAATTTTTATGTTTCTAAATTTATTTAAATGATTTATCCTGAACTCCTTTTCGTTTCAAATTTAACTTTTGTTCGTGGTCCCTTTTATTCGGTTTGTCTTCAAGTTAGGTTAGTTTGGTGATTGGCTTTTGTCACTTGCAGTAGGGTGGTTTTTGATGAGCCTCGATCATATATTCAATTCTATGATGGGCTACGATCAGAATGCGCCTCTATAACATGATCTACATTTTTCGTTCTAACTCTCCTTTAATCCTTGGAGGCCATTGTGTCACATTTGTTGGAACTGATTCTTGGTTGATTCTCCTCCTGATTTTCTTTTGCGCATTTGACGGCAGTGTGGATAAATGGTTGCATAAGATAAAAACCAGTTTCATCACGTCTGTGTTCTTTAGACTGTAAGATTTCAAAGAACGAGAGAACAATCATTAGCATTGGATGAAAATTATTCCTAGATCTCATAAATCCAGGTTAAATTCCTATTTAGTTTTCATCAAATTCCACTTCAGTTGTTCAGACCATGAGGTTTCTCAGCCCAATATAAGGTTGTAAAAAAGAAAAAATCATTCGATAATGTGGAGTTGGCTCGGCCAAAAAATGCCTAAACTCGCCCTTACGTGGAAATCGGGCCAGGAGGAGGTCGATTTCTGCATCATTGCTCTTTAGTGTTACACTGAATAAATGTACCTTCGCTATTGTTGTCAAGCCGGCAATTTGGGACCTGAACTTAGGCAAATAAATTTTGAAAATGGAATTATGTTTGCAGAGAAGGTTTTTGATGAAATGCCTAACATCAATGAGACTAGGCGTTCATGATTTACTCACTGCATGTAGCTATTATTTTTGGTTTGGTTGAGAAAGATTTTGAGTCAATGGTGAATGATTATTATATAGTTTCAAGCACTAGGGATGTATGGTGGATATAGTGGTCTGATTCATCTGAATCTTAAGGTTATATAGAGGAATCCGAATAGTTGCTAGAGATGGAAATCAGTTTCATCACTAGTTAATTTGAAGATGCTCCTGTAAAGATTTTTGGTAATAAGTATAGATACATGGTATAATGATCATACGCAGGGACAGAGAGGGATGATGGTTATGACCAAGAAGAAAATGTAGGTAAACATGTTTGATTATGAAGGCCAGGCTATCGTGAATGGTAAATAGTAGGTCTCACAATCTGCTCGACTAATAAATGTGTATTCTGAAAATGGCTTTCTAATAAGTTTAATAGATGGTGCACGGTGCACTCACTCAATAGTTGAGATTATTTACACTGAAAAGTATAGATTGATTATACTGAAAAGTTATCGATTTTCAGTATAATCTAACCACACTTTTCAGTGTAATCAAATCATACTTTTTAGTGTAAATAGTGTCAACTGTTGAGTGAGTGCACTATACATCAACGCCACTTTTGTCACAAGCAGTTGGAGATTTAAAATTTAACAACTAATTTATCACGGATTCGTTGCTTGAAGATGGTTACATTCAACGCGGGAAATTTAAAATTCTACTACTAATTTCATTGTGGCCATTATTCCACTACCAATTAGATGATGAAAACAAAGATTTTAGAAATGTACTACTCATCGGTTGTACAAATTATTATGAAAAATGCAGGATATCTGAATATCAATGAAGTTGTTGTAATGATTTTTATGCATGTTCTATCAATGATTATCATTTTTTTTCATCTTAAGTGGTTACTTCATTTGTTGACATGTTTAGTGACATTAAAACACTAAAAAGTGGAATAACATTTGTGATCTTATAACAGTTAATGTATATATTCAAAATTTGTCCATTATCACGTGCTAACTATGATTAAGATAACAAATATAGATAAAAACATCACTAAATTCTCCTTATGAACAAATTTCATTGTATAAAATTAATATCATTAGATGTATTCATTGCCATTATATGCATTCATTAATACCATTAGACTTGTATATTAAAATCATAGTGTAAAATACTATGGTATCAACGAATGGAGACATTAAAAATCTAGAAAATATAATAACGACTCACTTATAATACAGTGCATCTCGCTATTCATGTTGTTATGAGGACTAATGAATACATATTCATCATTCATCCACTACTACGTGCTCTAAGATATAAAATGCCGATCAAAGCATAAATAAAGGCATTAAAACACTAGAAAACGAAATAACGATTTGTATAACGTTATAACATTAAGTGTGTCGTTATGAATACTGATGACTATATATTCATCACCATTCCACCATCATGTGTTCATTATTATGATTATGAAATGAAATGTAGATAGAACATAATAAAGACAAGTAAAACATTAAAAAATAGAATAACGACTTGTTTGATTATGAGTACAAAAATACTCGTATCTACAATACAATCACCATCTAACTTCCCTCGCCCCTTTTTTTTTTTTTTTACATGTTTAAAAGATTTGAGTGCAATTCAGATGTCATATATGTTCATTGGACAATACATAAATTGAACAATCATAATTCACAATGTAATATTGTTGTAGAAGTGATGAAATTGGATAATGTTTCTCAATGAAACTCAGTTTCACTCTCAAATTTTTTTTTCTTTGAATAATATGTTCTAAAATTGCAAAATGAGGACCTCCGGAAAAGTAGGTTTTTTATGTCACTCAAAATTCAAATACTGATATGTGTATCGTTATGACCGTTGAAGACAATAAATTTATGTGAAAATTTATCATTCACTTGCTTCATGTGTTTTTTTACTATATTTACTGAACGATTGAATTAAAAATATAAATAAAAGCTTGAAAATATTAGAAAACAAAATAACAACCGATATGATGTTATAATGGAACACTTGCCGTTACTAGTGTAAATACAAATTTCGTGAAAGCACGAAAAGATATTACAACTTGAATTTCTTCGAATTTGATTTAAGAATTTGTGCGGGTTTGACCAACTCTGAACTTGATCCTCTGATTCTTCTCTTCAAAGCGTGACTCTGAACTTTGATCGAATTTTGACTTCGATCTTGGACTTGAATGTTTATAATGTCAATCCAAGGGTGAAAACACCTTGTTTTGGATTAATCGTTGTTTCTGGATGAACGCTCTTGAATCTTCAAGAAGAACACTCTTTGAATCTTCGAATGTTGATGAAGAATACTTTGAAAGTTTCTTCAAATCTTCGAAGGAAAACGCCAGACCAGAGGGGTTTTAAGCCTTAATCTCTGATCTGGAGGCTATTTTTGATTGATTTGGGCGAAGAACGACGACGAACAACTTTGAATATTCAAAGGCCTTGAAGGACGTTCTTGGAGTTTCTTTGAATCTCCGAGGACAAACGCCGGATCGGAGAGGTTCCGAACCTTAATCTCTGATCTGGAGCTGTTTCTGGAGGGTTTGCACGAAGAACGACGAAGAACACTTTAAGTCTTCAAGAACGGTTGCAGATGATTCGCTTGATCGCCTGGATGCTCGTTCGCTTCGATTGTGTGTTGTAAATGAATGATGAAGGGGCCCTATTTATAGGGTGGAGGTTGAGAAACCTTCCTTTCCTGTCGTGCCACGTGGCACGTCCTGATTGGCCAATGATATTTTATTGGCGTGATTTACGAATTAATTTAATTCGCTTCCCTTTTTGACGAGATGTCATTTAATTTTCGATCTTATGTAAATAAATTGTATTTATTACCCAATATGAATATCGAACACTCATTTAATTCGACCGACTTGTACCGCGTACTTTTAATATCAATTTAACTATTTAATTTAAGAATTAATTTAATTAAACTCTCGAAATAAAATAGTAAATTTAATTTAATATTAATATTTAATTTGTACACGTGTCACAATTTAATTGGGTGCAAATTTAATTTGCTTACAAATGTCCCCTCGTGCTTTATTCACGGACATGTCTGTCTTGGAGTGAATGAAGCACGGAAATCTTTTACGCTCTCATTTGCTTTCAGACTTTTGAATCATGACTGAATTTAGAACATGTCCAAGCTGCCTACGTACCCCTTTAAAGAGGATCAAGTCAAAACGTAGTTCAAGGGGGTGTCATAAATAATTTATACTCACGTGGGCTAGGAGTGACATACATTTTAAACTCGTGGGCCAAGGAGATTTGATTTAAATTTGTTAGATAATTTATACTCATATCTAAGAGTCTTCAACTTTAAAATTTGTAGATAGGTTATACTCGTATCAAGGAGTACTGGAATTCAAACTTGTAGATAGTTTATATTATTTGATTTGGAGAGAGAGGCTTCAATGTTTATCCTTGATCTCCGGCTTGAAAGCTTCAGGCAGTTTAGTCTTTCGTCAATGAGACTTGATTTGACTTTGAGATAGTTTTCGATCGTATCAAGGAGCTTCATTTGATTCGGAGAGGCTTCAATTTGATCTCCGGCTTGGAAGCTTCAGACAATTTATTCTCTTGTCAAGAAGAATGGATTTGATGGAGACTTCAATTTGATCTCCAGCTTGAGAGCTTCAAACAGTTTAGTCTCTTATCAAGGAGAATTTTAGACAGTTTATGCTCGTATCAAAGGAGCTTCACAGACAATTTATGCTCGTATCAAGGAGCGTCATTTTGGAGAACTTTAGATAGTCTCTTCGAGCACTATATCTCCTTGCTCGACCAATTGCATGACTTTTTCTTTGAAGATGAAGCAGTCTTCAATTGAGTGGCCCACTAAGCGGTGGTACTTGCAGAATTTTGGGTCGTTAGTGCGTCCAACTTCTGCTGGCCGTTTCATACTAGGCAACTCAATGAGCTTTGCATCGAGCAAGTCATCAAATATCCCTGAGACGTCAGATTCTAAGAAAGGATATTATTTCTGTCGCAACTCTTTCAGAGTCAACCTGCTTTGCCCCCTGTCGCGAGGAAGGTTCGTTAGGTATTCCTTGCTTGAAGGCTTAACATATGTCATGTCGCGATGCTTTTGATTTGGTAGTTCTTCAACTCCACTTGCGGCCATGCTTAACTCCGTGTCATGAGCTCTTGTAGCCAAATCTTCGAAGGTCTTTGGTTGAATTCCTTGAAGAATGTATCGGAGGCCCCAATTCATCCCCTGGATGCACATTTCGATCGCGGAAGTCTCGGATAGTCTGTCCTTGCAGTTCAGACTCAAATTTCTCCATCGATTAATGAAGTCGATGACATGCTCCTCTTTCCACTGGCGTGAATTTGTCAACTCGATCATACTAACCGTTCTTCTCGTGCTGTAGAAACGGTTTAGAAACTCTTGCTCCATTTAATTCCAGCTGTTGATTGAGTTAGCCTCCAGATCAATGTACCAGTCGAAGGCATTTCCTTTTAAGGAACAGACAAACTGCTTGACAAGATGGTCTCCATAAGTCCCGGAATTATTGCACGTCTCAACAAAATGGGCCACGTGCTGCTTCGGATTTCCCTTACTGTCAAACTGTTGGGACTTTGGAGGTTGGTAGCCTGTTGGCATTCGCAAGTTGTCAATCCTCTTTGTGTAGGGTTTAGTGTAGGGGAAGGTTGACTTGGAGCTGTCTTCAAACTTCCCTTTCATTGTCTCTAATATGAGCTCCTTGAGCTGATCAACCTGGATCGCTCCATCAGATGAGACTTGCAGTTCCTTAGCAGTCTCTTCAGTTTCGGTCGCTTGTCGTCTGACTGAGGTTTCTTCCATTCCTTGGTCCTCAACTTGCTTCCCGTGAGCGTGACTTGCATAACTGTTCTCCACCTTGTTCATCAAGTTGGCAATCTGAATATCTTGCCTCTTGACATGTTCTGCGAGCCCTTCGATAGCTTTGAGAATGCTAGTGAATCGTTCCTCAATAGTTGAGGAGTCTGTCATCATGACTGGGGCAGCGCTTGAGTCTGAAAGCGAGTTTGAGGATGAATGCGGAGTGGAGTTTGGAGAGTTGACCTCTTTTCATGCAAGCATCGAACAGAAAACCTATCTTAATTTCATTTTTTATTTTTCCTTTCTTTATGTGCATTCGACGAGTTATGATAGTTCAGTAATGCTTTAAGTCGCATTAGATTGAGTATTTGGGGTTAGAATTTTGAATGAGAGTATGTTCAGTATATTTCAGGACCAAAAAAATAACTAGAACAATTATAAGCAGAGTAATATTTGAATATCAAACTCATTATATATATAATGATTGGACTCATCTGAACAACCCCTAAATCAGTTCACTCCAAAACATATGATTCAAATTAGGAAAGATTTGAAATGGATGGATGTCACCTTTCCTTATCAATTTATCACAAAAACTTGAATGAAACTTTTGCAAGTTTTTGTAATACTTCTACTTGTAAAGCTTAAGCATTACAAAAAGCTGCAAAATACTTCACACAGGACTTGCTCCTAATCCAAATTTTGAATGATGGATTTACTACTGTGGCTTGAAATCCAACCTTAAATCCTTCAATACAAGCGCAAGCACAGGACATTTCTAGTAACAGAGTTATGAACACAACCATTTGTTTGCAGAAACAAAACCCCCAAAATTACTATTAAAACATACATATAAACAATCAAAATCCAGAATGAAATGAAGCACTTACGAGATCTCCCTCGGTCATGTACTTGGAGACCTCCTCACGCAAGATGGTGAGCTCGTCCTCGGAGAAATCCTTCGTCACTTTGTTCTCATAACCTAAATCATTTAGAATTTCCGTCGCAGTAGTGCGCCCGATTCCATGAATGTGCTGCAGCGAGTACTCAACCATCTTCGTGGATAAGTCGCTCTTTGCTTTGGGTCTGTGCTCACAGATAACACTATCACTCTGACTGTACCTATTTTCAAAACACCAAAACCTTTAGTAAAACCTTTTGACTTATCACCAAAGGTTACCTGTGGACCATCTTTAGCTTGAAATTCTTGGAGAAGACTCTTCATTCCAGTTATATGCCTTGAGCAACCACTGTCTAGGTACTAAACCGCCTTGGTTGAGTCTCCTCTCCTCTTGTTGTGATCCACATTCGCCTGCAAACAAATCAGGCTTTAGGTACCCATTGGGTGTTGGGTCCTATGGTGTCAGTTGTACCTTTCGGGATCCAGACTTGCTTTACTACCCTGATTGCCTCAGAGTGGCAGATCTGTTTCCCAGAAACATCCACATACACTAATTTCTTCTTCTTAGCCTAAGAAGAAGATGTTGTATGAGTGTCAGGCTTAGGCTTCACAGGAGCCTGAGTGGGTGCCTTTTGGGTTGGCTTCCTGTTCTTCCTAGGCCTTGGTGCAACTGGTCTTGGGGTCTGTCCCTGATAAGGGCCTTGCTTTTGGTTCCCCCTAGACAAGTGAGGGAACTGAAAGCAGTTATAGGCTTCAGGATGCCAAAATCATGGAGTGCTATCATGCCTGGCCTTCCCTGAGGGTATTGCCATGCATGATAATACCCCTTGTTGAGCAGTCTGAGTGCTCTTGGCCTGAGTCTTCCTCTGCTTGCGCTGAGGTTTCTTCTGGATGTTATGTCCTTGTTCTAAGCACCAGAGCTTGTAACCTTTAACTCCCTTAGGATAACCAATGAAGATGCATCTCAATGCTCTAGGTTCCAGCTTATCCTGCTTGATATGCACAAAAGCTTGGCAACCAAATACCTTGAGATCAGAGTAGTTGGACAACTTTCCATTCCATACTTCATCTGGAGTTTTGAAGTCTACAACTGATGATGGTATCTTGTTTATTAAGAAACAATTTGTGCTTACTGCCTCTCCCCAGAATGCCTTTGGCAACTTTGCATCTGAAAGCATGCATCTGACTCTTTCAAGTATGGTCCTGTTCATTCTTTCTGCAAGATCATTTGCTGTGGATTTGATGGTGCTATTTTGTGCCTTGTGATTCCTCTCTGTCTGTAGTAATCATTGAATTCCTCTGAAAGATACTCAAGCCTATTATCAGTTCTAAGATGTTTTATCTTCTTTCCCCTTTGATTTTCTTGTTTGACAACCTATTCTTTGAACTTCTGAAAGACTTCACTCTTGTGTTTCATGATGTACACCTAGACTTTCCTACTGAAATCATCAATCAAGGTCATAAAATATCTGCCACCTCCATGAGTTTCAACTCTAGCTGTCCCCCAAACATCAGAATGGATGTAATCCAAGACATCTTTAGTCTTATGTATCCCTTTAGGATATGGGTGCTTCTTAGATTTCCCAAGTACACAGTGGTCACAGAACTGCAGACTTACTTCAGTAGCAGTCCCAAACACCTTTCTCTTGGATAGTTTGTTCATCCCTTTTTCACCTATATGGCCCAATCTCCTGTGCCATAGTAGTGCCTCCTTCGGATCCATGGAATAATCAGTGGATCCAGATATAGAATTTTCCATAAGTATATACAGCCCATTAACTTTCTTTCCTGTCATCACCACCTTTCCTTTCTTGGTAACCATTGTGAGTGTTGAACTCACATCCAACAGCATTTAAAGATCCTAGAGATATCAAATTCTTCTTTAGATCTGGTACATACCTGACTTTAGTGATTTGAATATCATTGCCATTTGTCATTCTGATCCTGATGGATCTTATTCCTTCCACCTTGCATGATTGATCATTCCCAAGTAATACATGTCCCCTATTTATCTCTTTCAAATCTTGAAACCAGCCTTGATGTGGACACATGTGAAATGAACATTCAGAATCCAATACCCATTCATTTTTCATTCTTGACTCTGAGATTGTCAAGACTTCAGCACTCTCATAACCATCCTCAGCCACTGTCACATCAGCATTTTGCTCATCCTTTTCCTTCTTATTTGTTGGACAATTCTTCTTCAGATGCCCAACTTTATGGCATAAGAAGCATTTTCTCTTTTCAACAAAACTGGTAGATGCCTTTGAATCATCCTTTTGATTCTGGAATTTCTTGAACTTATTACCCTTCTTGTTCTTGAACTTGACATTCAAACTTTCTGCTTCATTCTGGAATTTCTTGTCACTTACACCACTGTCCCCATTCATCTGCAGAAACTTGGTTTTAATTGCAGCTTGAATCTGATCAAAAGATAATTTATCCTGTCTACCAAACAACAATGCATCCTTGAAATGATCTAGTGACTTTGGTAATGAGTTAAGCAACATCAGTGCCTTGTCATCTTCCTCCATAATTACACCCAAATCTTCAAGATCATCAATGCATTTGTTGAATTCACACAACTGCTCACCCAAGTTCTTGTCATCCTTCATTAGGCAAGAAGTTTCTGCCTCATGAACAACTTATTCGAAACAGATTTGGTTTGATACAAGCTCTCTAGTTTGTTCATTACCTCGATGGCTAACTTTGCCTTGCAAACCTCTCTCAGGATTTTATCACCAAGACACGGGATTATGGCACTATGAGCCCTCTCCAACACCTCTGCCTTTCGATTCAAGTTAGGCATATTCGCCCATTGTTCATCCGTAAGAAAAGCGTTCCCCAAACCATGTTGTACCAATAGAGCCTTCACCTTGATCTTCCACAATCCAAAATTATTCTTCCCTGTGAACTTATCCACCTCTAACTTTAGTGTCGTCATGCTTCACGTATTCCCACAGACGGCGCCAATTTGTTGGGATTTAAGCAACAAATACGCACACGTACAACACAATTAAAGGATTGAAGCTAAATTGCACAGATGATTTTACATGGTTCGATCTCAAAAGATCTACGTCCACGGGGAGGATCAAAACACTTTATTAATGCAACTTGCAACTCCAACGATTACAGAATCACACTCAATTTAGAAGCTCGCTTCACCAAGTGATGAATTTCACTCAAGAACCCTAATTCCCTAAATTGAACTGCTCTCGTCAAATTGATGGATGAAAACTGTATGTAAACTCTCACATAAGCCATGTACATATATGCCCTATATATATTCGAGTTGTCCTTGAGTTGGTTACGAATTCCCAGCTTCGAATTTGCCAACTCCCGTAACAGATTAATGGTTATTCTGTTATAACTGTCAATATTAGATACACTCCTCAAGTTGATATCTGCATACATTTGATATACTCTACAACTATCAAACTCTGCATCTAATATCTGCAGCCACCAAACTCTGCATCTGTAGACTTTGCATTTTGCATCCGTTAAACTCTACATCTGTTAACAAATCCTGCAGCTTCTTCATATCACCAAACTCTACAGTTCAATGAACCAACTCTACATTTCAATGGACAAATGCAGTGATGCTTACTTCACAAATTCGTATTTAAATTTCATCCCGAATAGATTCGGGCTTGCACCCCGAATAGATTCGGGCTTGCACCCCGAATAGATTCGGGCTTGCACCCCGAATTTCCCTAACACAGGGAGGTCAAGGAGCAGGTCGAGGCCGCGATGAGGCGTATTGACGACTAGTGGGAGGCTGTCGTTACCGCCGTTTACATCAACGCATATGCAGATGCCATGCGGTGGCAGAATCCTGTCGTCGGCCTATCCGCGGTGCTGGTCGACTTGAAGGCCGCAATCCCCCCAGCTCTGAGTTTGATCTTAGGCTCAAGGACTTGTCCGACGCGGGGGTTGATCTCTCATTCTTCCCCAACCCGCAATCCTTCATGCTTTCCCTGACCGACGAGGGGGCTGGTGAAGTTGAGGGCTCCGGGGTCCTCCCGAATCAAATTTATCTTCTCTCCCTTATTTTTTACTCTACATGATGAGGAATGTTGGTGTAAGATAGATGCAATCACAGAAGACTGTGATCGTTAATTTAGGCGTACCTGAAACAGGACAACACCAATGGCTCAACGGATGAAACTGGTAAAGTGGCTTCACATTCAAAATGGGAAACGAAGCCGGATGATTATCAGTAAGTCGAGCTTTAAATTTTCAAGTTTGTTACATATTCTTCCAAAATTTCATAATGTTAAATAATACTCAATCCCTTCTTTTTTTATTATGCTCAATATATTGTGTTCTATTATTAGAACTGAGATCAAATTACTTTACTGGCGTGGTTCGTTCCTATCCTGGGAACTGTCTCAATGGTTATTTTTTATGGAACTTTCAAAATCCTCTCGAATTGTAAAAAATCATAGCTTTTTAGGAGAATATGCATGAGAAAGCAAAGTTTAGAGACCATCAACAGACCTGTTTTTTTAGGGGTCGTTTGGTTCGCAGGACTACCCAGGATTGACCAAATAGTCCCAGGTAATTCTACATTTGGTTTGCAGGACTTCAGCCCTGGACCCAATCTTGGCCCGGGTCCCAAGTACCCTTTAGTCCTAATGCAATGGGACTATTTGATCCCATGGGGGAGGGTAGGACCAATTAGTCCCAGCTGCAAACTGACCATATTACCCCTGAAATTCAACATAAAATTATTATTTTGACCTTGTTAACATCACAAATTACCAAAATAATTGGACTTGAAAAAAAACCCTAGCTGAGCATTTTCAATCCTGACCACGCCATTCTTCTTCTCATACTCTCACCCACAGAATTCGTCTTCTCCATGTCGTGAGTTCATCATCGCTGTTATCCCGCCGTTCGTCTTCTCCGGTTAACTGCACGTTCGTCGACTTCATCCTCTATCGTCGAGCTCATCATCGATGTCTTCGATTCGGCACGGTGGGCTCCAGGCGACGAAACGCTCTGGCGACGGGAGGCTCGATGAGGATGAAGACCCATTGGCATTGTCGTCGTTGTCGAGGAGCGAACCGTTCGAATCATTCACCTGAATCAGTTTTCTCCAAATCTCAGGTTTAATTTTGGTTTATCTCGGTTTAATTTGGGTTATTTATTGGAACTGTTGTTTGAAGAAATTGGATTGGATTTTTTTGTTGTTTGAATCATAGATTGGATTGGAACTGTTGTTTAATTATCTCGGTTTAATTTGTTGTTTGAATCATAGATTGGATTGGATTGGATTTTTTGTACCAACATTGATTATTTGAATAAGTCCCCTGTTTTTGCTTGCTTTGCTTTCTGCAATTTTGTTTCACTATATTAATTCTTTAATGGTCGAAATAATTCTTGACTTGCTGCTAAAAAATGAAGTTGCTGCTAAAATAAAGTTGTCTATGCCAATTAGCTACAAGATAATGACTAGGGATGTTAAACGGGCCGCGGGCTGGCGGGCCAGCCCGTTTAGCCCTGAACCGTACAGGGTTAGGTCCGAGGGGTCTAATGGACCGTTTAAAAACCGGACTTTTTTGGCCCGGACCGGTTAGCCCGCGGGCTAAACGGGCTAGCCCGCCGGTTTACCGGGCTGGCCCGTTAGCCCGTATTTTTTTTTATTATTCTTTTTTACCTTAAGTTAGTCAATACTAGGTATGTTAAATTTATTTCTTACCTTAAGTTTTCCATATTTAATAACTAATTTATATTTGTTTTATATGTTTTAGAAGATGATGATAATGGTGAATTGGTGATGATTTGGAAGATGATGTTATATCATTGTCCAAGGAAGGATCGAATGCCGAAGATTGAAGAGCTTTGAGACATTTATATTAAATTCTGAATATTTTTAATGCTTGAACTTTATCAATAATGTTTGATTTTTTTTTATCAATTATGAACTTTATGAACAATTTTTTAACAATGTTTAAATTTTTTTTAGTTTAAATGGTAGCGTATTATAATTACAAATCTATATTTTTTATTAAAAAAATTTTTTTAATTTTTTTTTCCGGAGCCCGTTAGTGGCCCGTTTAGCCCGCAGACCGCTAGGGTTAGGGTTAGGGTTAGGGTTAGGGTTAGGTTTTGAATGTTTGTGGACCGATTAAAATGAACCGATAAGGCCCGAAACCGTTTAGGCCCGCAGCCCTATAGGGCTGGCCCTATAGGGTTAGGGCCAGCCCGTTTAACATCCCTAATAATGACCACATGACTAAGATTGTAAGGCATGTCTAAAGAACTACTGATCTCGAATTCTGGGGGTGAGAATTGTGGAGTGAAATCTGAATTTGGGGGTGTAAAAAACAAAGGTTATTTGGAGGGTAGCTTAGGTAATTATTATAATTTTTATTTTAAAATAAAAAAATAAATTTTTTTTTTTTACAATCCTGCAATCCAAACACAAGTTACAAAACATGAATCCCACTAAATCCAATCCCATTTAGTCCAATCCAATCCAATCCAATCCAATCCAATCCAGTCCAAGGAGGTCCTGCAAACCAAACGGGGCCTATACAATAAAATAGTAACTACATAAATTTCACTTCATTAGTTACTTGTGTGACCCCTTTAAGAAATAAATAGTGAAAACAACTCCAAACAAACACCTTTTAAGTTATGAATAAGTTTCTAGATGGTGATTAAATGATGAAAGAACAGATCCTAGGATGAAACTCCGAACAATTTATGTTCTTTAATTTTATGTGCAGAAACCATTGGATGATTTGGATTTAGCGTTACAAGTTCTTAATTTTCTGTTAATATGAAACTAAAGCATCAACTTTGAAGATCATTTGAGGATTTGATTGGACCATATTATATGAAATGGAGTTATTTTTTTTAAATGAGTGACCTTATTCATTTTCTTTTAGTTGGTTTCTGCGGCTCTGGAGTTGGTTTATGTCATATTTTCCGCAGCTTGCTACAGATCTTCAAAATAGTTCAATTTGGTAAGATGAAGAAAACGATTGGTTGTTGTTTGCCTAACAATTTCAAATCCCTTGAGTTAGGATTGCAGGCCAGGCCTAGATTAGTGAGAATTTAGAAGTGTATAGACCATACGTTACATATAATACAAAATATAATTAATTTAAGCACAATTTAAAAATGGCAGGTTTCAGTTATTGGTTAACTGTAACATTAGGACGTTATTTGAAATTTCTGAATTGTTTTAAATCTATCTTGTAAGTGATAAAGCTTAACAAGGTTGTAAACTTCTGATGTGTACTGATCTCTTTGAGATTCTACTCCTAAATTTGATTACACTACTTTGGACATCTGATTAGACTTCACTTTAATAATTCTCGAGCGTCCATAAAATAATTCGGCACAATGTAAGGACCACGTGTTACATTGTTATGTAACCCTGAGTTCAATTGTAATTTGCTAATAATATAATGTAATATTTGTTGTGTTTGTAGAAGTTGAAAGTCCAACAGTAATTCATTAAAAACACATACTTTGTCCTTTATGTTGTTTTGCATGTGCATATTTAGTCAAACTGCATTCAATAGGGGTTATAGTGTTTGTAAATGTTGAACATACATTGTTTTGTAAATGATGCCAGTGCTTGATATTTAAAAAATCACATTTCAACTGTCGCAGTATGAGAATGATGCATAGATTTCTAAAGGACATGTTTTGATTTTAATATTTCACTACAAGAAAATAAAAAAATCTACGAAATTAAAATTCCCTATAGAATATTTCAACATTAAATTTTCGTAGTGGAATTGTCTACGACTTGCCTTAGAAATATTCTAATCATGTAGACACCTCCATTCTCAACCCTACCAGCAATTTGACTACGAAATCAATTTGCATACAAAATGATATTCTTAGACATTAATTACCTACAAGTAATTTACCTACAAAAAATTACCCACAAATAATTTGTCTACGAAAATTCTGCAGATAAATTTCTTTGTAGATAGAGAATGAAAATGTCTATATATAGATATAAAATTTTGTAGGCAACTCACACTATAAAATTATTTGTTGGAAATTTTGGAGTCATGTGACAGTTATTGTTGTACTAAGAACATAGATAACAAGGAAAACGGATATTCAACAATCAAGAGGATTTTTACATCAGGGTTCAATGTACAAAGCAAGGATGTCAGTACCTCCAACTATACTTACCTGAACAAGTGTTTTTTTTACTATAATATGGATATGGAATAGCTAAACATTGTTTACCAATAGAGTTTTTATTAATTAATATCAATTATTTGCAAGTTGTAGCTGAAATTTGTGCCGTTATAATGCGATAAGAAAACTCAACTGCTTACATCGCTCAACTCTAGAGTGGTAATAAAAGAGAGTTGAACATAAAAGAGAATACTTCACCTCGAAGAAACTTGAATATTGAATAAGGGAGTAGAGGATTATGGTTCCATTCAATCTTGGAGACGTTCTAAACGTCAATTGAGCGAGATTTTTTTTTAAATAATATTTGATTCTTGATGTTTAGGATTAGTTTATTTCATACCTCATAAGAATTGAACATGTAGATGGTTGTATAAATATAAATTGTCTGCTCTGTTTGAAGAATGGGATGCTTATTTTTTCTTTAAAAAAAGAGATTGGATAAAGAGATGTCATAGCTATTATGTTCAATGAGAATTATCTTTCATATTCTGGAGGATTGAGTCTTTTACATGGTAGGCACTAAATTCCCTAAATCAATTCTTAAACAGTAATCTAACGTTCTTTAAATAATTTTTCTGAAGTGCTATTAATTACTTTCTACCGCCCATCATATCCTGTGTGTGAATGTTTTAATATATCTATATAAATGTCAGCATTTACTTATTCTTTAAAAAAAAAAAAAAAAAAATCCACTTAAAATTGGGTTCAAGTATTTTCTTTTACACAATACACATCATAATAGATATGCATATCAACTATCACTATAATGCATTTATAATATCACTCTTTAAAAATAAAGATATTTTAAACAGTGATAGTGGTTGTACATAACATTAATTGTGTGTAATTACAACAGTGATATTTAAAAAAGATAGTTTATGTAAATTAGCGTACACAAAAGCCCTACTCAAGCTATATATACATCAGGTCCGTGCATTGCACAGGCAAAAAACTAGTTTAAAAAACGAAAAGAATGAATGAATATTTTCCTTCTAAACGACAGCAGACAGTGGACCAACACAAATTGGTTTCTTTCCAAAGGAAAAATTAATTTTTTAGAACACTATTTTATGGGTGTTTGTAAAAGTAAGACATTATTTTTAAGAGCTTATAAAATTGGAACACTATCTTTACCAGCTTAGAAAATTAGGACATTTGTTTTACAAACTTGCAAAAGTAGGACAATATCTTTTAATTTTAAAAAGGGTCCAACTATATTCACCTCAAAACATTATATATACACCACTAATTTGTTTTTTTTTTTGTTTTTTTGTTTTTTCCAATAGCGTAATTTACCATATCTTTCCATTCCAAAAAGAAGCAGCCGTATTGGAGGTCCATTGCCGCCTAATCTTCGTCTTCCTCTTCATCATTGCCGCCCTCATCAATCCTTCGAGTTCCAGCGCACACACAAAACAAAAAAAATTCAATCAGGAGAAGTAACACAAAAATCTAAAAATAATCATTTTGAACAAATATTAAATCTGATCAAATAATACCAGAAATAGAATCAGAAAAAATACCATCCCCAGTCGCAACAATCGTCTGATATTAAACGAAAATTCACTACTTTTTTGCAATTGATTTATCGGAACTCAACTCTTGTTGGAGACTGGTTTATTAAAAAATACACTCTTTGTTTATCGAAAAAATAGTTAATGTTCAAATGGACCTTTTCTTGCTTGTTGAAATGGAAGACGTGACGCCGAGGCGGTGTGGGCGAAGCAAGAGACGATGCTACAGTGGTGGGAGCGGTGAGCGCACAGAGGAGGAAAATAAACAGAAGGAGGAAGAAAAAAGAAAGAAAATTAGGGGGGAGAGAGGTTTTGGACGGTGGGCGGCGGCGTGCAGATTAGGGATAAATGAGGAAGAAAGAGATGACCTGCAGTGTTTTTTTTAATTTAAGGGTATAAAGGGTAGTTCATAATGAGAGTGGATGTATGTATTAATAATGGAGGGGTTTATATTCGCCCCAAAAACCTTGATTCAAGAATGAGGCTCAACTACGCCGCCATTTGCAGAGGAATTTCTTCTTTTTCTTCTCTGCATCAATGTTATGACCCTTTTCTCGTATCCTCCTTTAATTCTTATCATAACCCCACATTCACTCGACAAAAGAAATACTTTTCCTCCTCCGAACCCAGATTCGAGTTGGGGTGTGTCCGTCGGCCGGATGATGCTATTGCTCTGTTGTCCTCCACCTGCTCGACAAAATGCTTCTGTTGACCTCTACACCTTCAACATTGCAATTGATTGCTTTTGCCACCTGAATCGTCTTGATTTCGCATTTGCAGTGTTAGGCAGCCTTGTCAAGCGTGGCTATACACCTGATGTCGTAACCTTCACTACTCTCATCAAAGGCGGAAGGAAAAGTTGCGGGGGACTGAAAAATTATTCATGAAAATACTCAGAGACAAAATGTGCGAGCCTAATGAGGTTACATATCTTATTGTAATAAACGGGTTGTGCAAAGCCGGATGATTTGCTCATGATATTAGAAAAAGAAAGATGCAAACCTGATATTACAGCTTATAACACACTAATCGATAGTCTATGCAAGGACCGAATGGTTGATGATGCCCTCCAAATCTTCTCCAAATTGGCCGAAAAGGGAATGTCCCCTATAATTCATTGTTACCTGGTCTATGCAATTTTTGTAGATTGAAGGAGGCAAAGTACTTATTAAATGAAATGGTAGCTCATAAAATTTCGATTGATAAAGCCCGAGAAGTTCTTGATTCAACAGCGGGATCAGGCCTCAAGCCTAACATTGTAACCTACTGTAGCTTGATGAATGGATACTGCAAAAGGGGGCGTGTGAACGAAGCTTGGCGTCTTTTTCTTGAAATTCCTCGCAAAGGTTTAGAGCATACGGTGATTTCTTATAACACCATGATGCAGGGATTATTTCATGTGGGAAGATGGGCTGATGGGTGCAAGCTTTTCGAAGAGATGCAAGTTCGACAGTTGTCTCCAGATATAATGACTTGCAATATACTGTTGGAAGGGTTGTGTAGAGCTGCGCGTATTACTGAAGCATTTTCGTTTCTGCATATGATTGATGAGAACAGCGCTAATCCTAACATCGTATCATATAACATTTTCATTCAAGGACTGTGCAAGGATAATAAACTCGACAGGGCAATAAATCTGTTCAATGAACTACCTTCCAAAGGTTTGCAGCCCAGTGTTATTACATATAACATCCTTATTGGTGCACTTTGTGAGGAAGGAAAAATGCAGGAGGCTAAGGATTTGCTTAAGAGCATGGAAAAAAGTGGCTGCTCACCCAATAGTGCTACGATCAGGGTATTTGTACAGGGTTTACTGAAAAGGAACGAGCTTCACGATGCAATTCCAGTGTTGGAAGAAAGGAAGAGGAGGGGATTCTCATTGGAGACAACTACTTTTACAATGTTTCTCGATCATCTACGAGCAGGTCTAGATGGTATTCTTTTCAATATGGTTAAGGAGCTTGTGCCAAAGGATGAATGGCCTAGTGTTTTTGTGAGGTATGTATAATTTCAATTGTGGGGATTAGTCTATTGCTTAAAGTGGCATTAAGTTTTTAAGTTTCTAAATTTATTTAAATGATTTATCCTGAATTCCTTTTCGTTTCAATTTTTCCAAATGAATAGAATTGTTCCCTTTCCTTCTACCTTTTGTTCGCGGTCCCTTCTATTCGGTTTAGTCCTCAAGTTCGGTTAGTTTGGAGATTGGCTTTTGTTTCTTGCAGTAAGGTGGTTTTTGATGAGCCTCGATCATATATTCAATTATGTTGATGGGCTACGATCAGAATGCGCCTCTATAACATGGTCTACATTTTTCGATCTAACTCTCCTTTAATCCGTGGAGGTCATTGTGTCATATCCTCCTGATTTTCTTTTGCACATTTAACGATTGTGTGGATATACACAGAAATGGTTGCATTCAATAAAAACCAGTTCCATCACCTCTGTGTTCTTTAGGTTGTAAGATTTCAAAGAAGGAGAGAACTATCATTGGCATTGGATGAAAATTATTCCTAGATCTCATAAATCCAGGTTAATTCCTATTCAGTTTTCATCAAATTCCACTTCAATTGTTCAGATCATGAGGTTTCTCAGCCCAATATAAGGAACGAGCCTAATGAGTAACGATGCAATTCTGCTGTTGGAAGAAATGAGGAGGAGGGGATTCTCACTGGATTCAACTACTTTCATAATGTTCCTCGATCATCACTAAGTGGAAGGTCAAAATGGTATTCTCTTCAGTAAGGTTAAAGTGCTAGTACCGAAGGATTTATAGCTGAAAATCAAGGATGTATACTGGCATCATTTTAGTTGTCATTTGGAATCTAATATGAACCCCTTTCTTCCTGGTCAATTTAAACTTAATGGCTGGAATGAACCATTTTTGTTTTATCGAGCATTTATATCTTGAATTAGTACGTACTACTGTAGACATGAAGTGTTGGTTTTGATGAGCTGATATTTCCCGTTGTGTTTCTAGGTCTGAATGTTGCATTTAATGTTAGTCTTGTAAATGCTATGCTTGGGAAATACATGGGTTCGTTATTCATTGAGTAAACAAAAGGTATATATGATTGTTTGCATTTCGAATTTTCCAGATATGTCTGCACAAAATGTGTGTGATTCTCTGTAGCATCAGGAAATTGGTAGGACAAAAACACGGGTCATACAATTATTAGTGGCTTAATTGTTTCGTCTCTGTAATAAAGGTGCCTTAGAGAAACTCTACCTATTGTTATATGTGGAAAGAATAGAGAGCCTTAGTTGGATAAATCTGTTTTTGTTAGCTTGTTTGAGTTCTATCTAATAAAGGGACAAGGGTAGTCCTTATTTACTTTACTACCTTCTTTCTGGGAAATTACCGCTGGTTTTCCTAATGATTTATTGTAACAGTTGGCATGTTATAGTATCACTGCATTTGTCTTTCAAGTGTTAATCTTGAGTTCGGGATGTGTATTTACTAAGGATTGGTGCGGGGTGTGCATTTACCAAAAACAAGAGTGCATGACTGCTTTGACAGTTATAACAGAATTTGTTATAACTGTCACAATCGATTTGGGGGTTTCGTACACGGGCATCTACACACGAATTCAGTTACACCATTAGCTTCGGAATGCATTGGGCAGTATATGAGAGCATTAATCAGTTACAATTGTATCGATCCATTCAAGCAATTAGAGAGTGTTCCATTTTTTAGGGTTCTTGAGCATTTTGAGATTAATTCATGTATAATCTCTGTAATTCATCCTAAATCGTGTAATAAGAAGTTCTTCCCTCTCTGTGGACGTAGATCAATTGATCGAACCACGTAAATCTAGCGTCATACTTTGATTTCTAGTTTTAGTCCTGCATCTTTTCGATTTTGTTCTTCTGCAGGATTTGGCTTGCGACTTTTGTGTCGATTTCTTGATTTGATTAACAAATTGGCACCGTCTGTGGGAAACGCCACAAATTGAAGATGACGACATTGAAGTTGGAAGTGGACAAATTCACGGGCAAAAACGAGTATGGGCTATGGAAGATCAAGGTGCGAGCTCTATTGACTCAACACGGTTTAGCCAATGCTTTCTTGACAGATGAGCAATGGGCTAGTGCTCCGAATTTGAATCGCAAGGCTGAGGTTCTGGAAAGGGTACTTAGTGCCATAATACTGTGTTTAGGAGACAAGTCATTGAGGGAAGTGTGCAAGGCTAAATCGGTTATTGAGATCATGGATAAATTAGATGGTTTGTATCAAACAAAGTCAGTCTATAACAAGCTCTATGCCAGGCAGAGGCTCCATGGTTTCAAGGTGAAGGAGGACAAGAACATGAATGAACAACTTGATGAATTCATCAAGTGTATTGATGACCTTGAAGATCTGGAAGTCAAGATTGAAGATGATGATAAGGCATTGATGCTGTTGAATGCATTGTCAAAATCATTGGAGAACTTCAAGGATGCATTGCTATTTGGGAGGCAAGATCAGTTGGATTTTGATCAGATTCAAACTGCCATCAAGACTAAATTTCTACAGATGTCTGAAGATAGAAATGCTACTGATAAGAAGGCCAACAATGAAGGTGAAAGTCTGAATGTGAAATTCAAGAACAAAAGAAAGAACAACAAGTTCAAGAAAGGGCACAACCAAAAAGAGGAATCAAAGTCTGGAAATGGTTTTGTGGAGAAAAGGAAGTGTTTCCACTGCCATAAGATAGGACATTTGAAGAAGAATTGTCCAAGCAAAGGAAAGGACAAGCAGGAACAGAAAGCAGATCTAGCAGTAGTTGAAGAGGGGTATAATAGTGCTGAGGTTCTTACAGTTTCTGAATCCAGAATGCACAATGAATGGGTGCTTGATTCTGGATGCTCTTTCACATGTGTCCTCATAGGCACTGGTTTCAAGTCTTGAAGGAAATTGATGGAGGCAATGTACTTCTAGGCAATGATCAGTCATGTAAAGTGGAAGGGACATGATCTGTGAAGATCATTATGGAAACTGGATCAACTGTCATATTAACCAAAGTCAGGTATGTGCCTGATCTCAAGAGAAATTTGATTTCACTTGGATCCTTGAATGCTGCTGGTTGTTTCTGCACTAAAGATGGAACTATCATTATAACAAAGGAATCTAAGATCTTAATGACAGGAAACAAGAAGAATGACTTATATCTTCTTATAGGGAAATCTGTGAAAGGATCTGTGAATATTGTTATGAGCAATACAGAATCAATGATATGGCATAAAAGACTTGGCCATATTGGTGAATGGCTAATGGAACTTGCAAAGAAAAAGGCTTTTGGTGACAACACTTTTACAAAACTAGATTTCTGTGAACACTGTGTCCTAGGAAAGGCAAAGAAACATTCTTACCCTAAGGGAATTCACAAGACTGAAGGGATTCTTGATTATGTGCACTCAGATATATGGGGTCCTGCAAGAACAGAAACTCATGGAGGAGGCAGATACTTCATAACCCTGATTGATGATTACAGCAGGAAAGTGTGGGTCTATGTGATGAAGCACAAGAATGAGGCTCTTCAGAAATTCAAGGATTGAGTCATCAAACAAGAGAACCGGACAGAAAGGAAGGTCAAGCATTTGAGGACTGACAATGACCTGGAATATCTATCACAAGAGTTCAATGATTTTTGCCAGTCTAAGGGAATTATCAGGCACAAGACAGTTCCATCCAATCCACAACAAAATGGACTTGCAGAGAGGATGAATAGGACTATCCTTGAGAGGGTAAGATGTATGTTGGCTGATGCAGCAATGCCAAAGGCATTTTGGGGTGAAGCTGTAAGCACAACATGCTTTCTAATAAACAGAACCCCATCTTCAGCTATTGAGTTTAAAACTCCAGATAAGATCTGGTATGGTAAGCTGTCTAATTACTCTGATCTTAAGATCTTTGGTTGTCAAGCTTTTGTGCATATTAGACAGGATAAGGTGGAACCTAGAGCAATCAAATGTGTGTTCATAGGTTATCCAAGAGGATTGAAAGGCTACAAGCTCTGGTGCTTGGAACCTGGATACAAGAAATGCATTATTAGCAGGGATATTGTCTTCAATGAAGCTGTGATGGGTTACAAGCATACAGGAGAATCTCAAGATATAGATGGAAATATCTCTCAAGATACTACAGCTGTTGAAATTGAAAAGGATGAGCAAGCTCAAGGTCAAGCAAATGAACCAGACCCAGATAAGGAAGAAGGCTCAGAGTCTGAAGATGAACAAGATGGTCTTAATCAGGCTGATACTGGGACTCAAGATCTCAATAACTATAAACTAACAAGGGATAGAGTTAGAAGGAACATAAATCCTCCAAGCAGATTTGCAGAAGCTGATATGGTATCTTATGCACTCTTCACAGCTGAAGATGTGGATTACCATGAGTCTAGGAGCTTCAAGGAAGCAATGTCAAGTGAGGATAGGGATCACTGGATGCAAGCTATGGTGGAAGAATTGCAATCTCTTGAGAGCAATAACACCTGGAAGCTGGTAAGAAGGCCAAATAGTAAGAAGATTATCAGCTGCAAATGGATATTCAAGAGGAAGATAGAGGTTGGAAAGACTGAGCAAATAAGGTATAAAGCAAGACTTGTTGCTAGAGGTTTTACACAGGAAGAAGGAGTTGATTTTAATGAAGTCTTCTCACCTGTTGTGAAACATTGTTCAATAAGGATCTTACTTGCAAGAGTAGCTCAAGATGATTTAGAATTGCAGCAGTTAGATGTCAAGACTGCATTAAATGGTAATCTGATAGAGGACATCCACATGAATCAACCTGAAGGATTTGTGCTACCTGGAAATGAACAGAAGGTTTGCCACTTGAGGAAGTTACTCTATGGTCTTAAGCAAAGTTCCAGACAGTGGAACAAGAAGTTTGATAGCTACATGATAGAAATAGGACTTGAAAGGTCAAAGTATGATAACTGTGTATACTTTGAAAGGCAAGGAAGACAGGTGGTCACTTATCTACTGATATATGTGGATGATATGCTCATTGCAAGCAAGAGCATGAAAAGGATTGAAGATTTGAAGCATAAATTGGGAGCAAGATTTGAGATGAAAGACTTGGGTGATGCAAGGAGGATTCTGGGAATGGACATCTACAGAAATAGAGCAGATGGAATTTTGTTTCTATCTCAGAAAAACTATATCCAGAAGGTGCTAAAGAGGTACAATATGCATGAAGCAAGGCCAGTATCTATACCTCTTGGACAACATCTTAAACTTACAGCTGCTCAATCACCAAGAACTGAGGAAGAACTGAAAGAGATGGAGAAGATCCCTTATGCCAGTGGAGTAGGAAGTATCATGTATACCATGATATGCAGCAGACCAGACTTAACTCATGGGATTTCAGTTGTTAGCAGGTACATGGCAAATACTGGGAAAGAGCATTGGGAGGCATTGAAGTGGATGTTCAGGTACATGAAAGGATCTATCAATGTTGGTCTCATGTTCAGGAGGAGTGAAGTCAAGACTGATCCATTTGAGGGATTTGTAGACTCAGATTTTGCTGGAAACATAGACACTAGAAGATCAATATCAGGTTATGTTTTCACCCTATATGGAACAACAATTGTATGGAGAGCTGTGCAATAATATGTAGTTGCATTATCAACCACAGAAGCTGAGTATATTGCACTCACAGAGGCAGTGAAGGAAGCAATGTGGCTGAGGGGGATTCTAAAAGATTTTGGGATCATTCAAAGAGGTGTTGATGTACTTTGTGATAGCCAAAGTGCTATACATTTAGCTAAGCATCAAGTGTTCCATGAAAGATCCAAACATATAGATGTGAAGCTCCATTTCATTCGAGACATTGTGGACAGAAGTGTGGTCAAGGTGAGGAAAGTATCAACCGAGGAGAATGCTGCTGATATGTTCACTAAGGTTTTATCAAGTGCTAAGTTTAAACATTGCATGAATTTGATAAACTTAGTGACATGAGATGTGCATTGATGTTTTGAATAGCTTTGAGGAGGGGAGGATGGACAATATGTATTGAGGAGGAGGATTGTAACAGTTGGCATGTTATAGTATCACTGCATTTGTCTTCCAAGTGTTAATCTTGAGTTCGGGATGTGTATTTACTAAGGATTGGTGCGGGGTGTGCATTTACCAGAAACAGGAGTGCATGACTGCTTTGACAATTATAACATAATTTGTTATAACTGTCGCAATTGATTTGGGGGTTTCGTACACGGGCATCTACACACGAATTCAGTTACACTGTTAGCTTCGGAAGGCATTGGGCAGTATATGAGAGCATTAATCAGTTCCAATTGTATCGATCCATTCAAGCAATTAGAGAGTGTTCCATTTTTTAGGGTTCCTGAGCATTTTGAGATTAATTCATGTATAATCTCTGTAATTCATCCTAAATCGCGTAATAAGAAGTTATTCCCTCTCCGTGGACGTAGATCAATTGATCGAACCACGTAAATCGAGCGTCATACTTTGATTTCTAGTTTTAGTCCTGCATCTTTTCGATTTTGTTCTTCTGCAGGATTTGGCTTGTGACTTTTATGTCGATTTCTTGATTTGATTAACATTTATAATTAGTTGTATCAAGTAGTATCGAAAATGTATGCTGATCTGACAAAAACCTGTAGGGAGCATCTTAACTTGTTTTGAGTTCTTTGAGTCGTCTGTTGAAATATTATATTCTGGCTTCGTATTACTTGTTTCAGAGATAATATTTTGATTGATTGTGATTTGAAAGGTTGAGAAACATGTTGATATTAGAGGTCAAATGGATTATTTTTCACAATCCGTATACTAGGTTGACATCTTAAATGTAGTTGAATACAAAACAATTACTTTAATGGTTTCAGTCAGTTTAATGAAACAAAACAATATTCTTCTGGTTCCTAGTTTGTGGTTGGAATTTCAAGTCTACAAATCGAATAACTATGTTTGCTGCCATCTGAGTTTTCTCTTATGATATGGAATTAATGGGGTTGGGGGGGAGTGGTTATCTTCATTTGTCATAGCAAGAATGTTGATTATGGTCCATTTGAGTGTCGATCAGGCATGCGCATCACTCATGTTGATATCTAGTGAAGTGTTTCCACTTCTGGTGTTCTCTACCCGGAGCCATTCTCATCAATATCCCGAGCTGGAGCAATCTGTTAAGCATCTACAACCCTTGGAGGTTTGTCCGTTTATCTCCCTTTTCTTTGCCCATTTCCATGCTTGTAAATTTCACTAATTTATACATAATTATCTACTAGAGGCTTTTGAAGGATCGATATAAAGGAGTGTTTGTTTACTATTAGTAGATTCTTGGTGGAAGTTACTGTAATATGCTGGTTCACTGCTCTGCATCTTACTAGGTTATTGCCATGAATTATTTTTAGTTTGTGTTAAGATCATGAAGAATACAGATATGAATGTGCATAATCAATGCAGATGAAGTTCATGCTTGAAAGAAGAGTATTGTTTATTTCTGAGAAAGTTGAATTTATGATTACAAGAAAAGAAGTTGGATACGTAGCATGCTATATATACTATGTTCTTATGATCTAGAACCATCCAGTGGTTGTTACAACTATCATGAGGAATCAGTAACTGAGCGAGCCGTGTGCATGGTGAGTTAGTTATAACTAACTCACGTGCATGTTAGTTATAACCGAAACTACAAGTGCAATGTGTATCCTTGAATTTTAGTTGTGTGTTGGACTCCTCTAATAACTCCAATAACTCCAATATCCCCCCCCCCCCCAAGATGAAACTATAGGAGAAGGGAATAGTTTCATCTTGGAACGAAAGCTGCAGAAAGCAGGTCCACTGAGTGTCTTGGTAAAGACATCGGCAAGCTGAAGATGTGAAGGCACATGATGCAAGGCAATCAGCCCCTCTTTGTACAAATTACGAACAATATGACAATCAATGTCGATATGTTTTGTGTGTTCATGAAACACCGGATTCTCGACAATATGAGTCGCCGATTTGTTATCGCACCATAGCTGAAGAGGCAAGGTAAGATATAGAAGAAAATCTCGAGCAAGAAAAGAAATCCATTGAAGTTCAAGTGAAGTAGTAGCAAGTGCTCTATACTCAGCTTCAACGGAAGATCTAGACACAGTGTTTTGCTTCTTTATTTTCCATGATATCAAGGAAGAACCAAGGTAAATGCAATATCCTGATAAGGATCGCCTAGTGTCCAAGCAGGATCCCCAATCCGCGTCGCTATAGGCATGAAGAGTGAGTGTTGAGTGAGAAGAATAGAACAATCTGAAAGTTTTAGTACCATGTAGATAACGAACTAAGTGGAGAGCGGCATCCCAATGAGCCGTTCTTGGGGAATTCACAAATTGACTAAGTTGCTGTACCGAATATGTGATGTCAGGTCTAGTGAAGTTTAGGTATAAGAGTCGTCCAACTATTCGTCTGTACTTCTCTGGATCTTGTAGAAGTGTACCCTGGGTTGAGGATAGATGAATACCAGGTTGAATAGGCAGGGGTGATGGTTTACAACTGTCCAAACCAGAATCTGAAAGAAGGTCTTGGATATAATTATGTTGGGATAAGAATGTCCCTTCATCACTTCGAGCAATCTCTACACCAAGAAAATACTTTGCAAAACCAAGGTCCTTTATTGTGAAAACAGAATGAAGATGTTTTTTCAGTAGATCAATCTCCTCCATAGAAGAACCTGTAAGTAGGACATCATCTACATATACCAGCAAAGCCAAGTAATGAGTATCAGTATTAAGAGTGAAGAGGCAATGATCATAGATGGATTGTGTGAAACCATAGGCAATAAGGGTCCTGGAGAATTCAGTATTCCACTCCCTAGATGCCTGTTTTAGTCCATACAAGCTCTTCTTAAGTCTGCAAACCTGACCTGGGAGTGCTTTTGTGTAACCAAGTGGGGGCTCCATATATACCTCATCATTAAAAAAACCATGCAAAAAGGCATTGTTTATGTCCAATTGGCAAAGAGGCCATTTCTTTGCAGTAGCAAATGCAATCAAGAATCTGATTGTAACTGTTTTAGCAACAGGTGAAAAACTGTCCTCATAATCAACACCATGAACTTGGTGATAACCCTTAGCTACTAACATGGCTTTATGCCTATCAATAGTTCCATCAGGCTTTAATTTCAACTTGTAAACCCATTTACAACCAATGGGTGTTTTGTGAGATGGACATTGCACTAGATCCCAAGTATCATTAGTTTCAAGGGCTCTTAATTCATCATCCATTGCCCTCTCCCAGTCTGGATTCCCCAGGGCCTGATGATAGGTATTAGGCTCTTTGAATTGGTGCACATTAGCTAGAAAGCAAAGATATTCAGAGGATAAAGGAAGTTCAATAGGGCAAAGTATGTCAGGAGATAAATGAGGGGTAGGTGTAGAAATACATGGAGTGAGCTCTTTGGAATCTGGATTATGCTGGAAATCTGTACAGGAAGTAGCAAAATCTTTTAACCATGTGGGAGGTGAAATGGTTCTTGTCTTAGTTGTCCTCCTTGGAACATCATTAGGGACAGAAGAGGGATCAACAGAATTAGGAAAATGTAAAGGAGATGTGTCTGGATTAGTGGATAGAGTACTGAGTTGATCAAAAGGTGTGGTGGCTTGATCATGAAATGGAAAAATGTGTTCAAAGAAACACACATCTCTGGATGTGAAAATGGAATGATCAGAAAGACTGTATAACTTGTAACCTTTTTGGCCATGTTCATAGCCAAGAAAGACAAATTTGATTGTTCTTGATGCAAATTTGGATTTAGAAGGAAATGTATCAGCAGCAAGAGCAAGGCAACCAAAAGTCCTTAGGGTATCATAGATTGGAGGCTTGTCATAAAGGATGGAAAATGGTGTTGACCAGTTAAGTAAGGGTGTTGGCAGTTTGTTTATGATATGAACAACATGTAATATGGAGTATGGCCAGAAATTTAGTGGCATTTTTTATTCAAACATAAGGGCTCGGGCAACATTCAGTAGTTGTCTGTGTTTCCTCTCCACAACCCCATTTTGCTGGGGAGTGTAGACACAAGATCTTTGATGTACCATGCCCAGGTCTTGGAGTATGACCTGACATTCATTGCTTAAAAACTCTGCCCATTGTCAGTTTGGATTGCTTTTGGTTTCACTCTAAATTGAGTCTGAACCATAGACAGAAACTGTTTAAGCACAGATATAGATTTTGATTTATGTGTTAGAAGGAATACCCAAGTGGCTCTTGAGTAATCATCCACTATGGTTAGGAAATAAGGTGTATTGGTTAAACAAGGGTGATTATAAGGGCCCCATAAGTCTGCATGGATGAGATCAAAAGGTTGTTTTGTATGAGTGGTATGGGTTGGAAAGGAACTTCTGGTTTGCTTTGCCTCTTGACACACAATACATGGTGAAAAAGTGTCAAATGAATTATTCTTATGTGAGGAAGAAATTGCATCAATATGTTTCAGTACATCTACAGAAGCATGTCCTAGCCTTTTATGCCACAAATCAATTGAAACAGAAACATAAGCAGTAATAGAATGAGAAGTACATGGTTGAAAAGTAGTAGGATGGGATTGAAAGATGTACAGCCTTCCAAGCAATTTCCCAGTAGCCAAAGCAACATCACTCCTGGGGTCCTGAAGTATACAAGATGTGCCAGTGAAAACACAATTGAGGTTAGTATTTGCAAGAAGATATGGTACAGAAAGTAAGTTGTATTTGAAAGTGGGGATATAAAGAACATCTTTAATGGTTAATGTCTTGGTTAAGGTGATGTTTCCAGATTGGAAAACAAGTTGTTTACTACCATCTGGAAGCAGGACTGATACTGGTATGTTAAGATTGTGTAAAGGTTGATTAAAAAGGTTTATATCAAAGCTCATATGTCTGCTAGCTCCTGTGTCAAAGATCCAGGAGCCCTTTACCATATCATCAGAAACAGTGAATCCAGAAATAGTAGTGGTAATGGATGTACCTGCATACTCCACAAAGTGTGCATAACCTGGTTCACTTCCTTGAGCTTTACTGAGGTATCTTGCCACTTCCTGTTGTATAATTGCAGCTATATCAGGTGATTGATCTTGTGAACAAGTTGGTGCTTCAACACTGCAGTGTGCTATAGCCTTTCTGCTGTCATCCTTAGTCTTCCTACCATCATCCTTTCTTTGAAACCAGTCAGGGTACCCATGTAACTTGAAACAAGTGGTCACATCATGCCTTTTTCTTCCACAATGAGAGCAAACCAGATAATCCTTCTCTTCCTTTGTCATATAATCACTCCTTCTTCTGTCAAATCTGTAAGATTCAGGTGGTTTTGCCTTGGAGTACATGGCAGATTCTGGTTCCTTAGCTTTGGAATACATAGCAGATTGTACAATAGGTTTCTCTCCTTCAGAACTATGGTGAACTTCCCTCTGTTGTTCCACCCTTGAGACAATTGAATATGCCTTATTCAATGATGGCAAGGGATCCATCATCATAATCTGATTGACTGTGTGTTCAAAGCTTTCATTCAACCCCATGAGAAACTGAGTGAGTCTTAGCCTAGTGTTCTTTGTATGTAGTTGTTCATCAACATCACATGTGCACTGTCCACATGTGCATCCAATTATTTGGTCAAAGTCATCCATCTCATCCCAAACTTCTTTCATTCGGCCATAAAAAATTGAAACTGATTCATGTCCTTGTTTTAATGTGTTAATCTTCCTTTGCAACTTAAAGAATTTCGTGCCATTGGCAGAACTAAAACGCTCACATATGTCTTCCCACAGAATTCGTGCAGATTTAGCAGAGACAAAGGTGTTATATAGCTCTTTGCTAATTGAGCTTAGCAACCAACCAACTACAAGATAATCTACCTTTTTCCATAATGCATATTCAGGTGAATTACGATTTGGTGCTACAATTGTACCATCAATGAAACCTAATTTCGACTTAGCTCCCAAGGCAATAAGCATAGATTTATGCCATGATACAAAGTTCAAACCAGTTAAAGGTTGTGAAACAAGAACCAAACCTGGATGTTCAGATCCATGGACTACAAAGGCAGGAGGTATCTGCCTATTTGCTTCGAGTTCTTCATTTCTCTCATCATTATCAGCAACATTTTGCCAAACATTTGGCGGAGCCGTTCCCGGATTGTTTCGCCCCCTTGCCATGGTTAATCAGTGCTCTGATACCATGTTAAGATCATGAAGAATACAGATATGAATGTGCATAATCAATGCAGATGAAGTTCATGCTTGAAAGAAGAGTGTTGTTTATTTTTGAGAAAGTTGAATCTATGATTACAAGAAAAGAAGTTGGATACGTAGCATGCTATATATACTATGTTCTTATGATCTAGAACCATCCAGTGGTTTGTTAGGATTTTATCTGCAATTATAGAGAAATTGAAAAATGGAACAAACAATTTGGTTACCCAGTTCGTCTGTAAAGACTACGTCTGGGGGCACTACCAAGCCAGGAGATATACTATGTTTTCTGTGATTCTATTACAATGAGTCATATGAGAATATATAAGAAACCTGGGCCAAAACCCTAAGCCCATCCAACCGAAAATTCTGCCTTTCGAAAAAGGCCCAAAATTCTGCCTTTCGAAAAAGGCCCAAAAAAGTTGGATCACCGAGAAGCTGGGACGTGAAGCAGTCGAGCAGGCTCCATAACTCAACAATCTCCCACCTGGAGACTGACTCCAAATGTAACTTGTCTCCTCCATCTTATCATTATCTCTCACTGGTAGTAGTGCCATGCCTTTATCTCAGTTTCCAAGGCCAGTTGAAGTCACGCATAACTTCAACTTCTCTAAGGTCACAACCTTAGTCAACATATCAGCAGGATTCTCACTTCCTTGAATCTTCATCAGCTGCAAGATCTTATTTTCAATGAGATAACGGATGTAATGATACCTCAACTCAATGTGCTTCGTCCTCGAGTGAAAAACTGGATTCTTTGCTAAGTGAATAGCACTTTGACTATCACTATAGAGTATACTATCCTTCTGTTCCTTCCCCAATTCACGCAAGAGATTCTGCAACCATACCATCTCTTTACTAGCCTCAGTAACTGCTACATACTCTGCCTCTGCAGTGGACTGAGCTACGATCTTCTGCAACTTAGAAGCCCAAGAAATTGCTGTACCACCAAAAGTAAACACATACCCTGTTGTACTCCTCCTTTTGTCAAGATCGCTCGATGCTAAGTCTGCATCAGCATACCCTGCCAATTTAACACTTTTGCCTTCAAAACACAATGCTCTTTCTGTAGTACCTCTCAAGTACTTGAGGATCCATTTTACTGCCTCCCAATGCTGCTTACCCGGATTTCCCATAAACCTGCTAACTACTCCCACCGCATGTGCAATGTCTGGTCTTGTACACACCATAGCGTACATCAAACTGCCAATTGCTGAAGCGTATGGAGTTTTCTGCATGTGGGTTCGCTCCTCTTCGCTATTAGGCGAGTCCTTATTGGATAGCTTGAACTGACTTCCCAACGGGACACGAACTGGCTTCGCATCTTCCATACTAAATCTCTTCAAGACCTTCTTTATGTATTCAGTCTGTGAAAGATACAACTTTCCTGCCACCCTATCACGATCGATTCGCATACCTAACATTTGCTTGGCCTCCCCAAGGTCCTTCATAGCAAACCTATCAGACAACTGCTTCTTCAACTTGCTCACTTCTCGAGCACTAGAGCCTGCTATTAACATGTCATCAACATATAATAGCAAAATGATATAGACATTATCATACCTCTTGAAGTAGCAGCAATGGTCAGCTTCACACCTATTGAACTCAATCTTGTGCATGAATCCATCAAACTTCTTGTACCACTGTAATGGAGCTTGTTTCAAACCATACAAGCTCTTCCTCAATTTGCAAACAAGCTCATTGTTTCCCTTTGACAAGTATCCTTCTGGTTGCTTCATGTAGATGTCGACATCTTCCAAATCACCATGAAGAAAGGCTGTCTTTACGTCCATCTGCTCTAACAACAAGTTCTCTGCAGCTACTAAACTCAGAACTAACCGAATGGTAGTTAGTTTAACAACAGGAGTAAAAACATCAGTATAATCAATACCATATTTCTGCTGAAACCCCTTCACAACCAGTCTTGCCTTGTAACGCTTGCTTCCATCTGCCTCCTCTTTAATTCTGTAAACCCACTTATTTTGCAGTGCCTTCTTGCCCTTAGGAAGCTCAACTAGTTCCCACGTTTCGTTGGTCATCAACGAATTCATCTCATCATCCATTGCAAGTTTCCACTTGTTCACGTGCTCACTACGTGTAGCCTCTGCATAACATTCAGGCTCACCACCATCAGTCAACAATAAATAATGAAGAGAAGGTGTATACCTATCAGGAGATCGACGTTCTCTAGTGGATCTCCGCAACGGAATTATTGGAGGTGGTGTACGTGGTTCTTCCTCAACAACCACCTGATCATCATGAACCTCCTTGCTCCCACCTGAGTTCGAAATGTCTAATTCAATGACCTGTGTCTCGGAACCAACTGCTTTAGATGTACCCAACCTGTCTTTGTACAAAATCTGCTCATTAAATACGACATCTCGACTACGAATTATCTTTCGATTCTGCTCATCCCAAAATCGATAACCAAATTCATCACCGCCATATCCAACAAACGTACATTTAACAGATTTAGCATCCAATTTACTTCTACTAGCAGCATCAATATGAACATATGAAACACATCCAAATACTCGAAGGAAAGACAGATTTACCTCCTTACCAGTCCAGGCCTCCTCTGGTATGCCATACTGCAAGGGGGTTGAGGGTCCTCTGTTTATCAAGTAAGCTGCAGTGTTCACTGCTTCTGCCCAAAACATCTTTGGCAGCCCACACTTCAATCTCATGCTTCTAGCACGTTCACACAAGGTTCTGTTCATACGTTCTGCAACACCATTCTGCTGGGGTGTTCCTCTCACAGTTTTCTCCATGCGAATTCCATTCTCTTCACAGAATTCTTTGAACTCACGAAGCTCGTACTCTCCACCATTATCAGATCTCAAACACTTCACTTTGAGACCTGTCTCAGTTTCTACGAGGGCCTTCCACTTCCTGAAAGCATTAAAGGCATCAGACTTATTTTTCAGAAAATAAACCCATACCTTTCTCGTAGAGTCGTCAATGAAAGTCATGTAATATGATGCTCCACCAAGGGATGTCACAGGTGCTGGACCCCACAAGTCGCTGTGTACCAATTCCAGTTTCTGCTTCTTCAAGGTTCTGCCTCCTTTCGAAAAACTCACCCTTTTCTGTTTTCCGAATACACAGTCCTCACATAAACCCATGTCAACTGTCTTGAGGTCTGGCAGCTTACCCTTTGAACACATTACTTTCATTCCCTTCTCACTCATGTGGCCAAGACGACAATGCCACAAATCTGCATTGCTCTTTGCACCTGCAAGAGCGATGCTATCCCGAGTGTTGCCTGTCATATACAAGGTTCCCTCTTTATTTCCACGAGCCACTACCATAGCACCTTTAGATATCTTCCACGTATTGCACCCAAAGCTCACAGTGTAACCCTCATTATCAAGCTGCCCTACTGATAGTAAGTTCCTTTTTAGTCCAGGAATATGTCTCACATCTCGTAACTGCAAAACAGTTCCGTTTGGTGCCTTGATCCGAACATCCCCCTTCCCTATGATTTGTAGAGGCTCATCATCAGCAAGGTAAACCTTTCCAAAGTCCCCAGAAGTGTAACGTTCCATTACATCAGCCCTGCTGGACGAATGAAACGATGCTCCAGAATCTAACACCCAAGATTCCAGTGGACTACTTACGCTCAAGATCAATGCATCTGATTCCTCATCAGTGGCTGCGTTTGCTGAATTATCATCCTTTGCTGGTGCATTCGTTTGTGCCTTTGCTGGTGCATTCGTTTGTGCCTTTGCTGGTGCCTTGCACTGGTTTTTGTAATGACCAAATTCATGACAATTGTAACACTCAATCTGGCTTTTGTCCTTCTTGGGCTTATTTTTGCCCCTCGACTTCGATCTACCTCGATTCGATTTCACTTTAGATTCTGATCTGCCTCTGTTACCTGCACTCAAGGCTGATCCCGTGGCCACACCCAATTCTTTCCTTCGAATTTCTTCGCTCATGACCAGATCCCTAACGTCATCAAACCTAAGTTTCACCTTACCTGCTGAAGCACTAACGGCCGTCACCGTCCCACTCCAACTTTCTGGTAAAGAAGACAACAAGATTAGGGCTTGTACCTCATCATCGAAATCAATCTCAACCGAGCTCAATTGGGCTATTATCATATTGAACTCGTTGAGATGGTTGGCTACCACAGTATCCTCTGCCATCTTTAGGTTGAATAACCTCCGCATCAGATGAACCTTGTTCGCTGCAGATGGTTTTTTGTACATCTCAGTCAGAATCTCCAACATCTCCTGTGTGGTTTTTGCCTTCAGCGTATGTAGGGCGACGTTCCTGGACAACGACAAACGAACCACACTCATCGCCTTCCTGTCCAACAACTTCCACTCATCGTCCTTCATGTCTTTAGGTTTCTCACCCAAAGGTTGATACAGATCCTTACCGTACAAGTAATCCTCGATCTGCAACTTCCAGAATCCGAAATCTGTTCCATCAAATTTCTCAACAGGCGATTTCCCTTCAGCCATCATAATTGCTCCCACCAGATCCTCTCAACCCGATGCTCTAGATACCAGTTGTTAGGATTTTATCTGCAATTATAGAGAAATTGAAAAACGGAACAAACGATTTGGTTACCCAGTTCGTCTGTAAAGACTACGTCTGGGGGCACTACCAAGCCAGGAGATATACTATGTTTTCTGTGATTCTATTACAATGAGTCATATGAGAATATATAAGAAACCTGGGCCAAAACCCTAAGCCCATCCAACCGAAAATTCTGCCTTTCGAAAAAGGCCCAAAATTCTGCCTTTCGAAAAAGGCCCAAAAAAGTTGGATCACCGAGAAGCTGGGACGTGAAGCAGTCGAGCAGGCTCCATAACTCAACATGGTTGTTACAACTATCATGAGGAATCAGTAACTGAGCGAGCCGTGTGCATGGTGAGTTAGTTATAACTAACTCACGTGCATGTTAGTTATAACCGAAACTACAAGTGCAATGTGTATCCTTGAATTTTAGCTGTGTGTTGGACTCCTCTAATAACTCCAATAACTCCAATAGTTTGTACATAGATAAACCAGTTATGGCTATTCTTAATACGAAATGGTAGCAATAGGTTAGTCTTAGATTCACTGCTGTTGTGTTATAATATTAATCCGGCCGATTCCATATCAAGTTGTACAAAATTTAGCAAACTAAAAGACCAGGTAGTTAGAGCATAAAAGTCATATGAATTTGAGGTTCTCTCATTAAGTACTTTTTCCAGGACCGTTTTAGATGCATAGTCAAAAGGCTGTGAGGGTAATGTGAAAGGCATGTTGAGGCCTTTTAGCCAGGATTGTTTCATATAACACTGTTATTGAAGGAAGGATTGTGCAAGGATATTAAACTTGCGTTCCCATCTTTCCCAAGTGCATCAAAACTCGGTAATTTATGACTCAAGGGCAAGGGAGTGCTTCACTGTAACATCTCATAAAACAACGCTTTAATTTATAAGGACGGACTCGTTAAATTAGCATTTTCCAGAGTCTGTTCCCGTTCCGAGTCTCTACATCCTAGAGAAGAGCAAGACTACTAATTATTTGTGGCTTTAACTACTACATTTTTGGTGTTACTTACTTACATAAGCTGGAGGAGAAGTATTGTTTATCCTAGTTTATTCGTCTTCTACCTTTTGTTCCCTGTATAGGAACAATTGTTTTGATTTCCAAATTCAAATTTTGGTTAGAATAAACTTGAACCAAATTTCCAAATTCATTTTACTTGCGTCTAATATGAAACTTGGAGAAATAGTTGCATCACGCTTTGAAGATGGATTGTATTAATATGCTCTTGTCGTAAGAGGGTGATTTGAAATAGATATATTACAGCAACATATATTTTCTAAGAAAAAAAAAAAAAATACTCCCTCCGTCCACAAAATCTATACCCCATCACTGTTGGACCCAAGATTTAATGAAAATTAGTATTTATTGAAAAAATAGATAAAATAAGGGTATTGCAGGGGGTATTATGGGGCCCATTTATTTGTTTGTTCAGACGCACTGAACCTATTGTGGATGTTCCTATGGGAAATGGGTGGTGTTTATTTTAAAAAAGAAATGGGTAAAAATTTGGTGGACAACCCAAAAAAAAAAGTGAGTAGAAATTTGGTGCAAGGAGGGAGTACACACTAATACATTTATTTTTTATCGGTGCAACTGGATACAAACATTGAACACTTAGGCTACGTTTGTTTTGGGATTTAGGTCCCGAAATAAACCTTGATGAATAGAAAAAGTTATAATTTTGGTAGAGTGTGATTTTGTTTTATGTCGAATCAAGTATAAGAGTAAAATAAGATGTTTAAAAGGAAAGCAGGAAAGAGAAAGTATGAGTGAGAAAAAGTGATATGTGACTGTTACAGCAGAAAATATCCTCGCCTGACAGGAGGTCAGATTCCTAAAGATACACTGACCCGATAAGATCGAGAGTCTACATCAGAAAAGAGTATTTAATGTATTATAGGTCTACTGTTGATCTTTATATTAATATTGTAATAAATCCATAAAATAAAGGGTTGAGACGAATTTAGGGTCACTTTTGGGCCTTTGGGGGTGAACCTCTATAAATAGGGGGTCACCCCCTCATTGTAAAGGACTGCACTTTTCTCTCATTTCTCATATATCCAAGAAGCTCTCACATTCGAGGGAAGAACAAAAGTTCTTCCCCCATCGTTCGTGTTCGTTTATTATTGATTGTTTGTCGGGCATAACCCAAATAGCCACATAAATCTACCCGTACGAAAATGCCTGTCAACAATTTGGCGCTAGAAGGAGGGTCCGTTCGTGTTCATCTCCATGGATGAACATGAAGATCTTCCCCTCGAAAATCGAAAACCAGATTACTCACGCCATGAACCTTTTCGATCCTTTCAAACAAAATATCAAAAAAATATCCTGCAAGGATTCAAGCCAAATAACCATTCAAAAAATCCATTTCTAATATTGACAACAGCAAACTCACGCCATATTCAGAGAAAATTCCAAAAAGAATCCCATTTTCCATACAATAGCATAAGGCTTCATGCCATATCATCCCTTTTACTAGTCCTATTTTCCTTACACCATCAGAAAGTTCCAGGCTAGCAAAAAGAAGAGAAAAACGTATTTGAAGCTCCCTGGTCCGACCACGACGGAGTTCCGATGCCAACATCGACGTCGGAGGTCGCGCCTTCTCTACCTGTGCCGGGGGGCGCCGCCCCTTCCACGTCTCCCACGATGCGGCGCCGTCGCGACACGAGCCCAGCCACCGCACCGTCGCCACCATTTGTCCTTTTTCAGGGAAGAGCAGTAGTGTATTCAAGAAGAACAAGAGAGGAATGGGCTACTGTTTGCTGCCTTGAATCCTCCACCGTCTGCCTCGATTACTGGCCCAGCCTTTTCAGTTTGCTTTTGCTTTTGGACCGCGTCCCAACGCGTTGAAAAGTCAAAGATACCCGGCCTCGAATCTCCCGCCACCGAGGCCGCCTCGTCTCCGGTTGCCGCTCGCCGCCGACAGTCTCCTGCCCGCGCCGCTCAAGGCCGCAACCTCCTCGACAAATCACCGTGGTCGCTCGCACGGCGTGCCCGCGACAAGCTCCCCGAGAGCGGTGAGGGCGTCCCCGTCAAATCCTTCCCGCGCGCGAAGCCGCGGCCCTCCCCGCGTCGCCTCTCCGACCGGCGTTCGCCGCCCACGACTTTCCCCACCTCCCGAGACATCCACCCAGGTATTGATCCGTGCACGGCCCGGTGCGACCTCCAGTAACGGGTCGGGCACCACCGTCCACGCGCTGCCAGCGCCCAAATCACCGCCCAACACGATCTACTCGCGCCGCCCACGGCGCCTCCTTGCGCTGCCCGTCACGCGACCACAAGCGTCGGCCACCGCTGCCTTCCCGCGGCCCGACCTCCAATCGACCGCCACGGCATTCGTTTCTCTCCCAGACCGCGCCGCCGCCCATCACGCGGTCTCCCCGAGCCACCAATCGCGGGCTCCCCAAGCCGCTGCCCGGCGCGGGCTCCCCCCACGGCTTCTCGACGTCGCTGCCCGGCGAGGGCCCCCCAAGCCGCCGACAAGCGCGGCCTCCCAGAATCGTCGCCAAGCACAGAAGTACTCTGCGCCACTGGCGGCCGCGCCCTCCCCGCTCGCCGCCGCTCGCCGTTCAGGCCTCACCGCTTGCCGCTGTTCCGCACGTGCCTCCCCGCAGCCGCGGCCTAAACGCCGCCCCTCACCGCTCGCCGTCCCCGCATCGTACGACCTCGGTGCCCCCGACATAGAATTCTCAATCTGAGCTTGTGAGGTATTAATTTGGGGATAGACGGCTAATTTCATTTAAATAAATGAAAGTTGGGCCTTTTATATTCATTAGTTGTTGGGCCAAGCTTTAAGGTGAAATTGTTGGGCCTTTTATTTTTAAGTTGTAGGGCCAGGTTTATTTAGCTGATGGGCCGTTTTTAAATAAAAATAAAAAAAAAATAAAAAAAATAAAAAAATAAAAAAATAAATTTAGGCAGCAAGTAGCTTCTGAGACGAGCATTCGGAGCCTCTTCATCAACGAAAAATCTACGGGCAGTTCTTTGCCCACTCGCATCAGGTTTATTTCGACAATTTCCTTTTAATATATATTACACCTCGCAATTTTCATATAAATTAAAAGTGGGGGCATATATTCATATTTCGAAAACTCAAAGAGGGGACAATTTTTGAAATACAATTTTGAATTTAATTCTTCCTTTTAATATATATCGCAACTCGTAAATTGCCATATACATTAAAAGGCGGGGGCATGGATATACATATCCTAAGCTCATTTTGTAATATCAAAAACAAATTATTTGACACTGAGTATTAACTAAATACAGTCAGTTATTTGAAACTTCGAGCATGATTTCGAAAAATCATTGAGATTGCTCACCTAGTACATAACTCAACTTTTAAAAATGGTCACACCTTTCGACTACAAACATTCGTCCGCCTTCGTAGGCGTTGACCGATCCGCCTTTTAGGCGTCGACATTCCGCCTAGATTGTTGAAGTAATCCGTCGTCTCGACGTCGATTAGTCCGCCCTTTCAGGCGTTGACGTATCGATTAGTTTGCCTTCACCAGCGTCAACTAATCTACTTCTCGAGTTAATCCGCCCGATCGGTGTTGATTAATCCGCCTTCTCGGCGTCGACATTCCGCCTAGATTGGCGAAGTAATCCGCCCGATCGGCGTTGATTAATCCGCCTTTTAGGCGTCGACATTCCGCCTAGATTGATGAAGTAATCCGTCTTCTCGACGTCGATTAGTCCGCCGTTTCAGGCGTTGACGTATTGATTAGTTCGCCTTCACAGGCGTCAACTAATCCACTCGAGTTTATCCGCCTTTTAGGCGTCGACATTCCGCCTAGATTGGCGAAGTAATCCATCTTCTCGACGTCGATTAGTCCGCCGTTTCAGGCGTTGACGTATTGATTAGTTCGCCTTCACAGGCGTCAACTAATCCACTCGAGTTTATCCGCCTTTTAGGCTTCGACATTCCGCCTAAATTGGCGAAGTAATCCGTCTTCTCGACGTCGATTAGTCCGCCGTTTCAGGCGTTGACGTATTGATTTGTTCGCCTTCGCAGGCGTCAACTAATCCACTCGAGTTTATCCATCTTTTAGGCATCGACATTCCGCCTAAATTGACGAAGTAATCCGTCTTCTCGACGTCGATTAGTCCGCCGTTTCAGGCGTTGACGTATTGATTAGTTCGCCTTCACAGGCGTCAACTAATCCACTCGAGTTTATCCGCCTTTTAGGCGTCGACATTCCGCCTAGATTGGCGAAGTAATCCGTCTTCTCGACGTCGATTAGTCCGCCGTTTCAGGCGTTGACGTATTGATTAGTTCGCCTTCACAGGCGTCAACTAATCCACTCGAGTTTATCCGCCTTTTAGGCGTCGACATTCCGCCTAGATTGGCGAAGTAATCCGTCTTCTCGATGTCGATTAGTCCGCCGTTTCAGGCGTTGACGTATTGATTAGTTCGCCTTCACAGGCGTCAACTAATCCACTCGAGTTTATCCGCCTTTTAGGCGTCGACATTCCGCCTAAATTGGCGAAGTAATCCGTCTTCTCGACGTCGATTAGTCCGCCGTTTTAGGCGTTGACGTATTGATTTGTTCGCCTTCGCAGGCGTCAACTAATCCACTTGAGTTTATCCGCCTTTTAGGCGTCGACATTCCGCCTAATTTGACGAAGTAATCCGTCTTCTCGACGTCGATTAGTCCGCCGTTTCAGGCGTTGACGTATTGATTAGTTCGCCTTCACAGGCGTCAACTAATCCACTCGAGTTTATCCGCCTTTTAGGCGTCGACATTCCGCCTAGATTGGCGAAGTAATCCATCTTCTCGACGTCGATTAGTCCGCCGTTTCAGGCGTTGACGTATTGATTAGTTCGCCTTCACAGGCGTCAACTAATCCACTCGAGTTTATCCGCCTTTTAGGCGTCGACATTCCGCCTAGATTGGCGAAGTAATCCGTCTTCTCGACGTCGATTAGTCCGCCGTTTCAGGCGTTGACGTATTGATTAGTTCGCCTTCACATGCATCAACTAATCCACTCGAGTTTATCCGCCTTTTAGGCGTCGACATTCCGCCTAAATTGGCGAAGTAATCCGTCTTCTCGACGTCGATTAGTCCGTCGTTTCAGGCGTTGACGTATTGATTAGTTCGCCTTCACAGGCATCAACTAATCCACTCGAGTTTATCCGCCTTTTAGGCGTTGACGGTCTGCCTGGAGTGGCGAGGTAATCCGCCGGGAGTGGCGAAGTAATCCGCCTTTTAGGCGTTGATTAGTCCGCCTGTTAGGCGTTGACGGTCCGCCTGGAGTGGCGAGGTAATCCGCCTGGAGTGGCGAAGTAATCCGCCTTTTAGGCGTTGATTAGTCCGCCTGTTAGGCGTTGACGGTCTGCCTGGAGTGGCGAGGTAATCCGCCGGGAGTGGCGAAGTAATCCGCCTTTTAGGCGTTGATTAGTCCGTCTTTCAGGCGTAGACGTATTGATTAGTTCGCCTTCACATGCGTCAACTAATCTACTCGAGTTAATCCGCCTCTTAGGCGTCGACAATCCGCCTGGAGTGGCGAAGTAATCCGTCTCCTCGACGTTGATTAGTCCGCCTTTCAGGCGTTGACGTATTGATTAGTTCGCCTTTACCGGCGTCAACTAATCTCTTTCTCGAGTTAATCCGCCTTCTCGGCGTTGATTAGTCCGCCTTTTATGCGTTGACATATTCATTAGTTCGCCTTCACCGACGTCAACTAATCTGCCTCTCAAGGCGATCCGTCACTCGGCCTTGATAAGTTCGCCTTCACTGGCGTCAACTAATTCGCCTCTCGGCGTGGATCCAGTCCGCATTTTAAGCGTTGACTTTCCACCTTAATGGGCGAGGTGTTGTTTAGTTCGTCTTCACCGGCGTTAACTAATCTATTCTCTGCCTTGGTTTATCCATGTTAACGACATCGACCAGTCCGCCTTCACCGGCATCGACTGACCTGCGTCGCTTTCGCCCACTTGTGGCCGTAATATATCGCGTCCTAGACGTTTTGATTAATCTTTTAAGCGGTTGTTAACTCAATCCCATCATCGTGAAGTCGCTGCCCGTCAATCGGCTAAAGCACTTCACTCATTAACCTGTTGGTTAATCTTTTAAGCGGTTGTTAACTCAATCCCATCATCGTGAAGTCGCTGCCCGTCAATCGGCTAAAGCACTTCACTCATTAACCTGTTGGTTAATCTTTTAAGCGGTTGTTAACTCAATCCCATCTTCGTGAAGTCGCTGCCCGATCATCGGCTAAAGCATTTCACTCATTAACCTGTTGGTTAATCTTTTAAGCGGTTGTTAACTCAATCCCATCTTCGTGAAGTCGCTGCCCGATCATCGGCTAAAGCACTTCACTCATTAACCTGTTGGTTAATCTTTTAGGCGGTTGTTAACTCAATCCCATCTTCGTGAAGTCGCTGCCCGATCATCGGCTAAAGCACTTCACTCATTAACCTGTTGGTTAATCTTTTAAGCGGTTGTTAACTCAATCCCATCATCGTGAAGTCGCTGCCCGTCAATCGGCTAAAGCACTTCACTCATTAATCTGTTGATTAATCTTTTAATCGATTGTTAATTCAATCCTGTATTCGTGAAGTCGCTGTCCGTCTATCGGCTAAAGCACTTCACTCATTAATCTGTTGATTTATCTTTTAATTGATTGTTAAGTCAATATGTTGTCCGTGAAGTCGCTACCCGCAAGCGGCCTAAGCACTTCATTAATTTATCATCGCGGTCCTTACCGCCCTATTACTAAAATCAATGTTGGCCAGCGGCAAAAACTCTTTATTAATTGAACGTCATGGTACCCGACTCGGGGGCACGACGGAAGATCGTACCCCACCTAACCCGACCAATTTGTTTGAAGTTTGATAATTCGAAGATGACTCAAAAGATTCGGCCATCAAGGACCCTGTCGTCGAAGATTCCCTCGGGGCATCCGAGCTATCCTGTTTTCAGGCTCGGGGGCAAAACCTATTTGAAGCACAGATCAAGATCGAACTCTGGCCGCAATCAGAGCCCAATCTTGGGGGCAATTGTTACAGCAGGAAATATCCTCGCCTGACAGGAGGTCAGATTCCTAAAGATACACTGACCCGATAAGATCGAGAGTCTACATCAGAAAAGAGTATTTAATGTATTATAGGTCTACTGTTGATCTTTATATTAATATTGTAATAAATCCCTAAAATAAAGGGTTGAGACGAATTTAGGATCACTTTTGGGCCTTTGGGGGTGAACCTCTATAAATAGGGGGTCACCCCCTCATTGTAAAGGACTGCACTTTTCTCTCATTTCTCATATATCCAAGAAGCTCTCACATTCGAGGGAAGAACGAAAGTTCTTCCCCCATCGTTCGTGTTCGTTTATTATTGATTGTTTGTCGGGCATAACCCAAATAGCCACATAAATCTACCCGTACGAAAATGCCTGTCAACAGTGACTAATAGATTTGCTCCAATAGTAACACATATTTGTAGTAACACACATTTACTGTAACATTAACACACACTTGCGGTAACACATATCTACTCTAATATCAACACACATTTCCTCCATTAGTTACATACATTTGCTCTAACATTAACACATTTGCTCCAACAGTAACACACATTTGCTTTTACAGTAACATATGATTGTCCTTGTGGTAATATCATCTGAGAGAATGCTTTTGTGTATTTGTGCTAACACATCTTTATCCATTGAATAAGACATTTGTGTTTTTATAGTAATACACTTTTCATTACCTTAAATGTGTTATTATTTGAAAAAATAATTATTTTTATAAAATAAATAAATATTTGTGAAAACCAATATTTGAATAGATAGTATCATACATTTTGCTCTTAGATTGTAAGAAAAAAAATTATCCCATTGAAAACACACAAAAATTGATGAAAAAATAATATTTAGTCTAATAGTGACACACATTTTGCCCTTCAGTATCATGCATTTGTTCATATGGTAACACAAATTGGGAGCGAAAATTCTGAAACTTCATGACCTGCGCTAGATTTTGAAAAAAATCACCAAACCTCACCCCAACCGGCCAAAATTCACTAATTTTTTTAATATAAATTATTCTACGGATTCTATTTAGAATATTTAATATAATAATTTGTGTAAAATGAAATATAGAATTTGTGCATGTCCTATTCAGGTTTCTGTATTTTCAACTTAGTAAAAAAAAAAAAAAAATTTCAATTTCATTTTAGTATTCTTTTGTTTCATATATTTTCATCCTAGTTTTATTAAATAATTAATTGGTTGAAAAATTAATTATCATTCACTCAAATTTAAAAAAAAAAAATTGATACATTTCCTTTATTAAATGTAATCAACAATACTTTTATAATAAGAATACATATATTAATATTTTTTATTTTTTTAAAATAGATACACTATATATTACTCTTTCCATCCACCAATCATTTATCTAATTTTTTTTTTCTTGAGTTGTCCACAAATTTTTACACATTTCCTGTTTGAGTATTAATATCAACCTCTACAAACACATGGACAATTATTGAAAATCAATAAAAAATACAAGAAAAAAAAATTAAGATCACACGTTTTTATTGTAACAAAAATGTGACATTAAAGAATGTGTACAAAAAACACACCAAGAACCTAATCAGTAATCACAGTTGAAAACAAGGAGAATTTTTTTGGGGCGAAGACTGTAAGAGCTTGTTTGTTTTGGGATAGGATTAGGATTTTCCGGCTCCCGCCCCATTTTAGTTAGAGATGTAACATCCAATTTTTACATTCTATTCTTTATCCAAATCTATAAATACCTATTATTACTCATCCCAATACAATTTACTTTATACAATTTAAAAATATGATTACTCATCCCAACACAATATCATCTTTCTCTCACTTATACTCTTTTTCTTACTTTTCTCTTATATATTCTACTTTACTACACATGATTTGACATAAAGTAAAATTTCATCCTACTAAAATCCAAAACAAACACATACTTTTATCATCATCCAAGACTTTACATCTTGTGGATATAAAGTCATGACTTCACACGTCCACCTAAATCCCGAAACAAACAAGCCCTAAAGAAGGAAAATATACAAATTTTTGTAGTGTAACTCTCCTGTACACTTGGAATATGGTGCACCTACTCAACAGTTACACAGTTTACACTGAAAAGTTTGTAGTGTGGTTGGATTACACTGAAAATTTTACATTGAAAAATAATTTTCACTCTAATTTAACTACATTTTTCAGTATGATTGAAACAAACCTCCAAGTATAAATTGTGTAAATCGTTGAGAGTTTGCCATTTTGTAAGCTAATAAACTAAAGAAGAAAATATACAAATTTTCCAGGGATAGTAGAAGATCATTTCCACTACTACTAACGACACCGTATTGTAGCCAATCACACAAATTTCTGGCTTTTCTTCCCCGGAGAGAAATCCGACTCAGCAAACATCACACACTAATAATACATAGAAGAATGATGCTCCATTACGCCACCATTTGCAGAGCAATTCATTCTTCAATCAATTATTATCAACCTTTTCTTGTATCCTTCTTTCATTTTCCTAATCCCACATTCACTCACCAATGTACACGCTTTTCATCCTCCAAACCCATATTTGATTTTGGATGTATTCGTCAGCCCCAAGAAGCTGTTGCCTTGTTTTACAAAATGGATTTGACGAAGCGGCGTCCTTGTGTTGTTGATTTCAATAAATTGTTGGGGGTTCTGGTTAAGATGACCCACTACTCTGTTGCCCTCCACCTGTTCGACAAAATGCTTCAACGGAATGCTCCAGTTAACCGCTGCACCTTCAATATTGCAATTGATTGCTTTTGCCGCCTCAATCGTCTTGATTTCGCGTTTGCAATATTAGGAAGCCTACTGAAGCGTGGCCATACACCTAATGTCATAACCTTCAGTACTCTCATCAAAGGCTTTTTCTTGGAAGGAAATGTGGTGGGGGCTGAAAAACTATTCAAGAAAATACTCAGAGAGAAATTGTGCGAGCCTAACAGAGTTACATATCTTATCGTAATAAACGGGTTGTGCAAAGCCGGACACACTCTCAGGGCCCGTGATCTGCTCATGATATTAGAAAAAGGAAGTTGCAAACCTGATATTAAAGCCTATAACACACTAATCGACAGTCTATGCAAGGACCGAATGGTTGATGATGCCCTCCAGATCTTCTCCAAATTGGCCGAAAAGGGCACATCTGCTAATATTGTAACGTATAGTTCATTGTTACATGGACTATGCAATTTTTGTAGATGGAATGAGGCAAAATACTTATTAAATGAAATGGTGGCTCCCAAAATTTCCCCAAATGTGATTACTTTTACCATTTTAGTGGATGCTTACTGCAAGGAGGGATTGGTGAAAGACGCCGAGGATGTTTTCAAGATTATGGGGCAATTAAATGTTCAACCTGATGTCGTCACTTATAATGCCTTGATAGATGGATATTGTTTGCAAGGACAGATGGATAAAGCCCGAGAAGTTCTTGATTCAGCAGTGGGATCAGGCCTCAAGCCTAGCATCGTAACCTATTGTAGCTTGATGAATGGATACTGCAAAAGGGGGCGTGTGAATGAAGCTTGGTGTCTTTTTCTTGAAATTCCTCGCAAAGGTTTAGAGCATACTGTGGTTTCTTATAGCACCATGATGCAGGGATTTTTTCGTGTAGGCAGATGCGCTGATGGCTTTAAGCTTTTCAAAGAGATGCAAACTCAGCAATTGTCTCCAGATATAATGACTCGCAGCATACTGTTGGAAGGGTTGTGCAGAGATGGACATATTACTGAAGCACTTTCATTTTTACACACAATAGAAGATAATGGCGTTAGTTTTAATATTGTATCATATAATATCGTTATTGAAGGATTGTGCAAGGTTAATAAACTTGACAGGGCAATAAAACTGTTCAATGAACTACCTTCCAAAGGTTTGCAGCCCAGTGTTTTCACATATAACATCCTTATTGGTGCACTTTGTGAGGAAGGAAAAAAGCAGGAGGCTGAGGATTTGCTTAATAGAATGGAAAAAAGTGGCTGCTTACCTGATAGTGTGACTTACAACGTTTTTGTCCACGGTTTACTGAAAAGGAACGAGCCTCACGATGCAATTCCACTGTTGGAAGAAATGAAGAGAAGGGAATTCTCACTGAATACAACTACTTTTACAGTGTTTCTCGACCATCTACGAGCAGAAGGTCAAGATGGTATTCTTTTCAGTATGGTTAAGGAGCTTGTGCCAAAGGACGAATAGCTTAGTGTTTGTGTGAGGTATGTATAATTTACGTTTCCATCGTTTGGGATTAGTCTATTGCTTAAAGTGGCATTATGTTTTATGTTTGTACATTTATTTAAATGATTTATCTTGAACTCCTTTTCGCTTCTATTTTGTCAAAGGAAGAGAATTGTTCCCTTTCCTTCTCCCTTTTGTTCGTGGTCCCTTTTATTCGGTTTAGTCCTCAAGTTAGGTTAGTTTGGAGATGAGCTTTTATTTCTTGTTTGTCACACATTTGCCGAAACTGATGCTTGGTGAATTCTCCTCTAGATCTTTTTTTGCCACATTTGGCCAAAGAACTCGCACTCTAATTTTGTGGATATACTCAATAGATAAATAGTTGCATGAGATAGAAACCAGTTCCATCACTTTGAAGATGGGATTATATATGCTTCAGTAAACATTTGTGGTAGTGAGTATAATGACCTTTGTGTTCTTTAGTCTGTATGATTTCAAAGACTGAGAGAACTATCCTGAGCATTGGATGGAAATTATTCCTAGGTCTCATGAATCCAGGTTAAATTCCACTTCAGTTTTCATCAAATCCCTTTTCAATTGGTCAGATCTTGAGGTCCATTAGGGGCCAAAGGTCTCAGCCCAAGATGAGAAAGGTTGGAAAAATGATATAAACCATCCAATAAAGTTGAGTTTAAAAGTGCCTTTCGAGGAGAGTAAAAAATCCCATACCTTTAAAAATGTATTTTGTGTAGATCGCATGTATTTATAAGAAGGATGTATAGCATGTCCTGTTTAGTGATTATTATCATGTGTTTGGTAGATTCGCCTATTGTATAATAATTGAACCAGTTTAGTTTTAATTTGAATTCAACCTTAACCCTCCCCCGGTGGTTAGGGTGAGCATGACTAACTGGTACAAGAGCTAGCGTGCTTTTCTGTATGCTATATAATTTTACTACATATAAATAAATATACAAGGAATTTAATAGAACTCTTCAATCGTAAATGACATGATGGATATCTTTGGTCTTAATTAATTTGGATAGAAAGAACAAGATTCTCGTTTTAATAGTATTTGTTTTTGTCTTTACCAAGAAAATAATAAGTTATTGTCAGATGTTTATCGAAACCTTAAAAAGGCAGTGCAAATGGGAAACGGGGATTATTAGAAGATGAAATGGTGGGAGATTGGGAATCGAGGATCAGTCTTAGCAGATGATTTGGAGGTTACAAGCAATGTTAATATGGTATACTTTTTAATACGGGTAAGAAGCTTGTGCCAAGGGATGTGTAGCCTTAGACCAATTCAATTCTTTTCCGTTTTAGTCTCCTAAATGCAGAGGTTTCCCTGAAGCGTCAAAAAATGCCATCTTCCGTTCATCTTTGTGAGCTTTACAGACATGAATCCTTGCCCATCGTAATAAAAATGTGTATTGCTCTCATTATGCATTCCCTCAGTGATTTTTTTTTCCCAAGCCGTTATCCATCTCCTCTTGTTAAGAACTGCATCAGAACTCGATAAGTGTGTCTGACAGAATGTTAATACTCAAAGATATATATAGCTGTTATTGTGCTAAAGTGCTGCCAGCAGTGACCAAGTGCCTAAATAGGTTCGTTCTTGTGTTGAATCTCTGACTAAATATTGTGGATGGCCACTCTCCCATTCTTTCTAATAACGAAAAACACCAGGCAGTAGCTAGCTAAGCCACTCCATATAATATAATATGAGCATAGCATGTTTTTTGTTGGTTAATTCTAGCAGATAATTCAAGGTTGTGAGTTTTTGGAATGAACAATAGAGCAAACTTTACCCTCCCTCTTTCAACTCTGCAATTTTTTTCTTCAAACGAGATTCTGCCTCCAACACTGCCCTTTAGTCCACACATTTGTTCAGGCCCTAATGCTATCTATTATGCTGCTTCTTTCATTTTTTCTTCAGAATCAAAGCCCCATAACTATGCCACCTTCTTTTACATCTCTGTTTTTGAAGCTTATGCACATACTCCTCATTTTAAGCACACAGCTATATGTCATCACAACAAAATGATTACTCTTAGGGGGTGTATTGAATTAGGATTTCGCAGAATTTCAAAAGATTTTTTTTATAAAAAAAAGTCCGCTGGTATTCAATCAGGATTTTATGTTACTTAGAAACAATCCACTGGTATTCAATCAGGATTTTCAAGATTTTTTAAAGAGTCAATTAAAATCCATTGGTATTCATTCGAGATTTTTTATTATTTAAAACAAATCCATTGGTATTAAAAAATATAAGAATTTTAAAGGATTGCTGTGTTAGATGGATTTTAAAGGACTTTTTAGTTGTTTTTATACATACCAACAATCCCATCAAAACTCATAGGATTTTAAAGGACTTTTGAAGTGACTCTTTGAAGTGCTTTCTTCTTTAATGTCTTCACATTTGTCTTTTCACTTTTGAATATATATATTATACTATCCACGTCATCATAATCCCACTCCCACCATACTCCAACACATATTGAAATCCCTTTTTTGATCGACCTCTGATTCCCAAATCCATCGTCATCTTCATCCTTGCCGATTCCTCTGAGGTAAAATCACCAACTGACTTTGTCTCTTTTTTATGTTTGGTTTAATAATTGTTGTTTCTCCATGAATATTTGTTTGTTTATATCATTTGTTTTCAATGTTTAAATTGTGTGAATAATTAATTTGGATTGACCACCTACGTTAATGAGTATGTAAATTTAATTGATAGGTCGTAATTATTTGTGTTATTTTGTGTGCTTTGATTGGTTGTTTTATAACAATAATTCTTTATTTTACTCGTAATTGTACAATTTATGCTATTATAGTCTCGATACTTTGATTGTATATTTTTATATTAATTTCAGGGTATTTTGGAACTTTTGAGTTGAGTGAAAAAATTATTGGGACCGATTAGGGGTGGGAAAAAAAATACCGAAATACCGTGCATATCGTACCGAAAAAATATAAAAAATACCGGAATTTCGGTATACCGAAAATTTCGGTACGGTAACGGTATGAATATTCTAATTTTTTGGTATTTCGGTATATACCGAAATACCAAAATATTATAGGTATATGTCGGTATAGAACGGTATACCTTTACATTTTCTAATTTCGGTATGCCAAAACTATCGGAATATGTCGGTATTTTTGGTATGAAACGGTATACCAATTATTCGGTATGGTAAGATAAAAAATTTTAGGCATACCGAAATTTCGGTATATCGATTTTCTGAATACCGAAAACTTCGGTACAGGATCGTATGAAATTTTACCATACCGAATTTTTCGGTACGGTATACAGTATGCAATTTTCGGTACGGTATACTGCACCGATCCAGCCCTAGGACCGATACGGCTGGTGTATAGATAAGAGACCTGGACCATGTGAAACTTCTCAAAAATCAGGTTCAACTATACCTGCTAAAATCAGAGAAAGCACAAGGTTCTTCCATTTCTTCAAGGTATGTAATAATTATCTAACAATAAAAATTATAAATAAAATGACACTACTATATTTATATTTTTCATGCGAAAATAGTTGTATTAGAATTACATTGGAGCTATTGACAGGACACATATTCCAGCAATGGTAAGGGGACGAGATGTAAGCAATTATCGTGATCATCATAGAAAGATATCACTAAATGAATTAGCCGCTTGTAATTTTGATTTGGAGTTCATGTACGTTCTTAGTAGGTGGAAGGGTATAACAAGGAGGAATGGACTTAAAGTGCCATAAGGCAAATACTTATTTTTTATATTAATATTATTAGTATTATTATAATACTAATTTTATATATTGCATATGTAATTAGGTAAATATTTTTTGATGGATTGTAGATTTCCTAATCGATGTCAGTTTTTAGCTGCATTTCGAGGTGTAAGATATCATCTACAAGATTTTGCAGGTCAGGATAATGACCCTGAAAATGAGAAATAATTGTTCAATCTCCGTCATGCGTCTTTAAGGAATGTGATCGAGAGAATCTTTGGTATTTTTAAATCAAAGTTCACAATTTTTAAGTCAGCATCTCCATTTTTATTTAAGACACAAACAGAACTTGTATTAACATGTGCAACTCTACATAATTTTCTTCGCAAAGAATGTCGTTCTGATGAATTTCCAGTTGAACCAGTGGACGAATCTTCATCTTCAACATTACCGATTAATAAAGACCATAACTTTGAGCGTATTATTCAAACCCAAGAGCAAGAGAGACAAGACGCTAATGCTTGGAGGATTAGTATAGCTATGAATATGTGGACGGATGCTATTTAGGAGGACATTATATTAAGGAGATATTTTTATTTTATTTTTGTCTTTGACTCTGTTTGAATTCGAATGTACGAAAAAAAATGTTGAACTGTTTGTATGTCACAAATCCATGAAATTCTGCAAAGTCCACAAAGTCTTACAGAATCCATTAAAATCCTGATTTAAAAAGTCTTATAGAATCCTGCAAAATCTTAAAAGTCATAAAAATCCTGCAAAATCTTTTAAAATTTGCATGACTTTTTTCAGCTAAAAATGTATTTTAAAATCCTAATCCAATACACCCCTTAGTATTACATCTAATAACCCTTTTTGTTTTCAAGATGACATTTTGGACTTGAATTTAGGCAAATTGAGTAAAGGATTGTTTCCTAATCTTAGGCTTTGTGATGATATCATTTGTGAAAATGGAATTATGTTAGCAGAGAAGGTGTTTGATGAAATATCTTATATCAATTGGGTTTGTTGGCGTGGGGAATGTCACGTGATGCTATAAAATTGCTAAGAAGAAAGCAAAGGCGTGTGGCCTGACGAGATTTCTAGGGTGATGTTTTCTGCATGAGTCTATTTTACGTGAACTTTTCAGTACAAGTATCACCATTGTGTATATACACATTCTCGGGGTAAAAAGATACTCCCTCCGTACATGAGATGTATGCTCACACTAGGGTTGTTCACGGAGTTTGGAGATTATCGAATCTATACCGAAATCTGTACCGAATCGAAAAAATTGTGGACTTTTTTACTTTAACCGTACCGAACCGAATATTTTTTTGGTACGGATCTGGATATTACCAAATTAACCGTACCGAACCGAATAACCGAATTAAATATGTATTAAATTTAATTGTTATTTATTATTTATTTATCAAACATTATTATATATAAGAGTATTTATAAAGTGAAATTGGTTTATATATGAATAATTGAAGGGTATTAGTTGTTTTTACTAAAGAATATTAGTTGTTTTCACTGAAAAATATTAGTTGTCTTCATAGAAGAGTCTTAGTTTGTTTTCAGTAAACAACTAAGAGGGGTGTATTCAATTATGATTCTATTGGATTTTTTTTTTACTTTAAAAAGTTTGTGGATTTAGAAAATCTATAGACTCCATGCTGAGTTTGACTGACTTTTTTTTATTGATTTACTTGAATTTTAATAGACTTTACAGGATTGTGGAATACATTTTTTTATTGATTTACATGGATTTCCATAGACTCCGGTGCTGGAACAATTGATGCAAATATATATGGAACACACTTGTATATAAAAAAAGTTATCCGAATTGTTTAGACAAAAAAAACAAAAAAATGCGTTAGTTAAAAAAATACATTATTATTCTCATCTTCGTTTCCATCACCGTTATACCTCGCCCTCATTAGAAGTCTCTGGTTGTTAGAAGAGATTTTGGAGAGTGAAATTTATTTGTATTTTTTTAAGAGTAGACTTGGTAACGGGGCGGGGAATCTCGATCCCCGTGGAGATCCGCCCCGTTCAGGCGGGGAATCCCCAAAGCAAACGGAAACATAATTTCTTTTGCCCCGTAGGCGGGGACCGGGATAGTATTCACAGCCCCGGGGGATCCCCGTCTCGTTCCCCGCGGTACATTATTTTTTATATAATTTATTAATATATATATATATATTTATATATATATATAATTTAAATTTAAAAGTAAATTACAAATAAATATTTCATAATTTCCTACTCAATTAACTATTTATTCAAAATTACATCTATATTTTATTTAATATTATGTTATTAGTTCCAAATTATATAATTTTCACTTTAGGATATATGTTAATTAAAAATATTAGAATTAGAGGTTCTTCAAATTGTTTAAATTAATTTTTTTAACACCAACTTAAAGTAATTGTTGTGTATGATTAATTTTTTTTAATTTAAATATAATTTTATATTTTAAAAATAAGATAAAAAAAATAATTAGGCGGGAAACGGGAAATCCCCGCGAGACGTGGATCCCCTGCTAGGCGGGGATGGGGGAAAAATTCCCCATTTATTTCGCGGGGACGGGGATGAGGAATGACCCCCTATCCCAGCCCCGCCACGTTGACATCCCAATGGAAGAGAATCAAAGAAAGTCCATAAACTGTTGAATACCTAAAGATTTTTTAAGACTTTGTAGAAATCTCTGGTTATTAGGAGATATTTTGGAGAGTGAAATCTATTTATATTTTGAAAGAAAATCAAAGAAAATCCACGGAGTATTAAAAGACATAGACTTTTGAATACCTAAAGATTTTTAAGACTTTTTAAAATCTGTATTGAATACCTTAGGGATTTTAAAGACATTTTAAAATCCAAATTGAATACCCCTAAATTTTAAAAGTCTAAAAAAATCCTATAAACTCTATAATCAATACACCCCTCTAAGACTCTTTAGTGAATACAACTAATAAACTTCAGTGAGAACAATTAATATTCTTTAGTAAAAACAACTAATACCTTTAATGATTTATGTATGAACCATTTTCACTCTATACTTTGTCTTATTATAATGTTATTGAATTAAAGTACAACTATACGATATCATAATTTCTCCCCCTTTTCATAATACAAACACTATACTCTCTCCATCCCATAGTTTTTTTCTACATTACTGTTTGTACAAGTTTAAAAAAAATTATTTATTAGTATTTAAAGTCATAAAGTAGATGTTTTTAGTTAGTAGTATATGAAGAATATAATATTAAAAAGTATTGTTATTTTTTTTCAACAAAAAAAAAATGAATGTAGCAATTGAGTATGTGACATACCTTTTTGGCAGTAAACAACTTTGGGAAGGGGGAGTATTATTTATCTTATTAAGTTCTTGAAACGTTAATTAATGTTTAGGTGTGTATCAAAATGATTTAAATAATTCTTTTATTCTTTTAATTTCAATTTCGTGTATATTCATTTTTTACAAAAAATTGGATATGGTGTACCCTATGTCAGGAATTACGTCAACATGATTTTAATATTGTATTTTCCAATTACAAGATCAAAAGAATTTTTTAAATATATATTTTGTATACTGTATTTTAAATACTCTATTGGTGGTGATTTGCATTAATTTTTTAAGAGTGAGTTTTATATGAAAACACTTCATAATAAGCTTAACATGAATAGTTTTAAAGTATTATTAATCTCATCAGGAGTATCATTAAACCTGTCAGGGGTATCATCAGGAGTATCATTAAACAATTTTCTTGAACTCGGACTAATGATACCCCTGATGAGATTAGTGATACTCCCGATGAAATTAATGATACTTTAAAATTGTTTCATGATAAGCTTATCATGAACTATTTTTATATAATATTTTGCCATTTTTTAATCATCCATTATCATATAAAGGTGTTATATTCGAGCTTGTAATGATATACATTTGATTGTGGTTGAAGTTTTGTAGTATTCGTGTTAGTGTGCATGCATCAATATTTTCTAAAAACAATTATTAAAAAAAATGAGAGAATGATAAAAAAAAGGGTTAAAAATCCGTTTCTCTGGTCCGTACCGATCCGGTCCGTTTGTAACCGAAAATCCGCTCCAATCCGTACCAAAAAATAAAATATCCGTACCGCACCGTACCGAAATTTCAGTATGGACACGGACATTTTTTTGTTTAAAATAACCGAACTTTGGTACGAACACGGATATTTTCAAGTATCTGTTTTGGTCCATACCTTGAACAGTCCTAGTTCACACCAAATTGACACATGTTTTATGAAAAATGTAGATAAAGGGCATGCCCCCTGTTAAATTAAAAAAAAGAAGTAACAGCATTGTGGGGTTCATTTATGAATAAAACAATTGTGTGTAATTAATTCAATGACATATGATTAATTAAGTAATGGTTGGAGGATGATAATAAAGTGACAGTGTCTATAAAAGAAATATGCTTACTTTTAGTGGACGGACGAATAAGACAAGTGAACATATTTTTTGTGGAAGGGTACAATACTTGATTCTATTTTTAGACTGCGATCATTAATATGATTTGGTTGGGAAAGGAAAACAACATTTTATTTCACTGGTATATATCACTAGTACATAAAAGGCTTTGGAAAGCTGTTAATTTTGCTCTTAGACGGCGGTTAAAAGGGCTGTCCAAGTGACAACTATCTAAGCAACATATCCACTTAGACAGCGGTTGGAAAACCGCTGTCCAATATAAAACCTTAGACAGCAGTTTACAACCGCTGTCCAAGATAAAGCCTTAGACAGCGGTTTATAACCGCTCTCCAAGACAAAGGCTTAGATAGCGGTTCAAAACCGCTGTCCAAGCCTGACATTAGACAACGGTTCAAAACCGTTATCTATTATTTTATTTTATTTTACACGAAATTCAAGCTTTTTTTTTCTTCACCTATATTATTTTTATATTATTTTTTATATAATTTTTTATATTTAAAAAAATCTGTTCATACAAACCTATACCAATTTGTATAGGTCCAACATCAAATAAATTAAACATACACACCAATTAAATTAATACACTAAAACATGAAATATGTATCATAAAAAATTAATATATAAGTTACATGCTACCAAAAGTTATAATAGCGTAGAATACAAGAATCGATTGTAAAAATACCCCGTCTAATCTATTCTCATTTCTCTATTCTTTTAATGGGGTAGGAATCACTTTGAGTATGTAGACCTCATCCCCCATCATTTTTGTGGAGCAAAGTCCTCTTCATTCGCATTGCTCACAAGCATTAATGTTTCTTCCATTGCGGGTGTCATAAACATTTTCCCTTGAAAAAACAAGTAAATCATTAGGTATCGAGCTATTTCATTCAACCTTAATAATTAACGGATTAAATATGTCAAGGATCCAACTTATATGAGCACATTAAATTTTCAAGTGTTGGGTATATAAGACGTAAGTTCATCATATGCCTTGATGGTTTATTCACAATAAACAAATTTAAGCATTTAAGAGAAACATTAATAGCAAGTTACTACTCCAATATGTTCTTCATACTTAAGTGAGCTAAATAAATAAGGACACATTTAGTTCAAGCATTTTATCAAGCAGGTTGTAAGCACCATGATTAAGATCAAATTTGTCATACAATTACATAATTTTGAACAAAAAAAATGGAGGTTATCCCAGTTATCACTTTGAACATAATCAATATATTCCAGTATTATGGAAATCATCAGTGTAGCACTACTTTTCTTTGAAGCATTATATCAAATAGCTTATGAGCATGACTGGTAGGTAATATATGTCATAATTCCCCAACCTTCAAAGTCAACAGGGAAAAAGTTATCACAGGTACTATAATAACAACATTAGCAACAAGAACCTCATTCTAATGTTAATCATTTCAATCCAGTTTTCGAACCATACTGGAAATTCAATAATAGTCATTGAAGCAGTCAAAATAAGAGTCACGTTTAATAACATGATGCATTCTTTATTAATTACTTCAAAAAGGGAGAGAGTGGACCTTAGGAAGCAGTATTGTTAAGGCTCCTTTGTTCGAGCAGTTAATCAGCGAAGGGGACTCCTGAAGATTTTTTTTAGCAATGACTGGAACACTTGGAGCATTACTCTTCTGTTCCAACTTTAGGAAATCTATGTCGTTTAAAGGGCTCCTGGGCGGGGATGTTTCCACATCAACAGCAGCCTTAGCACTGAAGTTTCAACTCGACAAATGATATTCTTCCCCCTTCAATAAAATAATAATTAATCAATAAATCAATGAAAAAGGTGGCGGGTGGAATGACTATAAGATCATGGTGATCAATTTTTGGAATGACTATTAAGATCATGTATTGAAACATTAATAGAAACACCTGCATTATAGTTGGAAGAAACTAGAGTCAATGGTTCAGGAATAGCAAAGAATGAGAAAAACATTGTTTAGTTCAGCTAGAGACATGAAATAATGCATGGTTTAAAATCATACGATACCAAATTATCTATTTGTTAAGATGAAGTGGATTTGGCTAGAGTAACACATGTTTTGACATGTAATTTCTTTATACCACCTTTCAAGGGTCATATGATCAAATTTTAGTGCAGATATGCGTCCACTTAAATCATCTCTCTATGATGTATCCCTTAGACATGTGTTTTGTCATGTAATTAGAGTGAAAATCCCAATAAAAAATGAATTATATCAAGACATATCACACCACTAGCCCCAATCTGTCTTCTCTTATACACTGACTTAAAAATTAATCAAATCAGGCATTAAAATTGAAGAATGCATTAACGAAGAGAAGAGATCATTATACTGCACTTGTGAGCTAAAAGGGTTATCTTGAAGTGGAAAATCAAGCTGCAATTTCAAAAGATTGAAAAATTAGTCAATGATAATTGCATAAGACAATCAATTTATTCCTGCTAACAATAGATACTCCAACAATTGGAACAGAAAAAGATTCACATATTTCTAAGATTGACTCTTGAGTATGCTTATCAATATTGGGTATCAGATTTGGATCCAATAATCAATTAATTCATTTCCTTGTAAAAATTATTTTCCAGATAATTTTGAGAAGAACACCTAAGATTAGGTTATAAAGTATACTAATGAATACCAAGCAACAAGAATCAAAACAGAGTAAAGAGATTAAGCAAATACCCTCAAATTATTTTGTTTTCCAGTAGATCGATCGACGTTTGAAAGACGATATTCGTGCATAATCCAATTGGTTGTGACTCCTCCGGGAGCTTTTCCGGCGTAAAACACCAGCGCCTTTTTTATTCCCAGAGTCCTAGGCGCCGGTTCCCGCCGCCGGATTCGACCGTGAACCATTGGGATACTTCTGGTCTCTTGGAGAGAAGAAGTATCATCTTTTTCACCGTACAGAGACACAGTTGTTATTAATTTCAAATATTAGGAACCCTAATCCCAAATTTCAAAAACCAGAGGATGCATAAATGGAAAAGAAAATCGAATACAATTAATACTCCATGTACAAATTTGAAATTAAATTTTCTAAATCTCTAAGCTGGATTTAGATTACTTTTAATTCTCTCCACTTCCATCCATTCCTCATAAATCAAACTTCTTAATTCATTAAAACCTAAAACACCAAATAGCGATAGGAAAAATACCTAGAAGCGAGTGGCGGCGTCAATTCTTACAAGACAGTGGCGGCATCACGGGGGAGGGGGGTTGAGGGTGGCGTGGGCTAGGGAGCTTTGGCCTGCGGGCGCGGAGGCGCTTGAGACGATGGAGAGCGGCTGGCGGTGAGTGGATGGGAGAGGGGAATGCTGACGGTGAGTAGTGGGTGTGAGAGGGGAAAATGAATTCTAACCTAGATGAATTCATTTTTAATATTCCATATATGGGGAAAACACTTAGAGTGTGGTTCATAACCGCTCTCCAAGTATATACTTTTGGAGAGCGGTTCAGAACCGCTATCCAATCCTATTTTCATTTTTAAAAAATATTTTTATTATAACCGCTCTCCAAGGTTTATTTTGGAGAGCGGTTTTTTAAAAGAGCTATCTAAGTATAGTTGTCCAAGTTAAAATGTGTAGTAGTGTATTGAGCAGTAGGGATATGATTGAGCCAAAATGTATATTGAATTGGGAAACAAATCCAGAAGAAATGGATCAGGAAGGAGATGGTAAATGAGATATTGAGAACTAGTTCTGCTCTTGTGACGGGTATTTGGCATCATTTGCCTAGCCTAATTTTGTCTGGAATATATATATATATATATATATATATATATATATATATATATATATATTAAGGAAATAAAGTGCAAGACACAAGTAGAATTAACAATTAATACATTAACGGTTATATGTCATTAGTTATTTAAGTTTGTATAACAATTGGTAAGAGGGTATAGAGTGAATCTGCTTCATACCTAAATTATTAGAGGGTATTAATTGTTTTCATTTAAAAATATTAGTTGCTTTCACTGAAAAATATTAGTACTTGTTTTCACTAAACAACTAATATTCTTCAGTGTAAATAACTAATACCCATCAGTGAGAATAACTAATATCTTTCAATTATTCATGTATGAACCATTTTCACTTTATACTTTGTCAATTGTTAATGCTTTATGGTATTATTACTACGTTCATGGTAATATTCATGGACGGATTCATGAATTTGTCCTAAGGAAGACGAAATGTATAAAAAATAAAAAAATTATTTTAGGGAGTGAAATAACAATTTCATGGATTGACTTGAAGCGAACTACACTAGCTTCTACTAGTAGCTACCCCGCAAGAGTACGGGTTCACTGTAGTATGGGCAAGTATAGGGACCAAGTATTATCGAACCCAAGAGATGGTGTATATGCGAATAGATCCCTGAAGATCTACGCGTCGTAGTTAATATGAGTGTAATGTTTTTGGGTTTTTGGAAAGATTAAGATAAACTAAACTAAATTACGCTACTAAGGCAAAAGAAAGAACTAAACTAATTATCTAAAGGTTGTTTTCAAGTATGAGATGGTGATGCTTAGGATAGGAATCCCTACGTACACTAACGGAGCAGGTACATAATCAAAATAACTGTGACACACAAGAATTAACCTAAGTCTAAGAATGCAAGGTGAAAGCTCAAGATTCTAAACCCTAATACTTTACCCTAACACTCGACTTCACTAATCCACTAACAAGTTAATGGATTGTGCTCAATTAATGAGACCCTAATTTAACTAAGGTGATGCGGTCGTCCTCCTTCGCTAAACCGGTAGATGAATTAACCTTTCCTAAACCTTCTCGTTAAGACTACTAGTTGTTATTGAGTGATGCGGTCGTCCTCTCTCTAACACTTTCGTACTAAATTTAAAGGTAAAGTTCAGATTAATTATAAGAATTCATTAATTAAGAGAATTAAAACTAACGTCACGAATTACCCTAATTACATACCCACATCCTACTTCTACGAGTTCATCCTAACCTAAGCATGCAAGGGTTTTAGCTGGACATGGTTTTAACAAAACTAAAAGCAATTAAAGAAACAACGAACATAAACATAATGAATTGAAGAACGAAAATATGAAACATGAACTAGGGTTTAAAAAAAATAAATACTAAGAACTGAAATTGAATTAATAAAAACAAAATTTAAACGTGTTCAAAGTAACGAACTAATGAAAAGAAACTAAGAATTGAAAAGAAACTAGAATTCGTATGAAAAACCTCAACAAAACGTAAATAAAGCTTGCTCGTTCTTCTCCTCTTCAAAAACTAAGTCTAAAATTATTTCTAAAAGTCGGGGATCCTTCAAAATGTGTTTGGAAGAGGTATATATAGGCACGGGTCGAAACGGGAGTTAATGGGCCGAAAATACGCATCCGGAGGCAAAAATCCATGGGTGCTCGAGCAAAACGCTCGAGCGGTCCCGCTCGAGCAGTGTAGCTCGAATGACACAATCGCTCGAGCGCTGAAATCTCTCTGCATGTTTTGGGCGCTCGAGCAATTCGCTCGAGCGGTGGCGCTCGAGCTGCTCGAGCGCAAGAATAGTTCTGTAAGTTTAAGCGCTCGAGCAATGCGCTCGAGCGCGTGCGCTCGACCTAGTCACTCGAGTGACTTCTAACTCCTCCCAAGTGATACTTTTCCTCGTCCGCACTAATACCAATCGTATTTCTTCAATATCTTCTCATCCGGGCATCCGTTTGAGTCGATTCAAAGTCCTACGAACTCCGTTTTTCGTCCTCTATTCACCTATGAGCATCAAAGAGACAAATTCATCAATGTGTAGAAATAATGCTCAATTGACTCTAAATACTCTATAAACTCGACCAAGATTAGGGTATTTCAAGCTACGAATCATGACAATTTCACGCCTAATCAACCCCCCCAAACTTACCATGTTGCTTGTCCTCAAGCAACGAAATAATAAGTCAAGTGAAATTGTTAGGAATGAGTCAAAAAATCAATCATGCAAGCTAATGAACTCAAGCTTCAAAAGTCAATCACCCGTATACTCACTCACTTTCTTTTATCGTACTCATGCAACAATAATAAGAAACACCAAGATCAAGCATGGATGTGCACTCAACGATGTGTTTCACTCCCTCACAAGTGTATAACAATGATCAAGGGACTCACTCAAACAATCAATCACTCATATCGGCAGCCATAAGCTTGTAAGCGCTCTCAACTCCGACCATACTCTAGAAATCAATGCCGAATCAAAAAGGACTTTTCTCAAGGTTGTAATGTAGGCTCTTTGGACAGGTGGGATAACAATATAAGGTAAAGTGACTAAAGTGAATGGAGAATAGAAAATCAAACTTTGGCACTTCGAGATTAAGAACAGAATACTTCAAACGTATTCAATCAATACACTTTCAATTCCACTTCTCTCAACACTTCAATCTTTTCTTTCTCACTCTTTTCACTTTTTTTTCAATCACTTCATTTTTTTCTTTTTCGCACAAACACATGAGCTCATTTTTTTCTTTTGCTCATTCTTAATTTTTTTTCTCTTTTTCCACATCTCAAATCTCATTCACACCTTCTTCTCATATTCACTCAACAAACAACCTTTTCCTTTTTCAACTCAATTCACTCCCTTCACATTCACACTTTTCCTATTCTCCACTCATATTGGGACAAAAAGGCTTAGGAATTGGAATAGTGTTCATATGTGCTAGCAAATAAAATAGGCTTTAGGCTCAAAGGGGCTAACAAGGGATCAATGTCATTGGTAAGGAAAATTTTGGCTAAGTGACTTAATAAAAACAATGATGGCCTATGATCACATTCGGCATATCTAACTAGACACAATCAAGAAGCAAGAGCACACACAAGTTCTGGCATCCTCTAAGGTGATGATTCACTCATAAAAGAAGAGATTGATTAATGCATCAAAATCTCATAAGGCTCAAAAGCTCACGGCTTTCACATCCATGCTAGTCCTAGTGCATTCTCACTCTCATCACACAAGTACTCAAAAGAAAAATTCACAAGCATACAAGTTCTTTCTCAAATCAGCTCAAACTCAAACACTCACACAAAAGAATTTCTAACTCACTCTTACAACTCACTCTACTCATCAAATCATACTCAAAGATAGCAATCAACAAGCATAAGATGATTGATAGGCATGAAATATGCAATCGCGAGTCAAATCAAAATCACCCAAAGGAGTATCTCAACAATCTAATAATCAATCAAACTCAACTCAAAGATAAGGGCGTTCATGCATGTGCAATGTAACCATAAAACAAATAAAAAACTCCACCCCCCCAAACTTCGACCTTGCTAGAGGTCTAAGTTTGGGGTTGTGGGTTACCTCAACCAAATAATTCAATTTCTCTCAATAGCTTTGCACATTCCCTTGTCTCAAGTTGGTTCCTTCAATCTGAATAACTCCATGATACCTTTACTCCTTTAGAGACAAGCCTACAAGCAACTCACTCAAATACGAGGTTAAACATACGACTCAAAACACCCTAATAATATAAAAAGACACTAAAAATAAATGAAAGCAAATAAAAATGGGTTGCCTCCCATTCAGCGCTATTTTTAAGGTCCTCATGCCAGACCAAGCTCAAAGGAGCTTATGGGACATCATACTCAAATTTACCTCCCTTACTCTCATAAGAGTGGTGCTTGCATTCCTTTCCTTGATGCCCTTCCATCATGAAGTCCTTTGCTTCCTCCCCCACCTCAAGTGGTATAGATCTCAACTCCTTCTCACCTTTATCTGGAGGAGTCTTACTAAACAATTTCTTGAATTTGGACTTTTTCTTCTTAACTCCTCCTTTCCCTTCTAACTGGACCACGTCCACTTTCTTCACCTCTTCATCCTTCAACTTCTTCACTTTATCCCTATCAAAAGAACCGAGATCATAATGCTCATGGGTTAAATAATCAAGTGAAGGACTAACCAAATCATGAATATGAGAAGGATTAGGGATAGGAGGTGTGTCTTCAACACGAGGATCAATGGCATCCATGCAATACAAGCTCTCATCCTCCTTCGGGTGCTTCATGGCTTCATATAGGGAGATCTTCACTTCTTGATCATCAACCTTCAGCGTAATCTTCCCGTTTGCCACATCTAGCACCATCCCCGCCGTAGCTAAGAACGGTCTTCCCAAGATCAGGGGCACGTGCTCATCTTCCTCCATCTCTAGCACTACAAAGTCGGCTGGAAAAATGTGATCTCCAACTCTCACTAGGACGTCTTCAACCACACCTTGAGGTCGAGTAATAGACCGGTCAGCTAGTTGAAGCGTCATCATTGTGGGTTGAAGTTCACCACCTTCCAACTTCTTGAAAAACGATAGTGGCATCAAATTAATGCTCGCCCCGAGGTCGCACAACGCTCCCTTCTTGATCCCGTTCCCAATGTCACATAAGATCGTGAAGCTCCCGGGATCTTTCAGCTTCGGTGGGAGCGCCTTGTGCACTAGTGCACTCACCTCGTGGTTCAGCTGCACCAACTTCGGCTCATCAACTCGCCGTCTTTTCGCGATCAAGTCCTTCAAAAACTTCGCATAGTGCGGCATCTGTTCCAAAGCATCATAAAAGGGAATATTAATATGCAGTTGTTTAAAAACATCAAGGAACTTAGCGAATTTCTCATCAAGCTTCTTTTTCATGAAGCGTTGTGGATATGGGACGGGTATCACAGATTTGGGTACCCCCCATTCATCTCTTTCTGTTTCTTTCACTTTCTCCCTTGCTTCCTTTGCCTTCTTCCACTTTGGAACTCTCTCAACCTCCTCACTTTCCTTGCCCTTCTGGGACTCATCCATGTCTTCATGCTTCTCAATCCCTTCACTTTCAATCCCCTTCTCAACTTGGGGCGTCTCAGAATCAGCCGGCATCTGAGGACCTTCATAATTTGTTCCACTTCTAAGCTGGATCGCCTTGCAATGCTCTTTCGGGTTCCCCTCCGGCATTCTATTCACTGACTTTGCAATCTGGCTCATCTGGAGCTCTAAAGAAGTGAACCTTCGATTGTTCTCTTGTTGAGTTCTAGTCCACTCAACATTCATCTTCTGGAGCTCTTGATCTCGATGATCACCCTTCTTATGCAGCTCCTTCACATCGTACTCCAAGGATGACAACCGCTTGCTTCCCTCCTCCACCTTCTGAAGAATGGCTCTCAACATCTCCTCGGTTGATGCACCGCCTTCTCCTCCAGGAGGTTTAGACCCCGGATCAACACCTGCAGGAACAGTAACACCAGCTTTTGGGTTAGCATAAGAAAAGTTCTCATTTTTCCTCCATGTGTTTTGAGGAGGCTGCTGGCCTCCTTGAACTCCTTGTGTGTTCCTCCATTGATTTTGAAGTGGCTGAGGCCCTGGAGGTGCAAATGGCTGACCATAAGAAGGCCTTCCATACTGATTTCCACCTTGGTAGCCATTCTGATTGTAATATGGACCTCCCATGTAATTGGCTACCTCTTGCTGTCCACTGGGCTGGTCTACTCTCTCATTCTCTACTGCATGCTCTCCACCCAAACTCTTCCCCAACTCGAGGTTGTTGATCTTTTCCATCATGGCCATCAATAGCCTTCTCGTTCCTTCTCCCTCCTCAACCTGATGCACTCTCTGAAAATCTGCATCCACACCCCAAGCACCGGCATTCGTGACAATATTGTCAACGATCTCTCTACACCTCTCTATGCCTTGATTGAGGAATGCTCCGCCCGCACAAGCGTCTAAATGGTCTTGCCCCGCCTTGTTGGCACCACTATAGAAGAATGCCATAATGTCTCCCTCATTGTACCCGTGCTGCGGGCACTCAATCAGCATGTTTGAGTATCTCTCCCACGCTTGACGTAGGCCCTCTCCTTGCTTCTGGCGAAAGGATGAGATCTCAATTCTAGCCTTGATCGTCCTAGATGGAGGGTAGAATCGCTCGAGGAACAGACGCTCGAGCTCGGCCCAAGTGGTAATACCTCCCCGCGGGAGCGTATTATCGTACCACTCCTTGGCTATTCCCGTCAATGAGAATGGGAACAGCCTAAGCCTCTTGGCATCTTCAGACATGCCATTGTAATTAAATGTTGAGGCTATCATGAGAAAACTCCTCAGGTGAGTGTGAGGATTCTCCGTCCCGATCACCCCTTTGAACTGATTCTCGGTAAGCAACTTTAAAATCCCCGGGGATATCGAGAAGTTGTTCGCCTCGACAGGAGGTAAAGCCACTCCATCATAGTACCGCTGTTGCTGTACTGCAAACCTCCCTCGAATAGCCATCTGATCTGCGTTCTGAGGAACGTATCGAGGATTAGCAGCAGGTACTGGTACTTGTTGGGGTGGTGGTGGGTAAACAGGTGGTTGATTATAGACTGGTGGTGGATGATATGGATATGGTGGGTAAGGATAAGGTGGGTATGGGTAATGTTGGTATACTGGGTTGTTAAAAGGGTTATTTGGGTTTTGTGGGTAAGCAGGATTGTTATGAGGATTATGGACAAGGTTCTGAGCTGGATTCCCTACGTTTCGTGTATCCGGGTTTAGGCTCTGGCTATCCCCTAATGGAATTTGATTCTGGCTACCACTAACTCCAGTGCCTTCAACTCGGTCTACTGCCTGATTGAAATCGTTGGCAGCATCGTCCAACTCATTATTTATATCCATTGGTTCCTTTCCTAAGTCGGCAACGTTCATCCTTCTCAAGAAGGCTCGGTTCCTTCTGGCTATTGTCTCAGGGTCCAACGGTATTCTCTCTTCGCTCGTATTGCCTTGTGAGCGTGTTTTCATAAACCTGACACACTAGCAGAAGGGTCAAAACGCAACTGCCGATTGAATACAAATAAAAATAAAAATAGAAAATAAATCACTCACTACTAACTACTAAGCTATCTACAAGTCCTATTCAAAAGCATACAACGCCATCCCCGGCAACGGCGCCATTGACTTGAAGCGAACTACACTAGCTTCTACTAGTAGCTACCCCGCAAGAGTACGGGTTCACTGTAGTATGGGCAAGTATAGGGACCAAGTATTATCGAACCCAAGAGATGGTGTATATGCGAATAGATCCCTGAAGATCTACGCGTCGTAGTTAATATGAGTGTAATGTTTTTGGGTTTTTGGAAAGATTAAGATAAACTAAACTAAATTACGCTACTAAGGCAAAAGAAAGAACTAAACTAATTATCTAAAGGTTGTTTTCAAGTATGAGATGGTGATGCTTAGGATAGGAATCCCTACGTATACTAACGGAGCAGGTACATAATCAAAATAACTGTGACACACAAGAATTAACCTAAGTCTAAGAATGCAAGGTGAAAGCTCAAGATTCTAAACCCTAATACTTTACCCTAACACTCGACTTCACTAATCCACTAACAAGTTAATGGATTGTGCTCAATTAATGAGACCCTAATTTAACTAAGGTGATGCGGTCGTACTCCTTCGCTAAACCGGTAGATGAATTAACCTTTCCTAAACCTTCTCGTTAAGACTACTAGTTGTTATTGAGTGATGCGGTCGTCCTCTCTCTAACACTTTCGTACTAAATTTAAAGGTAAAGTTCAGATTAATTATAAGAATTCATTAATTAAGAGAATTAAAACTAACGTCACGAATTACCCTAATTACATACCCACATCCTACTTCTACGAGTTCATCCTAACCTAAGCATGCAAGGGTTTTAGCTGGACATGGTTTTAACAAAACTAAAAGCAATTAAAGAAACAACGAACATAAACATAATGAATTGAAGAACGAAAATATGAAACATGAACTAGGGTTTAAAAAAAATAAATACTAAGAACTGAAATTGAATTAATAAAAACAAAGTTTAAACGTGTTCAAAGTAACGAACTAATGAAAAGAAACTAAGAATTGAAAAGAAACTAGAATTCGTATGAAAAACCTCAACAAAACGTAAATAAAGCTTGCTCGTTCTTCTCCTCTTCAAAAACTAAGTCTAAAATTATTTCTAAAAGTCGGGGATCCTTCAAAACGTGTTTGGAAGAGGTATATATAGGCACGGGTCGAAACGGGAGTTAATGGGCCGAAAATACGCATCCGGAGGCAAAAATCCATGGGTGCTCGAGCAAAACGCTCGAGCGGTCCCGCTCGAGCAGTGTAGCTCGAATGACACAATCGCTCGAGCGGTTCCGCTCGAGCCGGTCGAGCGTTGAAATCTCTCTGCATGTTTTGGGCGCTCGAGCAATTCGCTCGAGCGGTGGCGCTCGAGCTGCTCGAGCGCAAGAATAGTTCTGTAAGTTTAAGCGCTCGAGGAATGCGCTCGAGCGCGTGCGCTCGACCTAGTCACTCGAGTGACTTCTAACTCCTCCCAAGTGATACTTTTCCTCGTCCGCACTAATACCAATCGTATTTCTTCAATATCTTCTCATCCGGGCATCCGTTTGAGTCGATTCAAAGTCCTACGAACTCCGTTTTTCGTCCTCTATTCACCTATGAGCATCAAAGAGACAAATTCATCAATGTGTAGAAATAATGCTCAATTGACTCTAAATACTCTATAAACTCGACCAAGATTGGGGTATTTCAAGCTACGAATCATGACAATTTCACGCCTAATCATGGATTCAGGATATATATTTAATCTCACGAGGGAAAATCCCAAGCACCCCCCTAGCTTTTGTTCACTGTATAGGAACAAATACAATTATGACATCATCGATTTGTAAAGCCTTTGTGATTTTGGTTTGATCTCCAAATCCAAATTTGGTTCGAATAAACGTAGAACCAAATTTCCAAATTGATAAAACTAACTTAATTTCAATCCATTTTTTTCACAAGCACTCATATATTACAGGTAAAATAATGCACATACTGAAAAATTCGCGAATTTTATTTGGTTCGGAATTTTCCCTAAAATGTCGTGCAAAACTAACCTCTGGTGGTGAAAAGTGTTCAAAGTTTAATGTTTTGAATTGTCATACTTAAAATGTTAGTGTTGATAGACAACATCTAGGCACAAATATTCGGAATATGATTAAAGCTAATCAAGACACGTACGGCTAGAGCTGTAAAAACGGGCCCGACCCGATGGGCCTGCCCGAAAAGCCCAGTTTTAAGGATGGGTCGGGCCTCAAAATTATAGCCCAAAAAAGAATTGGGCTTTTTTGGCCCGGCCCGGTAGGCCCGGCGGGTCGCTCGGGCTTGGCCTGGTTTGGCCCGGTATGTAGATTTTTTTTTAAGAGTTAGGGTAATTTTTATTCTTCTTTAGCTTACACCAAGTACTAATTTAGATTAAAATATCATTTGTGTTGTTTATGAATATAGTACTCCCTCCGTCCCTCAATATCTCTCCTGTTTCTTTTTTGCTCTTTGTTTAAAAAAATATATTTTATTATATATTGTGAGCCTCTTTATGTAGTGAATTCAATTTTGAGTAGAAAAGCAAAATGTATTAATGTTGGTGGGAAAAATGTGTTTACTTTATGTAAACCTTAAACCCTCCCTCCACTTTTTTAAAATTGGCAATTTTTAGAAATTAGTGGGAACTTTTTGAAGTTTCCCACCAAAACCAATTCTGTAAATTAAAAAAAAAAACACAAAAATTTTAAAAAACTTGCAAACCATAAATGAACTTCCCATTAGTACAAGTCTTGAAAATATTCAAAATACATTAACTTCCCACCAAAACCCAAAATAAAAAAAACACTTCAGCTTCAATAAATATCTCATTAATGGTCATTGAAAACATTTCTACTTCATACAAAAATCACAAATGGTGGGGAAGAAGCCAAATTTAACAAATACACAGAGAAATAATATTGCTCAGTTTCTACTTGCACACAACAATAATGGTAAACCTCATAGAGGTAAGATGACAGAGGCAACTACTACTTTCAGTGTCACCACAAGAACTATCACCTCTATCTGGGCTGCTGCAAAACAACAAAGAGAAGAAGGATTACCAATCTTTTTAAGTTCAAAGAAAGCAGGTTGTGTGAAACCAACAAGAAGAATTGAGGTACCACTTCAAATGATTATGTCAACTTCCAGCGTTCATAGGTAAACAATTAGAAGGTTAACCAATAAGATTCATGTTAGCAAGACCACAGTTGAGAGATATGTTTTACTAGGTTTGATCAAAGCTAGTTCCAATGCCATCAAGCCAAACTAAACAACACCAACAAGTTAATTAGGTTGAAATTCAGCTTAAGTTCTTTACAATTTGATAGGCTACATGGAATTGTGAAGTTTAAGAGCATGCACGATATTATACACATAGATGAGAAGTGGTTCAATCTCACAACTACATCAACCAAGATATACTTGGCAAAGGGGAAAACAGGTCGACACAGAACAATTCAATCAAAGAATCACATTCCAAAAGTTATGTTTATGTGTACTGTTGGAAGGTCATGTTTTCAAGTGATGGAGAAGTTCTTTTTTATGGGAAAATAGACATGTTCCCATTTACCAAAAGATTAGGAGCAAAGAGAAACAGTAAGAACAGGGTTAGAGGCACTTTAAAGACAAAACCCATAGACTCAATAACCAAAGATGTCATCAAGGATTGTCTTATTAACAAGGTAAACTCTTAGAAACATGTTTCATTTTTCAAAACCCTTATTTTCTTCAAACATTTAAATATTCATGTTCATCATTGAGTCCAGATTATACATGCTATCAAGGAAAAATGGCTCCCTAATACTAGCAAGGACATAATCATTTAACAAGATAATGCAAGACCGCATATAAACAATGAAGATCCAGATTTTAGAGCAGCAGCAAGTTCTGATGGTTTTTACATAGTTCTAATGCAACAACCAACTAATTCACCAGACACCAATGTCAATGACTTGGGCTGGTTTAGAGCTCTGCAATCATTACAAATGGAGACTGAAACATACAATATTGAACAACTTGCCAAAGCTGTTGCTGACTCATTTCAAAAAATGGAACCTAGCAAGCTTAATAAAGTTTTCCTAAGTCTTCAACAAAGTATGGTTGAGATTATGAAGGTGGAAGGGAATAATAACTACAAGCTTCAACATATGGGAAAAAACAGACTAGAGAGACTTGGATTACTTCCAATGGTTTTGGAAGTTGATGAGTTAGTAGTTAGGGAGTGTATTGGTTATTTGGTACAAGCAGGACTTGTTGGTGGTGGCACATATGAACTGGGAGACTTAATGGCAGATTTGGGCTACTAGACACTAGTAGATTAGACTACTTTTTGAACATCCTAGAAGATTTTTTGCACTTGGATGTTACGTTTACAACATAAAAATAGGTTGAACTATCAACCAACTTTTATTTTAGTTGTAAACATTTAATATTATGTAATTCAAGAAAAAAAATAGATTACTTTGCAAATAGGAATTCATCACATATCCATTTACTCTTGTCAAATAGGGAATAACTTAAAGATTAAGCTTGTAAACATCATCACAGATTCATTTTTAAGCAAAAAAGGGACAAGTTCTCAGATTAGTTTGACAAACACACCATCACAGAATAATTTTTAACAAATCAGCATCCTAAACACATGTGTGGTGGCATGAAAATCATTTTACAGTTGAGAAAAGAGACAAACTCTCAAATTTAAAGTACACACAAATCATCACAGAACAATTTATAACAAACCAACATCCTAACACATGTGTGGTGGCATGAAAATCATTTTACAGTTGAGAAAATGGACAAACTCTCGAATTTGGAAGTATCTAGAAACATGTGAAAATATCTAGAACACTATATAGAACAATAAAGTTTCTTAAGTTTTTAACAATGTATGGTTGAGATTATAAAGGTGAAAGGGCATAATAACTACAAGGTTTAAAGCATACATGTTTGGTGATTCTAAATTCAGTTTAAAGCAGACACTAATCCACGCGATTAAAACCGATCACCAACAATGATCGGTCCTAATCGTGTGGATTAGTGGCTGTTTTAAATCGAATTTAGAATCACCAAACAATACACACATTATTACAGAGAAAACTTATAACAAACCAGTCTCCTAACACATGTGGGGGGCATGAAAATTATTTTACAGTTGAGAAAAGGGACAAACTTTCAGATTTAAAGCATACACAAATCATCACAAAGCAATTTATCACAAACCATTCTCCTAACACATGTGTGGTGGCATGAAAATTATTTTACAGTGAGAAAATGGACAAACTCTCAGTTTTAAAGTATACGTACATCATTATAGAGCAAATTTATCACAAACCAGTCTCCTAACACATGTGTGGTGGCATAAAAATCATTTTACAGTTGGAAAAAGGGACAAACTCTCAGATTTAAAGCATACACAAATCATCACAGAGCAATTTATCACAAACCAGCCTCCTAACACATGTGTGATGGCATGAAAATCATTTTACAGTTGAGAAAATAGACAAACTCTCAGATTTAAAGCATACACAAATCACCACAGAACAATTTATCACAAACCAGTCTCCTAACACATGTATGGTGGCATGAAAATTATTTTACGGTTGAGAAAAGGGACAAACGTTCAGATTTACAGCATACGCATATCATTATAGAGCAAATTTATCACAAACCAGCCTCCTTAAACATGTGTGGTGGCATTATCATTATACAAATTAGAAAAGGGACACACTCTCAGATTTAAAGCATACACATATCATCACAGATCAATTTATAACAAGTTAGCCTCCTAAACACATGTATGGTGGCATGCAAATCATTTTACCGTTGAAAAAATGGACAAACTCTCAGATCGAAATAAACCCGACAAGGGTATCATATAAACCAACAAGGGTATCAAATAAACCCGGCAAGGGTATCATATAAACCCTGCAAGGGTATCAAATAAACCCAGCCAGAGTATCAAATAAACCCGGCAAGGGTATCAAATAAACCCGACAATGGCTCATTGCAGAAAAGTAAAATGATGGAATAGAAAGAACCTCCCATTTACTGATAAAACGGAACAACCCTAGGTAGTAAAACTTTAAGCATCATCATGAACATTTGTCGATTGGGTTCTTGAAGAACCGCTGATTAGGCGTGAAATTGTCATGATTCATCACTCGAAATGCCTTTGTTTTGATTGATTTATATGAGTATTTAGAGTTATTTGAGTATCATTTTCATAAACTAATGAATTTGTCTCTTTGATGCTCATAGATGGATAGAGGGCGAAAAGAGGAGTTCGTAGGACTTTGAATCGACTCAAACAGACGCCCGAATGAGAAGATATCGAAGAAATACGAAAAATATTAGTTCGAGGGAGCAAAAGTATCATTGGAGTGCACAAGCAAGGAGCACTCGTGCACATAGTGCACGAGCAGTCGAGTAGAGAGCTCGAGAAGGTGCAACTCGTGCAGTGTGCACGAGTAGACGCGGGTCGTGCACTAGTGCACGAGCAAGGAAAGGTCGAGCAGTTTTTGCTCTCTGGACGAATTGGAGCGCTCGAGTGGAATGAGCTCGTGCACGAGCGTACGTGATTTTTGGCCCATTAACTGCCGATTCGACCCGTTGCCTGTATATACCTCTTCCGAACACATTTTTACACACCACGACATACACCACTTGTTACCATAGTACTTTTAGAGTTAGTTTTCGACGAGCAAGCTTGAGATTCACGTTTTTAGGTTTTCTTTACAAATTCATAGTACGATTTTACTTTTTAATTTCGTTTCTTGAGACCTTTGTTCGTTAATACTTTGAGACTTAGTTTTCTTAATTTAAATTCAGTTCTTAGCATTAATTTTCTTTCAACCCTAGTTTATGTTTGATAATTTATCTGTTTTAATCATTATGTTCATGTTCGTTATTTATTCAATTGGTCTTGTCTACGTAAAAACCATGTCTAGCTAAAACCCTTGCATGCTTAGAGTAGGATGAACTCGTAGAAGTAGGTTGTGGGTACGTAATTAGGGTAATTCGTGACGTTAGGTTTTAATTCTCTTAATTAATGAATTCTTAAAATCAATCTTGACTTTATTCTTGAATTTTGTTCGAAAAATATTAGAGAGAGGACGATCTTATCACTCTTTGACAACGAGTAGACGTAATGAGAGGATTTAGAAATAGTTAATTAATCTACCGGTTTATCTAAGGAGGACGACCGCATCACCTTAGTTTAAATTAGGGTCTCGTTAATTAAGCACGATCTATTAACTCGTTAAGGATTAGTGAAGTCGATTGCTAGGATAAAGTATTAAGGTATTAGTTCTTGAGCTTTCATCTTACAATCTTTAACTTAGATTATTTCTTGTGCGTCACGGTTATCTTGATTATGTATCTGCTCCGTTAGTATACGTAGGGTTTCCTATCCTGAGCATCATCATCACTTATTTGAACCTTAGTTTATTCGTTTCTTTCATTCTTTAGTTTAATTAGTTTATTTTAGTTTAGAATTAATTCTTTAAAAAATCCAAAAACATACATTCATATTAGCTACGACGCGTAGATCTTCAGGGATCTGTTCGCATACACTTCATCCCTTGGGTTCGATAATACTTGGTCGCTATACTTACTCATACTACAGTGAACCCGTACACTTGCAGGGAATCTACTAGTAAAAGTTGGTATATTCGCTTCAAGTCAGCCGTTAAACGAGTTTCTTCGATAGATCCATCGACCCCTTCATCCAGTGTTTCATCATCATCCATGGTTTCTGAGAAATCCATGGTTTTTTCTTCATCCACCTCTTTGAAATCACTCATTATTTCAGTGTTGAGATCTAGTTCGAGTGATTCACACAACAGACAATACAGTGGAAGTGTAGGATTGTATCACCCATGCGACTGTAAATCGGGAGTAAATTGGCTAAATAAAAAGGTGGAAGTATCCGAGAATGAGAAGTTGATCGGAGAAGACATTAAATCAGTGGCGGAAGTGAAACTATGATTTTGTGGAAATCTCTAGAACAATAAATTGGAGAGATGAAGTTATAGAGGAGTGATAAACCGTTGAGATATATTGGAATAGATGAAAGTAGGTTTTGTGGAAATATCTAGAACAATAAATTGGATGAAGATGAAGTGTTAGTGGAGTGATCAGTCGGTGGAATATTAATTGATTGGGTCAATATAGTTGGGTAAATTGGAGGGAGTGGTTGGTATTAATTGGGCTGAGATAAAATTAATTAGACAGTAATATGTAAAATTAGTAATTGGGCCCACAATTTTAGTTGGGTAATGAATGACATTTCTTGTAATATTGTGTAAATATAGAGGGTGAATATTTTGTATAGGAGAGTGTAGATTTTGTTATTTATGGAACATAAAACTTATAGTGGGACGTCCAAAAAAGGAATGGAAGAAACTTTTAGAGGGACGGAGAGAGTAATATTTATTGGGAATCATACAAATATTTCTGAATAGATAATGTAATTATTAAATAATGAATATTAGTTAAGGTTCCTGTAAGAATGCATTATACATATCTTTTAAAAGTTGTTATGTTGGATTATGGACTTTTAAATTTATTTTGGTGAATTTAAATTTATTAAGATTTGTTGAATTATTGTTGTTTGAATATTATTTAGGAATTTAAGTTTTAATTTAATTATTGAATTGTTGTTGACAAACTAAACAATTTTTATAACAATATTAGTAGAATTTGTATACTAAATTATAAACTAATGAGGTAAATATATAAATCAAGTATAATAATAATATATATAAAAAAAAAAAAAATTGGGCCGGTTTGGCCCGGTTGCCCAAGACGGGTCAGGACTGGCCTCAAAATAAGTGGCCCGAAAACAACTGGGTCAGGCCGGCCCGAAGAAAACTCACGACCCAGTGGGCCTGTGTCGGGCCGGCCCCTCCCGTTTGACACCTCTACGTACGACGAACAAGTATGACGTAAGGGTGGTGCATAAATCAATCATAGATGTACCACCCCATTACATCACCTAGCGAGTAGCTTCCAGGCGAGCAGCTCTCAATGAATATACAAAGGCCAAGGTTGAAGAACACATAGGCATATTGCGGGCGAACAACTTTGTGCCCCCATTCCGAGAAGGCGAACAACTTAATACGAAGAACTCACAATGAAAATCAACAAACTAAATGAAGACGAACAACTCCAAGGACGAGATAAATATAAAATAAGGCTTTGTAACTAAGTTAAGACTTAGATAGGGTCAAACTAGTCAACCAAGACACATGTCAAGCATGCAAGCTAAGAATTCCAATAGTTTTGTCCACAATCTACTTGGTGGTTTGTATAAATAAGTTGGTTTCAATTTTATAAAATAAGTTCAATACACAAAAATCTCCCTACACACACTCAAAAGCCACCGAATGCACACATACGAAATACATACGTAATCAGTACACGTATTTACAATTTTTTATTTTCGATCTATCGTATTTACTATTTACGATAGTAATCAATCACATGATCGATATTGTTTAGTGATCCAAATTACTGTTAAAAACAGTCACTAATCCGTTTGATTAGAAAATATCATCAACAGTTGGTGGCTCGAATTGTAAGATAAAAAAACATGTTATTATTGATAAAAAGTAAAAAGTTAGTATTTTTTATTTTTTTTTTACAATTAACCCTAAAAAAATATTATCAGTTTCAAATTGATAGTAACCCTTATTTTTATTACAACTTTATCTTGCGACAATTTTCTCATATATATTTTGAAACGTCACTTCCAGATTGCAATTAAGAGTCGAATTTCATTCTATGAGTTGGAATTTTATTTGAGAAAAAAGGGTTATAGAGACTCAAAATTTCTGGATCAAACTACCTAAGAGACAAGCTGATCAAGTGCACATTTACACTGTAAAACAAGTAATTACAATGGATTAAAGAATTATCATGTTCAATCAAATAAGTGGATGTAAAAGATTGATCTCTGAGCCACTGTAATTACTTGGATTGTTTACTTGTTTATTATTATCTATCCCATAATATGTGGCTTCTCTTATTCTACAAATTTAATCGAGGACTTTTTCGCAAAAGTGATAAACCAACTCTGATAGTACTTCGTTCAGCAAAGTAAAAAAATTTCTTGGCTGAAGATACTTTTCACAAACTTCTTTCAAGTTATCATCAAACAGAGGTTCTATTAAATAAAAGAACGCATTCTCTGAAGTTAAATAAAAGAATTTTACACACACGTGTATTTCCTTCCCCTTCCCATGTTTTATCCATTTCGGGACCTACATTCACACTACAAAAAAAAGGGAATTAGGAACCGATTTAGCGACCGATTTTCGGTCGCAAAACGTGATTAGCGACCGATTTCTGATCGAAAAATGTCGATCGTTAAAAAGCGGGTAGCTAATATTCATCGGTCGCTAATCTGCGACCGTCGTCAGTCAGTCGCTGAGTCCATCGGGTCCGACCCGGTTGGGTCATGATTTAATGACCGACTTCAGGCGGTCGCTAATTTATTTTTTAAATAAAATTAATATTTTTATTTCATTTTGTGATTAGCGACCGACGGTCGCTCATCAGCGAACCTGCATAAAAAAAAGTGGCTCATTGGGTTCGAATCCGCGCCCATTGGGGTCCGGGCAGGGCGCAAACCACTGAGCCACTGACCCACTAGCTTATATTATGCAAGTCATGTTGTATATAAGCCCTTGTGAGGCTTGTAGAAATAAATGGACAAATATGTGCCCAAGGGGGATCAAACCTACGACCTCCGGGTAGCCCGGAAGAGGTGTGAACCACTAGGATACGTGCTATTGTTGTTCGTTTATTTGCATTTAATTGTATATAACCTCAAATTGACTCCCCTTTTTTTTTTTAAATTCATCAAATTTAATTTTTTTTGTTTCTTCTTCCTCTTCTTCTTGTTCGTCCCCCTCGTTGCTCCCAATCATAATCATTTTTGGATTTGCTGCTATCAAGTCCACTACGAGATTGACACCTTCTTCAAGGACCACTGTTTGAGCTTCTTGGACCTCAGTCTGAAATGCATTTTCAGGTTGTGCAGTTTCTTCCTTTGATGAATTAGAAAGTTCCACCAAAGACCAAGCCTAGACTTTGCAAACTGTCCTTAAGTATGGTCTACCTGACTCCGGGTATTTGTAATAATATACCTGAACTGCTTGAGTTGCAAAGACGTAGGGTTCGTATGCGGCAACGTACTTCCTGTTGACATTAATATCAACAATCTTATAGTTTGGGTCGACTCTTTTTCCTGCAGGCCCTGGACTAAACCACTCACACAAGAACAAAACTATTTTCCTCGATGGCCACCCCGGATATTCTATTTCAATCACTTCCTGCAACACTCCGTAGTAATCAATCGGTGTTTCGTTGCCACTCCCACTTGAAACACAAATACCACTGTTTGTAGTTCTTTTCGTTGAAGCATACGCATCTGTATGGAATTTGTATCCATTTACCTAATACCCTTTGTATGATGTCAACTGTCGTAGTGGCTTTTTGCTCAGAGCTTCCAGATGTGGGTTGTAAAGTTGGTTATTTAGACCCTGTAAACATATAATGTATTATATAACATGATCAGTTGTATTTAAATAATAGTCATATATATAATTAATTTTAACTCACGTAGGATTGAAACCAATATAGGAATTGTTTGGAAACCAACTCTTCGACTGCTGCATCCGTGATACCTGGTACTTCTTGTCGAGTGTAGTCACAAAACATCCTTACATGAAAAAAAAATCACAATTATACAAAGTATTGAGTATAACTGGATGTATCTAAAAAGAAAGTACTTACTGGATGTAAGGTTGCACTTCAGGAGTATTCATCAACACATATGATTGTATTGTCTCCTCTTTCGAGTTGCTCTTATACCACCGTTTGACTCCCTTACCCAGTGGTCGACCTGCGTGCAAGAATACGGCTAACATACCTTCAAACTCACGAAGGGGATGTTCTACTCCGCGACCATCGTAGTTGTGAGGCTCATTTCTGATCTTGGTTTGAACTTGGTCGCCGAATTAATAGGAACAAAATGTTCCAGCCTCTTCGGCAAGATATGCATTCACAATGGATGCTTCAATGTGAGCCGTATTTCCAATATTCTGTTTCAAATTGTGTAGATACCTAAATATAAAAGAATTCAATTAAAATTAAATATACGGTTTCAAGATAAACAAAAAAAATTATATATCTAAATATAAAATATGTTTACCTCTCAAAGGGATACATCCATCTGTACTGCACTGGACCACCAATTAAGGCTTCATACGCTAAGTGAACGGGTAAGTGCTCCATCGAGTCAAAGAAGTTGGGTGGAAAAATCTGCTCTAGTTTGCACAGTATAACAGAGATGTCTCTATCCAAACACTGCATGTCTTCGATAGTAATCATTGAAGTTATTAAATCTCTAAAAAGGACTTAACTCTGTGATGGCATTCCATACAGCCTTCGGAAGTGAATATCGAAAGGCAATCGGTAACAACCGCTGCATGATCACATGACAGTCATGACTCTTCATCGGATTCACCTTTCCTGTATCTGGCTCAAACAACCGACCCAAATTTGAAACGTAATTGTCTAGAAAGCTCAACTCCATCACCCACTTGAATAATATCTTTTTCTCTGCTTTGGTGATTGTGTAACTGGCTTGTGGATACTTATTTGTCCGTGGATCCTTAGACTGGTCAGATCGAGAACAGAATAGACACAACTCTTCTCTGGATTTTGAAGTGTCTTTGGTCTTGCCTTCTGTATTCAAGATCGTGTGGAACAAGTTATCAAACACATTCTTCTTTATATGCATCATGTCCAAGTGTGTCGAATCAACAATTTGCTCTAGTAAGGCAAGTCCAAAAAGATACTCCTTTTTTTCCATCCACCCTTGATACGTTTGTTGTGCTCCATTGCACCCTCCTCAGTGGTTTTCATCAAATCAGTGACTATAACCTCATACAACAACGACTCACCTGAAATAATTTATATATGGTTAGCCATATTTATATGAGACAGATAGATAACATAACTACTGTTTCAAATGCATACCTTTTCGAATTCGTGGTTTTGGTCGACCTACTGCATGTTTACCCTTAAGGAAGTTTACTTTGTCCTTTCGAAAGGGATGATCAGCAGGTAGAAACTTCTGATGGTTGTCGAACCATGACACTTTTTTACTTAACGGAAAATAGAATGCATTAGATCCATCCATACAGTACGGGCATGCTTGTTTTCCAGCAGTTAACCAACCAGTCAACATAGAAAATGCTGGAAAGTCGCTAATGGTCCACAAAGTAGCAGCACGCATCGTGAAGTTCTACTTCCGATGCACATCGTACGTCTCCACTCCCGTATGCCACAGAGACAAGAGCTCTTTAATCAGTGGTTGAAGATAGACATCCAACTTATGCTTAGGGTTCCGTGGACCAGGCACCAAGATAGTAAAAAAATATGTTGTGGCTTCATGCACAACCAAGGCGGTAGATTGTACGGAGTCAATAGCACAGACCACAACGAATACTTCTTTCTGTGTATTCCGAATGGAGCAAAACCGTCGGTGCACAAACCCAGCCTCACATTTCTCTTCTCTCGCAAAATCTGGAAACTCTCTGTCAAAATGTCTCCATGCCTCCGAGTCTGCTGGATGCCGCATCTCTCCAGATTTTGGATCAGAACACTCATCAGAGTGTCATGTCATGTCTTTAGCAGTGGCACTAGACTGATACAATCTCATCAAACGAAGAGTGATAGGAAGGTAATACATCGACTTAAATGCCTTCAGCTTTTGATTCTTTTTGTCCTTCTTACGACCAGATGGTTTGTACCTGGGGTGGCCGCACATCCTGCACTGATCAATATTCTCATCCTGGTCCTAAAACAACATGCAACCGTTTGTACAACAATCAATCTTCTCAAACGGTAGACCCATCTCCTTCAATAACCTTTTGCTTTGATAGAAATTTTCAGGTGCAGTGTTCTATTTAGGTAGGGTCTTTTTGAACAATTTTGCAAATTGATTGAAGACGTTTACTGACTTTGCCTTCGGATTTGATGGACAACATTTGCGCATTGAATGACAACTGCGTCTCGGTATCATAGTCAGGAAACAACTTTTGATCAACAGTTGTTAGCATCTCAAAAAACTTATTTGACCGATGATTTGGTTCCTTCTCCATAGCTGTGTGACCACCCAACACGGATTCATTAACCATCATGTGGTACCTGTAGGCTTCATCCGCCTCCTCCAAAGGTGGTCCGAATTGATTAAATGGAAAATGGGCCTCCTCCTTGGGTGGTTCCTCCTGAGTATACGGATCATGACTTGAACCACCAATCTCAAATCGTTCACCAATATTCCACTAAGTATAAAAATTTTCTAGTGTGTCGATATCAATATTCCAACGCTCTTCACCGTGACTAGTCCAATTGTAGTAGCGGGAAACAAAACCAACCCTAAAAATATGAGCTTTAACCTCATCAATACTCAAGTATTGCATATTCCTGCATTTTCTTCCATTACACGGGTATCTAAGCCGATTGAAACGATCAAGACAGTGTGGATGACTATATGCAAACTCAATAAATTCTTCAATTTTACTGTAAAATTGAAGATTCATGCCCCCTCCTATCATACGAGGCATTGAGTACATCCAACCACGATCTGGAAATTCTATCTATTTCAAATTAATAGTATATAACAAGTTAATTATAGGGCTGTTCACGGAGTTCGGATATTACCGAACCCGTACCGAAATCCGCACCGAAAAAGAACCGTACCGAAAAAATTATGGACTTTTTTATTTTAACCGTACCGAAACCGAACCGAATATTTTTTTGGTACGGATCTGGATATTACCAAATTAACCGTACCGAAAAACCGAATGTGACCGTACCGAACCGTACCGTACCGTACCGAACCGAATAACCGAATTAAATATGTATTAGTTTTAATTATTTTTTATTTATCAAACATTATTATAATGTTATTGAATTTAAGTACAACTAAGCGATTTCATAATTTCTGCTCATTTTCTTAACACAAACACTATATTATTTCTCTTTTAAGTTCTTAAAATGTTAACTTATGTTTAAATGTATATCAAAATAATTTAAATTTAATTTCTTATTCTTTTAATTTCATTGTTCTTGTATATTCATTTCTTACAAAAACTTGGATATGGTGTACCTTGTGTCATGAATTACGACCAATATAATTTTAATATTGCACTTTTCATTCACAATATATATATATATATATATATATATATATATATTATATACTGTATTTTAAATACTTTATTGGTGGTGATTTACGTAAATATTTTAACCATATAATGTGTTATATTCAAGCTTGTAATGATATATGTTTGATTGTAGTTGAAGTTGAGTAGTATTCGTGAGTGTGCATGCATCGAATGTTTTTTTATGATTAAAAAACGGAGAGAATGATAAAAAGAGGTTAAAAACTCCGTTTATCCGCTCCGTACCGTACCATACCGATCCGATCCGTTTGTAACCGAAAATCCGTTCCGAACCGCACCGAAAAATAAAATATCCGTACCGTACCGTACCGAAATTTCGGTACGGACACGGACACTCGAATTTTAAAATAATCGAACTTTGGTACGGACACGGATATTTTCAAATATCCGTTTTGGTCCGTACCGTGAACAGCCCTAGTTAATTATAAAAAAAAAGGACAGAATTTCGACTGTAAACAAACATATATTCATCAAACATAATAAACTAACCAAATACAACATATTAATTCATTCCAAAAATTTGGGCAGAGTTTTGACTATACATAGACATATTATATATTTATTTTTCACATAAATCCAACATAACAATCATATATACTAAATCACTACTATACATTTAAGCATGCATACTAAAAATTTACCAAAAATGAAAATATATACAACAAAAGAATTAAACGGTAAAAGTATGAAAACGTACGGTGAAGTTGAAGCAACGAGCACAATGTGATATAGAACCAGTCGATTGCTACCAACACTTCAAACACAACTTCGTCGTAGATTAAACGGATGAAAAACGAGTTCAAAAGAGTTTTTTCGTAGAAAAATATGAAAGAAAAAGAGCAGAATCTGTTCTGTAATAGACGTTTAGAGGCGGTCGCTAACCAACGGACTGTAACCGGGTCATTATTGCCCAACTGCCCATAACGGGATCGCTAATTCTGGTTCCAATTTTGCGACCGATATCGGTCGCTAAACCAAAAAATACGACGTCGTCGTGCGTCAACGGTCAAGCGGTCCCTAATATCGGTCTCAGATTAGCGACCGATTTACCTGTCGGTCTCTAATCCAAATTTTTTTACCGTTTCGGTTTGTCGGTTGTAAATCGATCGCTAATCACATTATTTAGTGACCGACATCAAAGCGATCACAAATATCGATCGCTAAAACGTGTCTTTTTTGTAGTGTCATGATCTTAGAACCTGCTAAGTTTTCATCCTGCAACAAGCACAACATTGAAAAATAGGAGTACGAACAAATTCATGATGTTGTCCAAAATGTTGTCTTAACATCAACAATTTTATTAGTGATGCTTTGTAATTCACGCAAAAGAGTAACTCTATTGTACACTTAGTGTATGGTGCACTCACTAAACAATTTAGACTAATTACCCTGAAAAATATGATTTGATTATACTGAAATATTACACTGAAAAGTTTACACTTACAATCGATTTTTAGTGTAAATTTTTCAGTGTAATCTAACCAAATTTTTCAATGTAAACAATCTCAATTGTTGAGTAAGTGTCCCGTGCACCAGGTGCATATGAGAGAGTACAATCTTTTTATGTACGCCAAATACATTAAAAACTGTGAACTCTACGTGAAATACCAAAATAAATTAGAAAACTTGTGCATGTGCATGCCATTTTTATTATTGTATTTCCACTTTAGTGAAAAAATCGTTTTCACTTTTTTATTTTTCTCCTTTTCACTCAGTAAAAAAATTATTTTCATATTTTCATTTCCATCATAGTGTAAATATTTTTTTTCGCCAAATAATACTTTAAAAACAATTAACTGAGTGAAATTTAATTATCATTCACTTAATCTTTTTCTTAGATAACACAATATAAATTATGATACATTTGTTTTATTGTATTTTCTTAGTGAATTATAGCTTATTTTTATTATGAAACTCCATCAATTATGTCTTCACGTATAAAATATTTTTTCCTAGTGATAAATTTCAAAATGTTCTAAAAATAAAGTATCTAATAAAACGTATGCACATATATATACACACATATAACATCAATAATGTATATTATTAATAATAATAATAGTAATTAATATATACCTTATCCGTCCCAGAATATCTTTTACAGGTTAGATGACACATAAAATAAAAAGGGAGTAATGATTGGGGGTTTGAGGAATAATTTTATAAATCATTTTGTGTATAAAGTAAAAGACAAAGTATTATATGAAAATAGTTCATGATAAACTTATCATTAAACTATTTTAAAGTATCAAATATTTGATCAGAAGTATCGATAATCTCATTCAAATAGTATTATTTTGGGTTAGTGGTATTATATTGTAGTTATTTTAAATCATTTTATGGGATACTTTAAAGTCATTTTGTGTAAATTTATAGATAATGTGAGGGTGGAGTTAATGAAGGGTTTTCCATTTTAAGAGTGTGAAAGTGAAAAGATATTATAGAACAGACAAAAAATGAAAGTTTTATTTTATGGGATGGTGATAGTAATACTTAAAAAAAATGCATATGTTAATTTTAATTTAGGTCTAATTACACTAAAATTATCAAACTATTGGTGATTTTACACCTAAATCACCAAACTATATTTGTTGATACTGATATATAAAGATTATCAAATTTTGACACAAAACTACTAAACTTAGTTTTCGATAATTTTTTTTACCGATTTTAACATATGAGAGGTATTCTTGTTAAAAAAAACTAATTAATTGCCAACAAACGATGGAAGGAGGTGGACACACGGGATGAAAAACGATGTAAGGGGCTAACGTACGAGGTGGTGTACGAGGGAGCAAAGACGTGAAGTGGTAGACGATGGAAGTGATGAAGATATATTTTTTTTTTTGTGTTTTGTTCCAATTAGAACGATATTGGGTAAAAAAAAATTTAAGGACTGTAACTTTGGGGGGGTGGCAAAATTTAAGAGTATGATCCTGATATCACTGCTAACTCATCAGTCCTGAAGGAGTCAGGCTGGACTGAGTATTTGGGAAAAACTTGGAGTATGAGTCAAGTAATGACAAAAGGAATGTCAGGATAAGACAAGCTGGAACATGTATTTCGAAGGATGGGGACAAACCTGGACTCAGAAAAAGACAAGACTGAACTGAAGAATGAGTTTTGACATTCTTACCTAACTGAAGACGTGGACCAATTAGAGGAGGACAACACATGTACAGACCTGACACGAGCCTGATCATTCTTGCACAATTCAACGGGCATGCATTTAATGCACTTACCTAATCCATGCAAGTAGGCAACTGCATGAAGACTTATGGCCGTTGATACTCCTACAAGATAGATGTGAGAAGACTATCTCCTCCAACAGATAGTTTTTCGAAATCACCTATAAATACAGAAGGTCTTGACCTAAACAAGGTTACAGGAAATTTTGAAGCCAAAAAATTACTCAAACTCATAGGCATTCAAGAAGCACTCGAAACCTCTATAATTTTTCAAGTGTTTCTTCCTAAATCTAGAGTCATTCTATATTTCAACGAGCTTAAACATACACATATCAAGCTTAGAAGTGATAATCCAATCCTTAGATAGATTTGTCTTGTAAGGAATATAACAATTAGTTAGAATCTTAGTCAAACCAAAACCCTAAAGCTAGTCAGTGTTAGGTTTGTTGGTGAGGTTGTTAAGTGGTAAAAAGGGAGGACTAGAAGTCATTGTAATTCTAGGGATCACTGAGAGTTGATCATTGTGCACATTGGCACATTAAAAACAAGTTAATCCTTAAGGGATTCTCCTGTTAAATTAGGATTGTGGACGTAGGAGCTTGAGTCTCTGAACCACGTTAAACTTTGAGTTATTTACTGTTTTGATATATTTGTTTAAACTATCATATCATCACTGCATATTTCATCAGACATAAACTATTCAGTCTGACTGCATAATTCAGTGCACTGCCCCTTTAACCACTGCTTCTTAAGTAAAGGAAAAAACAAATTTTCAGAAAGCTAAAACAAGCCTAAAATCTTTCAGGGCTCACACATTTCGCATTCGGGCTTAATTATACAGTTAGGCAACTGATAAGCTTCAGAGCTGTTAGTAGGTGTATTATCTAATCTGAGCCTAGCACCTAACTCTGAGTAAGGAAGATACTCAGTTTCAAGAAAGATTTGATATAAGTGTATCCCTCTCCCCCCCCCCCTCTACACGTATCATAGACTTGTCCGGGACCAACAGGAATAAATTAAAACTCTTAAAAATTCAATTAGAGATAAATTATAATATAAAATTGTATATTTATTATTTACTACGATTTAATTATCTTTCATAAAAAAATTCTAATTTTATTTAGCTTTAACCTTTTCTTTTTTGAAATTTTTTAATTTTATTTTATTTTTATATTAATTTAAAAAGTATATAGTTGATATTTTTTATATTTATATTATTTTATGTAGTTTATTTTTCAAAATTTTATTTTAATTGAAATTTTTTATAATTATTTTTTAATATTTATTTGATTTATTTATTTTATTCAAAATTTATTTAGGTTTAAATGATTTTAAAAAAAATTAAAAAATATATTTTGAAGATTATTTTATTTTCTTAATTATTTACAAATCTATTAGATGGTTTATATTTTTCTTTGATTTTTTTAATTCAAATACTTTTTTATAATTTAATTGATTATTAAAATAGTATTTAAACAATAAATTGAGGACATAGTATAGAGTGAAAATGGTTCATACATGAACTATTGAAGGATATTAGTTGTTTTCACTAAAGAGTATTAGTTGTTTTTAATGAAGAGTATTAGTTGTTTTCATTGAAGAGTATTAGTTGTTTAATGAAAACAAAGTAAGACTCTTGAGCTCTTTCAAAAAAAAAAAAACTAAGACTCTTCAGCTCTTTAAAAAAAAATTAAGATTTTTCAGTGAAAACAACTAATACTATTTAGTGAAAATGACTGATACTCTTTAGTGAAAATAATTAATACCCTTCAATAATTCATGTATGAAACTAATTTTACTCTGTACATTACTCTAAATCAAAATTTACGCTAGTTGTAAACCACCCGTCCACAACAAGAATCAAATAGGGTTCATTCTTTTTTCAAATCTCACCTACTAATTTGAATAACAATAAAAATCTTATTATACTATATTTTCAAACCTCTCCAAAATGATGTGTCAGCACCACATTTCTCCTAAAATGATGTGGCACCTCTCAAATCATTTATTTCAAAATCCTGCATTCTCCTTAAAAGTTATTTTAGGTATATTTTAAATCATATTAAGACTTAATCTACACCATATATTTTATACTTTTAATCTCAACCGTACATTTCATTTTGCATTTTCTATAAATGTCAAATCTCACTTTAGTTTTCATTCTGATTTACAACCCTGATCATCTTCACTTCTCTTTACTTTCTCATTCATTGTTTGATTTTTCTTTATAGGTATAATATTATTTTTTTCTCTTCTCTTCTTCTCTCATGTTGTCATCTCTTTTCTCTCAGGTTATTCACGAACCGCCGCCTCCACATGGATTTTTTTTCCTCGGACCACCGCGGCCTTGAACCGCATCGGAATACCGCAAACTACCACATTGGGTAAGAGATCAATTTTATTTTAATCTAATTGAATCGTCATTTTTTTTCTTGCATATATATGAATAATACTTGGTATGACGATCCAACCCGGGAGCATCACTGTAACAAAAAGGGTTTCACGACCCCTGTGTATAGGGATAATTTGGAAATCGACGGATGAAGATTTTTTTTTTAATTTTTTTAGTAATTAATTATTTGTAAAATTTAGAGTTGTTATTCTCTATAGTATACTATAAATCTGAATAAAATTCAATCAATGTAAATAAAATATTTATGTATAATATGATATATTCTTTTAAACAATAAATTAATGCAAGCAATTCTTTTTTTTCATTGTTGGATGTTTTGTTTTTAGGATTTATTTTTTGCAACATATTGATATATGTGAAATTTGTAGGAGAGAATTTAGAATATTTTGGAAAAGATATTTTCACCGAAATAGCGTATGATACTAAAAAAATCTTGCAACCAAATAAAATATATTTTCTTCAATAATAGATTGTAATAGAAAATTTTATTTTTGGATAAAATTATACGGCCAAAATAGATTATTATATTGCAAAATATAGATATTCTTTTATGGACTAGGATTTTGATATTTTTTTAAATATTTTTTAACATACAAATATTAAAAGAGTATTGTAATTGATAAATAAGTAAAAGATTGTTAAATCTTATATAATTAATGTATATATTTTTTCTTAAAATATGTGGAATAATTTTTTTATGGATTAGTAATGATAGTGATGACAAAAAAAATAAAAAATTGATTTACTAATGGAAATAAAATATTTACGAATAATATGAAATAATATTTTAAATATTATATTAATGCAAGCAAGTTTTTCTTCACGGTTGAACAAAGTTGATATATTTCAGAAAATATATTGTCACCGAAATAGTGTATGATACCAAAAAAATTAATGTCACAAAATATAATATCTTGCCTTCAATAAAAAAAAAAATTTATGTAAAATATGAAATATAATTTTAAATATTATACTAATGCAAACATATCTTTTTTCACAGTTGAACGATTTCTTTGCTTAGATATTTTTGGAAGTTATTTTTGCAAAGTATGATAGATGTGAAATTTGTAGGAGAAAATTGAAATATTTAAGAAAAGTTATTGTCACCGAAATAGTGTATGATACCAAAAAAAAAAAGCCACCAAATATAATATCTTGCCTTCAATAATAGATTGTAATACAAAAGTTTATTTTTGGATAAAATCTTATCGCCAAAATAAACCATTAAAATGTAAAATACATATGTTCTTTTCTAGACTAGGATTTCAATTTCTCAGGTGCTCAGCGTTATGGCAGCAGAACAATCTTTGAAGCAGTTGGCAAACTCACATCTTCCACAGAATTGGTTTTGCATAGTTTACCCAACTGACAGTGATGATTTTGAGCTTAAATCTAGTTTAATTCGCTTGTTGCCTGTGTTTCATGGTCGTGCAGGTGAGGATCCACACACTTTCTTGAAGGAGTTCCATGTTGTCTGCTCACACATGAGGCCCAAAGATGTGACAGAGGAGCTAGTGAAATTGAAGGCCTTCCCATTCTCAGTGAAGGATTCAGCAAAGAGATGGCTATACGATTTGCCTTCCATGATGGTCACTACTTGGGCTCAGATGGAGCAATTCTTCTTGTAAAAGTACTTCCCAGCCTCTCGAGTAGCGAGCATACGCAAGGATATATATGGTGTGATGCAATCCCAAGGGGAGATTCTTTGGGAGTATTGGGAGCGATTTAACAAGTTGTTGGCAAGCTGTCCACAACATCAGATCTCTGATCAGCTCCTGATCCAGTACTTTTATGATGGGTTGACCCTCGCAGATCGAGGCTTGATAGGTGCAGCAAGTGGAGGAGCCCTCTTTGATAAAACCCCAACCCAAGCGAGAAATCTCATTGCAAACCTGGCGGCGAATTCTCAACAATTTAATCATGAGGTAAGTGATTCATCCATTAGTGATAAACTAACTACGGTAACCTCTTTTGTGAGAAAACTTGTTGTAGGTGGAGCTAAACCCCAACATTTGGAGGAGAATGATAACACTTGGTCACAACCATGGAGAGGGCAATACCATATCGAGCCACCCACAGAGAGCTCTGGACATTCTATAGAGGAATTGATCAAGATGCTCACTACTCAATCTTTGCAGTTTCAGCAGAACATTCAACAGACTATGCAGCAGTTCCAGCTAAACACCACATCTACAATCATGGACTTGGAGATGCAAATGAGTAAGCTTGCCACTACTGTAGACAGATTTGAGGATCAAATTGGTGGGAAACTACCATCTCACACTGAAGTTAATCCAAGAAACGTGAGTGCTATCACGTTGAGGAGCGAAGAGCAGTTAGAAGAGGTCAAAAAGCATATTTCGTCAACTCCAGTTGATGAAAAAGAAGAGAAAAATTCGGAACAAACTGATACTAGGATACCCAGTGTGGAGCAGAATCCGAAAATCAGTGATAAAAAGGTTAGTGCTTCAGTTCTCAATTCCTATTATGCTAATATTTTTCCTTTTCCTTCCAGGTTGGAACCACCAGCAATGGAGATATATTCTGAAAATGGGGTTGCAGTCGTCTCAAACGATGTTGGTGTGGTGAACTTTGTTCAAGAAGTTCAAACTCCATAAACAAAATATGCATCCCCCAATGCTAAGGAAGCTGAAGTGAAATATGAGATGGATGAACTTTATGTATCTCTGTTTGAGCTGATAAAACAAGTTTCGGGATATGTTATGTTCTTAATGGAGTTCCTCACCAACTTACTAAGGCTAACTGAGAATGAGAAGATCATGATGGGTGGAAGCACTGTTCGTCAGGAAATACTACCGTTTGACCGAAAGGATTACTTATCTCCTATCACGTGAAGAAAGGGAGGTTGGTCGTCGAGCTAAAAGACGTTAAACAAAAGCGCTCTATGGGAAGCAGCCCGTATTATTCTTAATTTTCATACTTTTTTTATTTTATTTTGTGGTTGTCTTCTTCGTGGATTTCTTCATGTTTTTGTCTATAGCTTCTTGAGTTCTTAAGGATGGCGGCCGCCCCAGTTAGTGAGCAATCTATTCAACCCAGGTGACTTCTTTCCATGGCTTGCACATCCTCCCTATTTTTCTTTGATATTTTGTTGTTGTTTGAGGTCAAGCAACACACTAAGTGTGTATGGGGGGGGGGGGGGACTTTAGTCTTTTTATTTTGCAAGACATGACGTGGGGTGTTGATTAGTGAGTTTACTTGCTTCATTTGAGATTTTTGTATTGTGGTAATAGTCGTAGTCGAGTTTGGTGCACTGTTAGTTTGAGTAATATGGCATGACAAGAGAGACACGTGTGATTGATTTTTGTGTAGAATTTTTTGGAATTATGGCCGCATTGCTAATTTTTAGTGATGGATTTGGATAAAAATGCACAATATTTGATGCCAAAAACCCTTTTTGTGAGCTTTTGAGCCTAGGAGAAATTCATCGTATATATGCTCAATTTTTCTTGTTGTGTGGTCAATCTTGGTGTGTTTATTCTAGAACTTGCTCTCTTATGCATTTTGAGACCACAGTTGTGAACTCATGAATTAAAGTGATAAAGGCATCTAGGATTACCCCTTTTGGCTTATATATTCCCACCTTATTACATTTATCCTTAGAAGCCAAGTTGAGCCTAAACCGTTTCTTTGATCAAGCACACTATTTAGCCATTATCCACATTTTGTTGAAAACTCATCCGTTTGCACCCTTGGTTGAGATTTGATTGTGAATTATATGCATAATGACTTGGGCCTTGTGATGAGTGAAAGTGTTGTGAAGGTGGAAAGTGGTGTTGAAAAGACAGTTTGAAAAGTGCTGAAAAGAGAAAAAGAATTCCATAAAAAAAAAAAGCTGGAAGAAAAGAAAAAAAAGAAAGAGATTTGAATTTTCTTACTATGGAGAATTGTGACTTGGGGTGATGAGTTGTTATTGCAAAAAAGGGAGATGATCAATGTTTTTTTTTAGGTGTGTTATGCATCTATTTCACAATTGATCTTGATTAGCGAGCTAGCCTCAAATTTTTTCCTTTTATTTTATTCTATATAAATAAATATCAATATTGATATATTTTAAATCACAATTTCATATTCAATCCAATCTCTACTAAATTCAATCATTTCTATCCTCTCCCTAATTACGAATTTTGAAATCAAATAATTTAATATATCACTTTATAAATATAATAAAAATTTATTTTATATAAATGTAATTATTAAATAATGAAAAAGAAAAAGAGATGAGATTAGATTCAGTTGTAAATTATATATGTGGAGGTGAGAGAAATATACTAAAGTCGCTAACTATAAACCACCCGTTCCAAAATACAAACTATAATTGATTTTTTTTAAATCCCACTGATTAATTTGAATAATAATAATAATAATAATAATAATAATAATGTTAATAAAAACCACAAGGCAAAAAACAATAGGTTATGGAGTTTGTTGCGCACTTTTAAAGGATGCAAACTCCATATGTCTATGATCTCTAGGTGGTTGTTGGCCCTTAATTATACGACCAAAGTGAATACATTTTAAAAAAAAGCCGAAATATAGTATTTTAAATTTAATAATTTAAATTTATAAGTATTTCAATATTTGTTGCATCCAACAAGTAAGAAATATACAAAAAATAAAAAATAAATTAGAATACATATGATGCAATCAAAATAGTTATTATAGGGTTCTTCTATGAGGAGTAATATTTTTAAGGGTTAGTTACATAGTACCCCTTTTTGTAAGTAGTAATTTCAATCCATCACCTTTATTTCCACACATTACGTAGAATCCCATTTTGTGGGCCTCAAAGCTGAAGCCTTCATTTCCCCATCTCTGCTAGATTAGACGGATGTGAACAAGTGAGTAGAGTAGCTGTGAAATATACCATTTTTTATTCAGTTTTTACACCAATTTTAATCCCTTTCCTCCCTAAGAATCTATCATTTTGAATTCAAAAACTTTTTTAATAGAAGGTGTGGCGAAATTCTGTAGATTTCTCCATTACATTAAAGGTTATTTGTTTGATTCTATTTATTTTGCATATATTAGCATTATAATGAATTGAGACACACATGATTTATTTCTTCTTGTAAAAATCTAAGTCATAACGTTTTAATGGGTGAGTAAAAATCTAAGCCATAAAAATCTAGTGTTTTTGATAAATAGTTTTTAGGTTTTAATATTCTTCTGGGGAATTTATTTCTTGGTTTTATTAGTAGGCGCATTTGCATTTGTACTCTCTCATTTGATTTATTGTGTCGTTTTAACATTTTTCTTTTACTCACCCAACCCCCCACCCATTTCCTTTTCGTTGCGGAAAAGAAAAGAGAAATGGTGCAAAAAGAGAAGAAAATTGCAAGAGGTTGTCAGTGACAGTGAAAGTGGGTATGAAGAGGTTTCAACTGTGGCTACAAGAAGGAGGAAGAGTGTGGAGAGAAATCAAACACTAAATGTCAGAGGTAACTGAATTTTCATACAAACATCTATGGAAAATATGTTCCTGTAATTGGAATGTTGTTTTAATTTCTTGTTGTTGTTGTTGTATTAATTGTGTTAGGATCTCGAAGCTCAAGAGGTCGTTTCAAGGATGCGGTTAACTAAAAGAAAGGGTGGTTTTATGGTTTTAGACTTTTAGATGAAGACAAAGTTGTTTATGTTCAACTCGGTCGGATGGTTTGAATTTGTTTGTTCCACAAGGAAAAATGTGCTCCAATATGTGTATACATCTGAATTTGGTAACAAAAATATATGAAATTTTGGTTCTGCATTATTGTGGACAAAATATGTTTCTCTTTTTGAAATCATGTTTGGGTGTTGGTGTATAAGTAGAGCCTGAGAGTCCTCACGTTATTAAGAGAAGACTTAGAAGAACAAGTATAAGTGAGATATGTATTTCCATTCACTTGCAAAGCTGCTGAATTTATTCATAACATTTATAAAACAAAAACACTTGAAATTTATTCATGGACATAAGATGATGATCGAAGAACTGTGAAAAGATTGTGCAATAGAAAGAAAAAGGTTGAGATAGGAACAACTTCTGATACAGGTATTTATTTTGATGCCAAAAAGTTTTTGGTGTCTTTAATTGGATGTAATGGATTTAGAAGAAGAATTAAGAATTTGATTTTGTTGGGTTTAGAATATGAGAGTTCAGCTGTTATTAAGAGGGTCGTTAAGAAGGCACTTGAGTCAGGTATATTAAGTGTTAGATATTTAGGGTATATTATATGAGATTAATATAGTGACATCATTTGGATTTTTTTTTAGCTTTTAATAGAAGCTTCAAGTCCAGAGATTAAAAAGAGAAGGTGTCACATTTCTAATATAATTGTATGTAGTGTGTTAAGTAGTTGAGTAAATAACTATACATATTATATAATCCATAATTTGACAATTGGGTTTTTTTTTTTATTTGGTCTGCTATTCTGTTTTTTGATATATAGAGGGTGGGAAAGAATGACATAATAGGAGGGTGCATGTTGAAGAAAGAGAAGTAAATGATTCTAAAAGGAGGGTGCATGTTGAAATATTTTTAAATCGTGGCAACATATAATAAAAGGAAAGCAAAGGTTAAGGCTAAATATGTAGATGACATTGGATGTTGTGTAAAGGCAGTAGAATTCACAGGTTGTGCGGCCTCTGAACGTATTTGGTGAGTGGATTGAAATTGTGAATTTATGCAAATATATTATTATGTTATTCAATATTTTGATCTATTATGCAAATTTTTTATTCTATTATATAAATTTTTTATTCTGCTGTGCAAATGTTTTATTTTATTATGCATAGAATTTAGCTCTTTATATTAATTTTTATGACCAGATTATGTTCAAATGTGTGTATCCATTTGATGCAGGTGGTATGCTGGTGGTGCCGAGAGAGACCTATTATAGGTCAAACCTTCGCACACTGATCAAGGAGATCAATAGCTTGGAGTTTGGATAACGTCACATTCAGAAGGTAAAATGTAACCCCTTCTGGTACCTATTAAAGTAGTCTATAAAAGGAACTATATGAAGATGCTTAAGAGATACCAAAAGTATGAGGATGACATTAGGAAAATCATTAGTACATTCGACTTTGAATCCAAATGTTTTATTTTGGGGTGTAGTATGATGTTGCTTTTGAATACTGTTGTCCAGCTAAAATTTGACATTATCTGTGGATCTGATGATATAAGTTAGACTAGGGTAGAGTACCCGACACCAGAATGGATCCGGTGAGTATTTGATGGTGAACTGAACATCCGAAAGAGCTATTTAGTGTTATACAAACACCTTATTTGTAAGAAATTGCAAATAGCAATAGAGGGGAACGATGAAGAAAATTGTAAGGATGTTTCACGGTTGGTTCATTGTTATGTGTTGGCGTTGTTGCTATCTCCAAATAGAGTTATAGTTGTTTCACCACACATATCAATGTACTTTGAGATATTTGAGGACATTTGTCAGTACGATTGGAGCTCGTATATTATCACATTCTTGAAGCGCCAGATAAAGAGCAACAATAAAATGAATGCTGGGGGTGTATAGTAATTATACCGTTATGAAAAAAAACTTTATTAATAAGTATATGGTCCTTTTATACAAACATCCGTAAAAATAAATATTTTGGACATTTATTTATTTTTTCCTTGTCAGTATTGGTTTTGCGAACACACTCGTATGGTTGCATCAAATAGGGGGGTGGTGTTCCCCAGGTTCCTGAATTGGGATATGGCAGAAGCGCACAAAGCAATCGAGTGTGTCAAGCTGTAAAAAATAGATAAGGTAAGTAGTATTCTGTGTTGTAAGATTTATTCATTGGTTAGATTGTATCATTTTTTACAATTAATATATTACATTCGTTAGGTGGAAACTCTGTGGCTGAGACCAACTTCATTTGAAAGAGATAAGCTATTGAAGCTGATGTATATATGTGACGAGGAGTTTCAAAACATGGATAACTTGCCATCTGATTATGTGGGCTTGCAGTTAAGTGATGAAGATGATGTTCCACTAGCCACAAACAAGGGTGTGTGCACGAAGGACATGGATGTTGTAGATAATGATGAGTTTGTCAACCATGGAGGTGATCCAGAGACAACGAATGGTTTTAATGTTAGAAATGTGTCTAAAAAATTGACTCAAGAAATGGGAGAACCATCTTGGAATGTACGCTTGACTCCATACTTAACTTTCAAGTCATTCGTTAACGCATCTTTATTCGCGGGAAACCGTGCATTGTTGGTTCAACCAGCGCATCCTTGGTTTAGCCAGCGCATCCTTGGTTTAGCCTTGGAACAAGTATTAAGTATGCATGTTATGTAAGTTGATGATTTTACTTGTATGTGATATTTAATTGTGACAAAGGTAGCCCCACTTAACTAGTTGTTTGCTCACCATGACTTGAAGCGAACTATACTAGCTTTCTACTAGTAGTTACCCTGCAAGAGTACGGGTTCACTGTAGTATGGGCGAGTATAGAGACCAAGTAGTATCGAACCCAAGGGACAGTGTATATGCGAATAGATCCCTGAAGATCTACGCGTCGTAGTTAATATGAGTGTGTTGTTTTTGGTTTTTTTGGAAAGATTAATGAAACTAAACTAAATTATCCTACGAATGCAAAAGGCAAATTAAACGAAATAACAAAAGGTGTGTTTTCAAATATGAGATGGTGATGCTTAAGATAGGAATCCCTACGTATACTAACGGAGCAGGTACATAATCAAAATAACTGTGACACACAAGAATTAACCTAAGTCTACGAATGCAAGGTGAAAGCTCAAGATTCTAAACCCTAATACTTTACCCTAACACTCGACTTCACGAACCTACTAACAAGTTAATAGATTGTGCTTAATTAATGAGACCCTAATTTAACTAAGGTGATGCGGTCGTCCTCCTTCGCTAAACCGGTAGATGAATTAACCTTTCCTAAACCCTCTCGTTAAGTCTACTCGTTGTTAAAGAGTGATGCGGTCGTCCTCTCTCTAACACCTTTCGAACGAAATTCAAGAGCGAAGTCTAGATTAATTTTAAGAATTCATTAACCAAGAGAATTAAAACCTAACGTCACAAGTTACTCTAATTACGTACCCACAACCTACTTCTACGAGTTCATCCTACCCTAAGCATGCAAGGGTTTTAGCTAGACATAGATTTAACGTAAACAATAACAATTAGACAAGTTACGAACATGAACATGGTAATTAAAACGAAAAGATCGTACATAAACTAGGGTTTTAAGATATAAAGAAATAAACTGAAATTAATTAGCAAAACGAGGTCTCAACGTATTAAAGAACAAAAGATATTAAGAAACGAAACTAAAACGTGAAATCGTAATGTGAATTCGTAAGCAAAAACCTCAAAAACGTAAAATTAAACTTGCTCGTCTCTTCTCGTCCTTCTCTCTCTAAAAATTATATATATAAGTGATGTGGTGCGTTCCGGGATCCTTCAAAACGTGTTTGGAAGAGATATATATAGGCAACGGGCCGATTCGTGAACTCGTGGGCCGAAAAACGTAAGTTGGAGAAATTGCATTGGAAGCGCTCGAGCAGACCCGCTCGAGCGGGTCGCTCGAGCTATGGTGGTCGAACGGATCAGGTGCTCGAGCGGGGCGCTCGAGCTATCTCCCTCGAGCGGCCCAAACGTTCTGTATGTTTTTAGGCGCTCGATCTACTTCACTCGAGCGGGGCGCTCGAGTGACGATGCTCGAATGGGTCTTCCTTCCTTTGCAACTAACACTTTTCTTCACACGTACTAATACCAATCGTATTTCTTCGATATCTTCTCATCCGGGCATCCGTTTGAGTCGATTCAAAGTCCTACGAACTCCGTTTTTCGTCCTCGATTCACCTATGAGTATCAAAGAGATAAATTCATCAATGTATAGAAATAGTACTCATTTGGCTCTAAAAACTCAATAAATTCGACCAAAACTAGGGTGTTTCTAGCTACAAATCATGACAATTTCACGCCTAATCACACCACAATCTCATTAATGTTTTACAGATTAAAAAGCTGATGGCGGAGAGAGGTGATGGATGATGGTCTTCTATGTTATTTAGTATTAAATACTTTGCAAATCAATTTATTTATTTTCATGAGATGATTATGTTTTTGTGTGAATGATATTATTTTAAGGGAAATTAATTTTTTTTCGTCATGTAACTTTACCTCTTTTTTATTTTCGTCCTACTAACTTTCAAATTTTAATTTTAGTCCTATAACTTACATCATTTTTTATTTTTAGCCTGCTGACTTCTAAATTTTGATTTTAGTCATGTAACATTACCACTTTTTTATTTTAGTCCTGTAATTCTATCTTTTTTTTTTATTTTAGTCCTATAAGGATTAGTAGGTTGTGGGACCAAAAAAAAAGGTAAGTTAGAGGATGAAATTTGATAGTCAGCAGGACGAAAACCAAAACGAGGTAAAATTACAGGACTAAAATTAAAATTCGAAAGTTAACAGGACAAAAATAAAAAAGAAGTAAAGTTATAGGACAAAAAAATAAAATTCCCTTATTTTAAATAATAATTAAATTACTTTGGATACATTAATATCATTTAACCTTTTAAGTCTTCTCCTGCTATCAAATGATTTAAATGCACATCTTTTATTCAAAGTTATTCACGTGTTTTGGTAAAATTTACTATTATGAAAATCGAGGCGTGGTTACCTCACTTGGATAACCAATTGATGGTTATCAAAAATTTTTTTTTTGAAAGGAATTGATGGTTATCAAAATTAAATAACCATAAAATGGGTATCTAAAATGTTTACCTCTCTTGGTAGTTACAAGATTTGGATAACTCTAAAATTTTAACATAAATAAGAATGTATCTTGAAATTGGATAAGATATTCATAATTTTAATGTGGCGAGATAAACAGAAACAATGTTAGGCACAACTTAGGGTGAGAATTGAAAAGATTGGAGGTTGAGATATTGAAATAAGAGTAGGTTTTATATGAAAATAGTTCATGATAAACTTATCATGAAACTGTTTTAAATTATCAAATATTTAATTAGGAGTACCAAAAATCTTATCAGGAGTATCAAAATTTGGGATAAAAAAATCAATAACAATTATAATATAATACCATCGATCCCATTTTTTATAATCTTGGTGAGATTTTTGTTACTCTTGATTAAATATATACTTTAGATAATTTTATGATAAATTTATCATAAATTATTAATAAATAAAACTTTATCTTGAGATAATTATTAACATATTAAAATATCACTAAGTTATTTTACGGATTTGAGCCACTTGACCTTGAGTCTGTCAGGGTACAACTTAATTGATCATTTAAAAAAAAATCAAATTACAATAAATTCATATTTTAGATTTAAATAATTATTTTTATATATGCAATATGTATTAAAATTAGAGATGAAAAACAATTTAATTTGATATATGACGTTGAAAATAATATTGAAACGGAAAAAAAATAGTTCAAATTAAGTTTTGGGTGAAAAGTTGTAAATAAATATTAATTAATGACAAAGTATAGAGTAAAAATGGTTCATACATAAACCACTGAAGGGTATTAGTTGTTTTCACTAGATAATATTAATTGTTTTTATTAAAGGATATTAGTTGTTTTCATTAAAAAATATTAGTTGTTTACTGAAAATAACTAAGACTCTTCAGTAATATCAACCAATATTTTTTCAGTGAAAATAACTAATATTTTTTAGTGAAACAAATAATACCCTTCAATAATTCATATATGAACTAATTTCACTCTATAGATACTCTTAATTAATTCTATATTTTGAGCCCACTAAAAAATTGCAACTAAAACATGTTTTGCTACACACAAAAATCGATTGCCAAGAGAAAAAATAAATAATCAAGACGGCTAAACGGGCAAATTGATAATTATATTTAATTTTTGCTTTGATAAACAATTCATAATTATTTTAAATCATAATTTATACTAATTTTAAAATAAGTATATATAGTGCAATATAATATATATATATATATATATATATATATATATATATATTATACTATTAAATTAAAATTTGTTATAATTCATATGATTAATCATCTAATTAGTTCAAAAAGTTAGTATTGTCTAAATACATTTTAAGATAATTAGAAAAAAAAAATCTATTTATAGTGTTTTGAAGCAATTCAGTATGACAAGTTCATGTGCAAAACAACGTGGTGAGAGTGATAGTGTAATTTTCTCACTTTTACCCATTTATTCATTAATTTCACATATTTTTGATCAAGTATGATTGTTTATGTGAAACAGTCTCATAAGAGAAAACCTCATCAGATTTATATTGCAAAATTAAATTTAGCAACTCTTTTAATTATGATTCCTATAATATGTTGAAACAAAATTTTATCAAATTGTTTAAAATTATTTTAAAACCTAATTTAAATTTATTTTAAATAGATGTATTTATAGGAAATATATATACACACACTCAAGTTATGTTGCTATCTTTTAAACTTGTCCTACATTACAATGTATAGTTTTTCACATTTCGAACCCAAAATATTTTATGCGCATTATATGAAAAGCAAAAAGTATTCAAACGTCGAAAACTTAATGCGGTAAATATACAAAAAAAAATTGAAAACATGCATAAAATCAACAAACTTACATGGTGTAAAAGGAAAAGTATAAAAAATATAGATAAAATAATTATTTCTACTTCATTTAATACAAAAAAACAAAAACAAAAAATACACACATTTTTATCCAATAGAAATAACTATATTAAAAGACCAACATCATATCCATTTAATATTACAAACTGTGGAAACACGAGGGATATACTAGTACTAGTATAATAATAATAGCTTATTATTAAACTTTTAGTAGAAGTCATAAGGATACAACGTCCACAAATTATATTAGATGTTGTTTTATTGATAGGAAGAGAATCTGGTCTACCTGCAAAGATATATGGCAATTCAAGATTCTTGTAACCTTCACCTTAACTAGTGCCCATTTGCATCACGGGCTGCCACAGCTGAAAAGGAACAAGTTTTCAGTACATTGTTTGAGTTAATGATTAAACAAATAAACCACATGAATTCACATCTAACAAACAATATTAGCTATGAGAATTAATTGGCTTGAATTTCTCATCTATGGTGCTAACTTAACTGATTGGAACCAATGTAATTTTTATTTTAGGATTTTGAATATTCTGCATCATATTATAGAGCAGTTAATCATTTCACATGGAAAAGAAAAATACTTGAATGAATTGACTCAAATATATCAGAATGTAACCTCACCATCAGTCAGTAAATATGATATAAGCGCAAGAATGTTTGATTTAGAACGAGACAAATTGTTACTCATAAAGAGAGGAATCTAAATTGTTTTTATTGCACAAGACTAATTTACACTCGAAGAAGACGCAAGAATAAGTTTATATTTTCTCTTACGTGGATGAGATTCTTGAGAAGCCATTACCAATTCAAATCATATCATGTAGATTAATTGAATATACCATGTTGCTATCTGTAACTTGCATTCAAACTGAAGAGGTGATTGTAAACCATGATTTCCCCCTTACTTAGAGTTGTTATTCGAGTCTAGTCGAGCTAAGTATTGAAATATAAGAAAAATCTAACTTAACGAGTCTAATATAATTATAAGTAAAAACTCATTTATCGAGCCAAATTGTTTATAAATCGAGTAGCTCAACTCGTTTAACTATACAAATAAAGTTTTAACGAGTCAAACCGACCCGAGTTCATGGGCAACTCAATTTGCATAATAGCACTACCCTCATCTCTTTTAGATAGGTGTCCCAAATAGAATAAAATGTTGCTAGGCATCAAATCCTAGATTAACTAGTGATGGATTCTTCTATTTCCACCATATCAAAAGGTCAAGGCATCACAACCACCACCACATAGAGGACTACTGTCTTATTAGTAGGGGTGTGCAACGGTCGATTCGGTTCCCGAACCGAACCTTATTAGTTAAATCGAACACCAAACTTAAATTTTTTTTACAAACCAAAAAACGAACCATATTTTGAAAAACCGTTCGGTCGCAAACCGTACACACCGAAATTTTTTACACTTTTCTTTTTTAAAATCAGCTTAATTTTTTTTAGCTTTCATTCAATTATTTACAACATGTCAACATCTAAATACTAATTTAAGCAAAGATTCATCAATAACCCTACTACATAATCTAATAAAAATATCAACATAATAGTTTTCAAAAGCTAAACAACAATTTGAAAAATATAATCAACACAAAACACCACTCCTCAAGTATTTTATGCAAAACACAAATCAACTCAAGTCTTTTATGCGTGAATCTAAATTATCTAATATTAATATTATTATATTATATTATATTAGAATATAAGCTATTAAATATTAATTTAGTGAATATTAATATACTTATATAATTTATTATTATTATTAAAATATTTCGGTTCGGTCTATATGGTTTTTAATTCGTAAAACCCGTAAATCGAACAGAAATAAAAAAAATTAAATTTTGAAACTGTAAACCGAACCATAAACCAAAAATCAAACCAAAATTTATATTTCAATTTGGTTTGATCGATTTATTACTGTATTTTGCACCCACCTACTTATCAGACATTTCATTTTGTTCTTATTCAATTTAGAATTGTGAAGTCATGCTAATTAACTATTATTTACCAAATCTCTAGTTATTTGATGTTTCCTTTACCATTTCTTCCACACAACTTTATAATAGCCAATCAATCACATAATAGCTCTAATGAACCAAGATCCTACCTATTTACATCCCTAATTTTACTCAAAACTCTCCGATACTCCTTTATTAGTAAAGATAGTCGCTCATATATCTAGCAAAAACATCAAGTATAATTAAAAAATATATCAAAAGAAACAATTTAGAAGCACGAAACACAAATCAAGTCACTGGAAATTGCTAAAACATCAAGTATTGTTAAAAAAAATGCTACATCAAAAGAAAAAAAGTTTAATTGCAATTTAAATCACGATTTCAAAATTGTATTTTTAAGCTAAATTTTTAAATCTTGTTGAATAAAGCTTCAATTTAATTGTTTTTTTGGCAATTAAGACTTACGGGTAGATTTGCCTATGTTCGTTGCTAATGTGGCGTGGCGTTTACGTGGCAACCGCCAATTTTTTTTTAAAATTAGGTGGTAAAAAACTTTAAGACTTAGTTGCATTTTAAATCACGACCTTTTCCAAAATTGCATTTTAAGCTAAACTTTTGGATCTTTTTAAAGAAAATCTCAAATTTAACTTTTTTTGGCAATTAAGACTTACTGAAAGATTTGCAGAGACCCGTCATTAATGTGGCGTCTATATGACAACATCGTTGAAAAACTTAAATATTATGGCAAAAAACTTTAAATACATGACAAAATTTAAAATTAAATTTTCAATTTCCAAATAATTTTCAAAAACACTATGTACCAATTTCATGGTAAAATAAATTATTAAAATTGTTTTATGATAAAATGGCTGTGTTGTGTTTATCATATTTGGATTCATTTATATTCTTTTTAATGCAAGCATTTTGTATCTGGATTTCATATTTTCTTTACATTTCTTTCCATTTAAATTCATTTATTTATGTTCTTATTAATACAAGCATTTGAAATTTGGAATTTATATTTAAATTATGCCACGTAATTAAAAAAATTGTCATATTGCTACATAGACGTCATGTTAATGACGTGCCTCTGCAAATATGTCTGTAGGTCTTAATTGTTAAAAAAAAAGTTAAATTGAAGTTTTGTTTAACATGATCTTAAAATACAATTTCATAAAAGGTTATGATTTAAATGGGGGATAAATATACTCGTAAGTCTCAATAGCAAAAAAAAAAAAAAAGATAAATTAAAGTTTTTTTTAAGAAAATTCAAAAGTTTAACATAAAATACCATTTTGGGAAAAAAAAGACAAATTAATCAAGTTACCGGAAACTGCTATTGTAGATGTGCATATCCAAGTGGGTAAGTGCGTGATTTTGTATGTAAAAAGGGTGAATTATATTATAGTAATAGTAGGTCAATAGCATCAATACCTGGACCTGGACCTGGACCGCACTTTACCCGGCACTTTCGTTCGCATCGAATCGTAAGTTTAGCTGGAAACAAATAGAAGGTAATCAAAGAATGAAAGGAGAAAAGAAACCTAAAAGCGTTACAAAGAAGAGAGCTAGAGAGTACGGTTGGGATTAACGCAGCCGGTAATACAGGCATCGAAACAGTCGAAGGCGTCGGAGTTGACGGTCTCCAAATTTGGTGCAATTATGAGCAACATCATCACCATCTTCTTCTCCATCTGAGTTTGCTTTGCTTTTGCAGATTGGTTATATGGCCATAAATATATATAGTACTGATCGAACCTTGCTGCTATTCAAAAACTTCGGCGGCATTAATTAATGTAAAATAAAGTTGGAAACGCGGCAAGCTTTACTATCACAAGCTAGCGCACCAATTATGAAAGTGGTGGGACTACGGACTGTATTACAAAATATCATCACAAGGGTCAAATAAAGGTTGCCCTCGCAGCCCTAACTCAATTCCAACTAAACTTTGTTTCTCTTTATCCAAATTTTAATGCTGCCCTCCATCCATTTATTAAAAAATTATATATATACTCCCTCCATCCACAAAATAATTAGTTTAATTTGTTGCTTTTTTTTTTTTATAGTAATTAAAAAAATATAATATGTAAAAAGTAAAAATGTTATGTCAAGTTAAGTACATAATAAATTATATAAATTATTTTTAAAATGTTATATGTGTGTTGATGATCTTAGTTCGGATTAGATGATTAGTGGCTGTTTCTAGGCTTAGAAGATCATCAAACAAGGATTAAATCAAAGATTAAGGCTAAATTTTCATAAGGAAGATTTGAGGAGAAACTTGGCAAGAGTTTTGGCCTTGTTTTGAATAATTGAACCTATTCTTATTATCACATGAAGGGGTATATATAAAGTACAAGCAAGCATGAGGTGTCACCTCCTTAATCACTTTCATTTACAATGTGACAAGTGTTAAGACAAGGCCATTTGGTGACACCTCATGCTTGCTTGTACTCTATATATACCCCTTCATGGGATAATAAGAATAGGTTCAATTATTCAAAACAAGACCAAAACTCTTGCCAAATTTCTCCTCAAATCTTCCTTATGAAAATTTAGCCTTAATCTTTGATTTAATTCTTGTTTGATGATCTTCTAAGCCTAGAAACAACCAATAATCATCTAATCCGAACTAAGATCATCAACAATTACCTTTCCCAACGGAAAAAGGGAACGTAAGATTTGCAGTAGTGGTCGTAGACTATTACACAAAATGGGCCGAAGCTGAGGCACTGGTGACAATAACACAAGAAAAAATTATCAGCTTTATCTGGAAAAACATAGTGTGCCGATTCAGAGTTGCGCAAGCAGTACTGACGGATAATGGAAGGTAATTCTTATACACCTCGAACAGCGATCAAGGGGCAGGCGTTAGCCGACTTCATAGTCGAGTTAACTTTCCCTCAAGATCCGACGAGAGGTCATAACCATCCCTGGCATATGTACGTAAACGGATCATCAAATAGTACAGCAGCGGGGGCTGAGATAGTATTGATCAGTCCAGACAGGCAAGTGTTCACTTCAGCTGTCAGGTTCGAGTTCATGGCAACAAACAACAAAGCTAAGTATGAGGCACTGATAGCCGGACTACGATTAGCTCTGGCTGTGGGAGTTTGAAAAGTAGTAGTACGTTGAACTTTTGCAGAAAATGGATCTAATTGACGAAAAAAAATCTCAGCAGAAATGAAAAATGAAATATACAAGAGAAGAATCGCAAAATATTACAATTTGTGGAGATCTAGTACTCACTCTCACCTGGCTTTCCCTAAAACTTACTCTGAATTCAGGCATAAAGCCGGTGTGTACATCTCAATGCAAGAAACCCTACAGAAAGAGTTAGGTGACAAGACTGACACCAAGAAGTCGGGGAAAAAGTCAGGAGGGGAATACAAGGCCCCTAAGAACATGAAGGCCTTCAGCGAAGGTTTTGAGTTGAAGGAAAAATTGAACCATGTCTTATCCACATCCATAGAAGCCGTATACAATAATGTGAAGGATAAATATATGCTGTCAGAACCCCGAAAGATACGACAAGGGCGGGGAAAGTTGAATCCCAACAAATACTGCGCATATCACTAGAACATAGACCATTTTACAAGTGAATGCCGGGACCTCTTAAAACAACTATGGAGATTCTATGAAGAAGGGAAACTATCAGAGTTCGTTAAAATGCAGCCAGGCAAGAGGCCCAGAATGACAGTTCCATCTAGCTCAGAGGATGACGAAGAAGACGAGCAGACGAGCAGGGTGGACAAGAAGGGTAAAAAGGCATTCACGGCTCCGACGGAACCCTTCCGAGAAATTTTAATGCTTGAACCAACCGGACCAGTAGGAGGTTGTTCAGACGGAAGGCCCCCGATGTCTAAAAGGAAGAGAAAGGCAGATCTAAGAGCAGTGACTCAAGTCAAGGAAGTTGGAGTGAACCAAGCTACCAAGAAGACGGACGACTTGGTGTTTTCTAAAAAAGACCTAGATGGAATACTCACCCTACATAACGACTCACTGATCATCTGTGCCAACATCATGGGGATCCGAGTCCACCGCCTGCTTGTGGACACCGGCTCCTACACAAATATCATATTTAAAAGCACACTAGATCAGTTAGGTGATTGTAAAGAATATGTAAAGGAATGCGACCATAAGATAGTAGGGTTCGGAGATGATGTAACCGTTCCCTTAGGTTTAGTTACATTGTCGGTCGAGCTTGTATCGACTGAGAATCCCAAAAGGAGATTGACTAGAATGATAGAGTTCTTAGTTGTAAATCAACAGTCTGCCTACAACGGGTTTCTCGGTCGACCTTTTATGAATGAATTCAAAGTGGTCGTTTCAACGTACTACTACTGTCTTAAATTTCCAACTCCGAAAGGTTCAGGTACGGTTAAAGGTGATCAAAAGAAAGCTCGGGAATACCTCCTGCAACTTCAACCTAACGACAACAGAGTATCCGTCATGGACGAACAGCCGAGCAGCAGGGCTGAAGATGAACCCTCCATCTTGGATGAAATCATGGAGTCCACTGACACCGAGATGATGGAGGTAGACGACCAACAGGGCGAGGGCGAGCAAGAGGGCTCTGGCGAACAACAGAAAAGAGAGGCCGTACCTAGCTAAATAACATTGAAGACATAGAGCCAAGGCTAGAGGCGGAACCAATGATCGAGGATGAGATTAACCTAGAGGGACCCATTATCGATCCTTGTTGGAAAAATAAAAAAAGAAGAGCAACCCCGGTTGAGGAGCTGGAAGCAATAAGAGTCGACCTGCATCGAGAAGACTTGAAATTATTCATTGGATCTGAGCTCCCTGAGCCATACAGATCCAGAATGAAAGAATTCCTCAAGTCCAATCTCGACATATTCGCATGGTCGCATGCTGATATGGTAGGCATCAACCCTGAGCATGCCTGTCATAAGCTAAATATTGATCCAACCAAAAAACCGGTGAAACAAAAAAGAAGAAAATTTGGGCCTGACAAATACGAAGCACTGGACGTGGAAGTGAAGAAGCTACTTGATAATGACCTTATCAAAGAAGCCTTATGCCCCAGGTGGGTGGCAAATCCAGTGTTAGTGAAGAAACCAAATGGCACGTGGAGGTTATATATTGACTTCACCGATTTAAATGCCGCTTGCCCTAAGGACAACTTCCCATTGCCACACATTGATCAGTTGGTGGATAACACGGCAGGACACGAACTCCTTACCTTCATGGACGCATTCGTGGGATATCACCAAATACCAATGCACCCAGCCGATCAGGAAAGCACAACTTTTTACACCAACAAAAACTTATTGTGTTGGAAGAGGATGGCGTTCGGGTTAATCAACGCAGGAGCCACGTATCAGAGACTCGTAAACAAAATATTCGATGAACACATTGGCAGGACAATGGAAGTGTACGTGGACAACATAGTCGTAAAAAACCCAAAAGAGGAAGATCATTTGGAATATCTGACACAAGCATTTGAAATACTTCGAGCATGCAACATGAAACTAAACCCGAAGAAAAGTAGCTTCGGAGTTCACTCGGGAAAGTTCCTTAGGCACCTGGTCAGTCAACGAGGCATTGAGGTGAATCCATCAAAGGTCAAAGAAATCATGGACATGCAGCCACCAAGATCGGTCAGGGAGGTTCAATGACTAACCGGATGCTTAGCAGTATTGAACAGATTCATTTCAAGATCTGGTGATAAATACCGACCTTTCTTTGACGCTATCAAGAAAGGATAGTTCTAGTGGACAAGCAATTGTCAACAGGCATTCGAGCAACTAAAGGAGTATCTTAGCGACACCAAGATTCTATCAAAGCCTGTCTCAGGGGAGAAACTGTACCTATACCTAGCTGCGTCAGAGGTGGCCATCAGCTCAGTCTTAGTTCGGACGGAAGGAAAGTTCCACTTGCCAATCTACTACGTAAGTCAGGCCTTACATGAGGCGGAAATCAAATATTCGCCCATGGAAAAATTGGCCTATGCACTGGTGATGAGCGTGAGAAAGCTAAGGCCATACTTCTTTGATCATCAAGTGGAGGTTTTAACAACATTCCCATTGAGGCAAATTCTGCAAAGGCCTGACACAGCCGGTCGTCTTCTTAAATGGTCGCTAGAAATAAGCCAGTTTGGAATATCTTATGCACCTCAAACAGCGATCAAGGGACAGGTGTTAGCCGACTTCATAGTTGAGTTAACCTTCCCTCAAGATCCGACGAGAGGTCATAACCATCCCTGGCATATGTACGTAGACGGATCATCAAATAGTACAGCAGCGGGGGCCGGGATAGTATTGATCAGTCCAGATAGGCAAATGTTCACTTCAGCTGTCAGCTTCGAATTCATGGCAACAAACAACAAAGCTGAGTATGGGCACTGATAGCCGGACTACGATTAGCTCTGGCTGTGGGAGTTCGAAATGTCCAAATTTATGGAGATTCCCAGCTGATAGTCAACTAAGTCCGTGGGGAGTACGAAGCTAAAGATGAAAACATGGCCTTATATCAGAAAATTATTGCTCACCTGGCTTCACTCTTCGAGCAAATTTATATTAAACAGGTGTCGAGGGACAATAATGCACAAGCAGATGGACTTGCTCGTTTGGCTACTAGCACGGGACCAGCAGAACTTTCAGAAGTTACAATAACAAAGATCTCTCATCCATCCACTAGTGACTACAAGATCAACCAGGTCGAAGAAGAATTGACAAACGAAGATTGGAGAACACCGATATATAGATACCTCAAAGACAACAAAATACCCGAGGACCCGCAGGAAGCAGCCATGATAGCCAAACGAGCAGCAAGGTTCACTATCATGGACAATCAACTTTATAAAATAGGGTTTTCACTGCCCCTATTAAAATATCTAGCAAGGGGGCAAGGCCAGGAAATGTTGAAAGAAATACACGAGGGGGTATACGGAAATCACGCAGGAGGACGAGCACTGGCATACAAGACAGTGAGACAAGGATACTATTGGCCAACTCTGCTACAAGATGCAATCAAAGTTGCAAAAACGTGCCACAGGTGCCAACTGTTCGCCCCCAGCATCCATAAGCCCCCAACAGAACTAATCTCAGTGAATAGTCCATGGCCATTTGCAAAATGGGGGATAGATATCATAGGACCTTTCCCAACGGGAAAAGGGAACGTAAGACTTGCAGTAGTGGTCGTGGAATATTACACAAAATGGGCCGAAGCTGAGGCACAGGTGACAATAACACAAGAGAAAATGATCAGCTTTATCTGGAAAAATATAGTGTGCCGATTCGGAGTTCCGCAAGCAATACTGACGGATAATGGAAGGCAGTTCGAAGGAAAGAAGATAAGAGACTTCTGTAAAAAATGGGGGATCAAGAAACATTTTTCAACACCCTACCACCCTCAAGTCGAGGCAGTTAACAAGATAATTAAGAATATCCTGAAAATCCGTCTGGTAGATAAGAAAGGCAAATGGTTAGAAAGACTGCCCGAGGTACTTTGGGCATATAGAGTATCACATAGAACAAGTACAGGAGAAACACCGTTTGCTATGGCATTCAGTACCGAAGCAGTTATACCTGTAGAGCTCAAAGTACCAACTGAAAGAGTAGCTGAGTTCGATGAACAGTTAAACAATAAGGCATTAGCTGCAGAAATGGATCTATTGACGAAAAAAGAATCTCAGCAGAAATGAAAAATGAAATATACAAGAGAAGAATCGCAAAATATTACAATTCGCGGAGATCTAGTACTCCGAAAAGTTCTAGCACCGCCACCAGGAGTATTTGGACCGACTTGGGAGGGCTCATTCAGGGTAACCCACAAGTGGCACAACGACACATATGATCTTGAAGACATGGAAGGCAACTCGGCCCAATACACCTGGAACACAGCTTTATTGAAAAAATATTATCAGTAGTTAGGAAACCAGTGTAAAGGTTTTTCTATGAAGATTATTGTTGAAGTAGTACAAGTTATTTAAGATAGATCATTTGTGTTGTAAGATTGATAAAATTTTCAGACTATTTTTGGCAAAATTTGTAAGTAAGAATGATTGTTCGTTGTATCACGCGTTTAAATAGACAAAAAGGTGTCAAAGCCCAGTTGTTCGCCTAAAGGGAAAAGCTGCTCGCCAGAAACAATCAAGTGTTACAACACGAGTTCAGAAGGAGGTGAGCAGCCGGGCTCCTAAGTTACAAAAGCCCAAATAATCGCCCCCATAACATAAAGTTGCTCGCCCCAAAGCTAAATGCACTTAAGCACAAACATAGCAAGTGGCGAGCAACAGGGTATGAAAGGAAATATGAGGGTCAAGTTCTTAAAGAACCAGTAAGACCCGTACATGATCAACATACGCAAGTTTGCAAGGAAAAATATTTAACTTTCAACCAGAGAGAAATACTTAAGAAAAAATAAATAAAAGGCGAACAAGTAAAAACAAGAAATACAAGTTCAATAAAAGGATTTCCAATAAAAGTACAAGGAAAGAAAGGTTACATCATCCTAACATATCAACTAAAATAGTAAAAATTAAACAAAGAGACTTCAAGATTCAGGAGCCGGAGGAGCTTCAATATGAGGAGGTGGAGGAACATCTGGGTTGGTCGCCGCCGGGACTCGCTGCTCGCCTACCGCAGCGGAGGTGCCCACTCCATCAAGTGGATTTGGGAAGAGAGGACTTAGAGCATCGAACACAGTGGCATCTCAGTTTACTTCTTCGATCCTCTTCTTCGGGGCAACCACTCGGACATCATCTTCAAAGATATCCAAGTTCACCCCATCTCTCCCAGGTCGGCAACATGAATGTCAAAACCGAAAGCTGGAGGGTTTTCGACGACGTAGTCCGCGAAGTCTTTAACAATGCAAGTCATGACATCGAGACCGTTGTCCAAAGCATACTTCACGGACCTCACACAATCCGCATATGCACAGATATAACCGAAGTTTGTGTTATCAGTTAGATCTTGTACATACGTGGTGTATGGAATAGCACCCCTCCTCTCACTCTCCAGCCGATTGACATGAACCTTTAAAGATTCAACCCGCTCCACTAGGCCCACCCGCTCCGTCTCCAGAGTCTGCAATCGATCAGTAGCCACCCCCAGGTCCAACTTCAGCTTTTTAGAGGCATTAGAAGCCACCTTCTCTCGATTCTCGGAGGCCCTCAAACTCTTCTCCCAGGAGAGCTTAGCCTTCTCAAATTCAGCTTTCAGCTTGGCCAGCTCATATTCCTTCCTTTTCAGCTGAGCGTCCCTGTCTGCCTCAAGCTGCTCTATTCTTCGTCCCAAGCCCCGGTTCATCCGCTCGAGCTCGATAGCTTGGTCAAGGACCCTCTGAGCGGAGATGACTTGGTGAGTCGCATTATAACTCAGAAGACGAGCATTGTCACTCAAGCTTTGGCTCTGGAGAATCTCATCGCCTGTTTTCATCCAAGAGCGAGGGACGAACTCCATTGCCCGCCGGACATGAGAGTCTTTTATTTCCTGATAAGTAGGAGCAGACTTGACGCATCTAAATTGGTGGAGTACCTTAGCTCGCCCGGGGTAGTCCTCCTTCATGTACCTGCACAAAAAAATACAAAAATTAGTTAATAGATGGGAGGGAGCGGACAGCCGAGCAAAGGAAAGAACACTTACTCCCTCAGCTTGACTGGGTCATAACCCAGGTAGGAGCTATCTGGTGAGGAACTCCTTCCTCGCGCAGCGACCATGGCACCCATCACCTACTGCTCGGTTACCTCCTCCACAGGAGAGGAACGAGCAACAGTTTTGCTCGTCTGGGCCTGACCTTGGCCCCTTGTTCGCTTCGAGCGATCATCATCCTTCCGGGGGACCGTCTCTTTTGTCAGCCTCTTCTTCCCCCGAGTGTCTTTAGGAGGCGAGGAGCGGGGAGGGGGGCGAGGAGTAAGGGCAGGCGCTGGGGGAACTTCTTCTTTGTCATACTCCCCAGCCCGCAATTTGATAAGAGAGGTGCAAGGGTCGAATTTCTTCTTTTTAGATGGTTGGTTGGCCGCCATCTGCTTTACCCGGCGAGCAAAAAGATGATAGCACTCTGGGATTTGAGGGATGGCTATAGTTACTCTTTGAGCTAAGAACAGAGAAGTAAAGTTAGTCAGACGATCAGGCGACCAGCAGGTCAGGGGCGACCAGGCGACAAAAAAGTTATGAAAGAAAGTAGGAATGCATAAACAAGACTACCTTCAGGAACGTCGGCTTGAGTCTCCAAGTGGTGAGCACTGGTGGTTACAAGAGCAAGCTTCCGACAGTGCGCTTTGGAGAGGTGGCCGATGCTGCGGTCCTTCACGTCCCGTAAAGAGATCAAGGCAAGAACGTACAAGAACTCTTCACTCAGCTCAGGATGCACCCACTTTAGAATGCGCGAACCTGCAAAACAAAAAGAAAAAAATTAAAATTAGTTCACCCTGGGTATAATAAACCAAAAAGTTAAACCTACGCCGAACTTCTCCAAAATGTGTAGGGGAGTTTATACGTCCAAGTCCTCCCACAAAATCAGAGGACGCCCGCCAGTCGCCACCAATAAAGAAGAATTATTTGTGCCAACTCTTTACTTTGTTGGGCACCCCCTCGATCAGTTTTATGCCACTGCGAGCCTTGATATAATACCATCCCAACCCATCCTCGTTAGCAGCCGAAGAGATAGTCAGGGCATAATGTATCTCTACGGTACTGATCTTATTTTTGTAACCCTCTAGCCTAAAGAGGGTTATGAAAGCCAACAGGTTACTCCATCCGTTCGGCGTGATCTGAGTTATGGCCAGGTTAGTATCCTCGAGAAACCGGCCAATGATCGGATGAAGGGGCAAAGGGAATCCCGTATTGAGGACATCCAGATTGATGGCAGTACATCCAGATGGTGGGTTATCAGCTGTCTCCCCTCTCTGTGGAGCGTATAGGTGAATGTCGTATGGGATGCAGTAGGAGGAGCGTATTCGGGCCAAATCGTCTTCCGTAATTACACTCGCTACCCTACCCGCCGTATACGGGGATTCCCGAGCTTCCATAATAACCCTTGGAGGAATGGGAAAGGTGTTATGGTACCGGTTGGCGTAATCGATCCACTCCTGCCTTCAAACAACCGTTTCGGGGATCAGGGACTCAGGAGTTGGTTTAGAAATGGGAAAATTAATCTCACGCAGAAATTCCCAAGTCACACCCAGCTGGTCGCCTCCCGAGTGGGCCACCTGCTCGCTTGGGCATGGCTGCTCGCTCCCATTACTCCAGGGACACTCATCTCCTCGATTTCAGCGGCAACCTCAGCGAAATCCTCCCCCAAGTCTGAGGAAGTGTTCTCTCTTGGCGAGGAGCGAGCAACAGGGGGATGGACATCCTGCTCGCCAGAACTGTCCACAACATAGAACTCATCTACGGAGCAAACAATGGAGCTCGCCTTCGATCCCGTATCTTCGTCAACAAGCAAAGTCTGTGGATTTTGGGCAATTGCTTGTCGGAGCGAGCAGCGAGGAGCGGGGGATGGCCGTTCATCTTCCATGGGCCATTTTTCAGGGTTCCGACTAACGAGTTCAATAGAAGGCGTGCTACTCGAAGAAGGAGACACCATTTGCGAAATCCAAATAGGATGAGGGGAGAGAAATAATGGTATGGCGGCACCGATAGCATCGCAAAGGTAGAAATGAAAGGTGGCGGCGGTGTGACGACGGCGAAGGCGGTGGAAGTATGTAAAAGTGGTAGAAATTGAAAAAAAAAGAGGAAATTGAAAATGCAATGCAGGGAATTACAATGAAAGAACAAAAGAAACCAAGAATTCACCTTCGATTTGAGTAAAATCGACTGAAATCTGAGAAAATTTGGGGAAAGGAAAGCTTCAAGAAGTTCGTCTATGGAGAATTTTGTGAGTCGCGATCATGAAAAGATGAAAAAGAAGAAGAAATGGGCTATTTATAAGAAGGAATTCGGGGTTAAAATTAAAAGATTTCAAAAAAGGGAAGCTCCTATGTGCAAAAAAGAAATACACGCGTGGGCGGCGGTGATGTCACCAACCGCCCACGTCGCCTCGTATCCCGCACCTCGGGAAGCAAAAAGTCACTAGTCCAAGGGTCGTTCTCTGTTGGTCGCTCCCAAATTTCCCGCCTATAAAATTCAAATCCCCGTTGTTCGCCTCCTATCATAAGGGTATGTCCCAGCTTATAGTTTGACATAGAAGGATAAAAATTCATCCTAATATATCAAACTAAGGGGCATTGTTGATAGGAGAACAGCCGAGCAACGGGATTAAGATAAATAAATACTAAAATAATAAATTAAGAGGTCACTAAGAGTAAAAAATAAAAAAGGACGAGCAGCAGGGAAGAAGACACTAGGAGGCGAGCAGCTGGATAGAATGACCAAGTCAAAGGAGGCGAGCAGCTGGTAATTTGGGCATAAAAAGAGAGGCGACCAACTTGACCAAGAAGGATATTAAAGAAGTAAAAAGAGGCGAACAGACGAGCAAGAGGGCACCTCGGAAGATCATCAGAAATCCCAATAATTAGGCATTACATTAGGGACAAACAAGTGTTTTAACACTTGTCATTATATAAGATGTAATAGCTTAAGGATATAACAAGTGTTGATGACCTTATTCCGTATTAGATAATTAGTGGCTGTTTTCAGGCTAAGAAGATCATCAAACAAGGATTATATCAAAGATTAAACTAAATTTCTTCAAGGAAGTGTTAGGGAGAAAATTTGCAAGAGTTTGACTTATTTTTTAATAAATGAACCTTTTTCTTATTATCTCATGAAGAGGTATTTATAGGGGTACAAACAAGTAGGAGGTGTCACCTCCTTAATCATCCTCATTTACATTGTGACAAGTGTTAAGACACTTGTTAACTCCTAAGCTATTACATTTTTACACAATTACAAGTGTTAAAACACTTGTTTGCTCCTAATGTAATGCCTAATTATTGGGATTTCTGATGATCTTCCGAGGTGCCCTCTTGCTCGCCTGTTCGCCTCCGGTTAAGTCTCTTTGCATTCCCTTGGTCCGGTTGGTCACCACCTTATTATACTTCCCAGGACCAGCTGCTCGCCTCCTCGTTCTTGGCCTTCAAGCCCTGTTGCTCGCTTCCTAAGGCACTTATTCCCTGCTGGTCGTCCTCTTCACTATCTTTTATTAAGAAATCATTTTTAATTATTTCAAAATCTTATTACTTTAATATTTTTTATTTTAATCTCCTGTCCCTGTTGTTCGCCTATCAACAATTGCCCCCTAGTTTGGCATATAAGGATAAATTTTGTCCTTTTTTGTCAAACTATAGGATAGGCTATGCTTTATGGCAGGAGGCGAGCAACATGGATTTTGATCTTCTCATTCTTATAGGGAGCGAGCAGCAGGCTTTTGAATTTCTTGGGCGGGAACTCTTGGAAGCGACCAGCGGGGAACGACTCTTGGCCTTGCGCCGTTTCGTTTCCCGAGGCACGGAACACAAAGCGACGTGGGTGGTTGGTGACATCACCGCCGCCCACGCATGCGCCCCCTAAATTACACATAGGGGCCTCATTTTTTCAACTCCTTCATTTCTGCCACCGAGTCCATATCTATAAATAACTTTCCTCTCTTTTCTTTCTTTTTCGACTCTTGCATGCAAAATCCGCCATTGACGAAACTTCAAGCTTTTCCTTTGCCATTCTTCCTCGATTTCTTGGCCGATTCCTTCTAAATCAAAGGTGAATCCTTTGATTCTTTTTGTTTCTTTTCATTATTACTTGCATTTTGTTTTCAATTCTGCGATTTTTGCTCTTATTTTTGCCACTTTATCGCCACCGATGCCGCATCGCCACCGCGCTGCTGCCGTTATCCTTTTTTTTCTTTGGTTTAATCCACGCCGCCATTAGTGCCGCCCTTGTGGCATTTTTCTTTCGTTCGATTCACTAAAAATTTCCAAAATGGTGTCCCCCTCTTCAAGCAACACTCAATCTATCGAATTTATTAGACGAAACCCTGGAAAAAGACCCATGGAAAATGAACCGTCAGTCCTTGCTCCTCGCCACTCGCTCCGGCGAGCAATTGGCCAAAACCCTAGGACCTTGCTTGTTGATGAGAATACAGGTTCTGAGGCGAGCTCTATTGCTCGCTCCACCGACGACTTCTATGCTTTGGAAAGCTCGGGCGAGCAGGACGTCCAAGGCCCCGTTGCTCGCTTCTCGCCAAGGGAAGGGACTTCCTCGGATTTGGGCGAAGACTCCGCTAAGGTCGCCGCTGAAATAGAAGAAATGAGCCTCCCTGGAGACACGGGAGCGAGCAGCAAGCAACAGGTCGCGAGCGAGCAGGTGGCTCGGCCAGGAGGCGACCAGCTGGGCGTAACCTGGGAATTCCTCCTGGAGATTAATTTCCCCATTTCAAGGCCGACTCCTGAGTCCCTTATTCCAAAGGCCGTAGCTCAGAGGCAAGAGTGGATTGACTATGCCAATAAGTATCACAACACATTCCCCACTCCCGCTCGACCTATTATGGAGGCTCGTCCATCGACATACACAGCGGGAAGAGTAGCCAGTATGGTTACTGAAGAGGACCTAGTCCGGATACGGTCCGCATACCGTATTCCGTATGATATTCACCTATACGTCCCTCAGGAGGGGGAGAGAGCTGACAACCCGCCTCCCGGTTGCACTGCCATTAACTTGGATATACTCAACACGGGATTCCCCCTTCCTTTGCATCCGGTGATTGGGCGGTTCTTGGAAGATACAAATTTGGCGATCACCCAGATTACTCCAAATGGGCTGAGTAACTTGTTAGCCTTCATTACTCTTTTCGGATTGGAAGGCTATAGAAACAAAATCAGCACGGTGGAGATACACTACGCAATGACTATCTCCTCGGCTGTCAATGAAGAGGGGCTCGGGTGGTATTACATCAAAGCCCGTAGCGGCGTCAAGCTGATTGAGGGAGTACCCAACAAAGTCAAAAGTTGGCACAAGCAATTCTTCTTCATTAGCGACGATTGGCGGGCGTCTTCCGATTTTTCGGGAGGACCAGGGCGTATAAATTCTCCTACACATTTTGGCGAAGTTCGGCGTAGGTTCTGTTCCTTCGTTCATCATATCTTAGGTGAACTAAGTTTAATCTTTTTCTTTCTATTTTGCAGGTCCACATATTTTGAAGTGGGGGCATCCGGAGTTGAGTGAAGAATTCTTGTACGTCCTTGCTTTGATCTCTTTGCGGGACGTTAAGGATCGGAGTATCGGCCATCTCTCCCAAGCACACTGCCGCAAGCTAGCTCAGCTCACTACTAGTGCCCATCACCTAGAGGCACAAGCGGAGATACCTGAGGGTAATCTTTACTTATCTTTTTTATTTTTCCCTATTGTTCGCCTATGACATGTTGTTCGCCCATTACCTGCTGCTCGTCTGTCACCTCTCATATTAACTCTTATCTTTTTGTTTTTCAGCTCAAAGGGTAACGATTGCTGTTCCACAAGTCCCTGAGAGCTACCACCTCCTTGCTCGCCGGGTTAAACAGATGGCGGCCAACCAGCCTTCAAGGAAGAAAAAGTTCGATCCTTGCACCTCCCTGATCAAACTCCGCGCTGAGGAACAAGACTTGGGGGAAGCTCCCCCTGCACCAGGCCCTGCTCCTCGGCCCCCGACTCGCTCCTCGCCTCTCCCAAAAGATGCAAGGGGCAAGAAGAGGCTTACCAAGGAGACCACCCCTCGTAAAGAGGATGACCGCTCTAAACGGGCGAAATGACAGGGTTCTTCTCAGACGGGTAGGCCTGTTGCTCGCTCCTTACCGGTAGAGGAGGTGACAGACCAACAGGTTGTTGGCACGATGATTGCCTCTCAAGGCAGGAGCATGTCCCCTGACAACTCATACTTGGGTTATGATCCAGTAAAAATGAGGGAGTAAGTACCTTCCCCTTCTGCTCGACTGCTCGCCCCTCTGTATTATTTTCTAATAATATTTCTATCTCTTTGTATAGGTACTGGAGAGGCGATTACCCCGGACGCGCTAAAGTGCTTCACCAACTCAGTTGTGTGAAGTCTGCTCCGGCTTACCACGAGATCAAGGACTTCCATGTCCGAAGAGCTACAACGGGCGAAGAGATCCTTCAGAGTTAGGGTCTTAGCGACAACGCCCGTCTACTGAGCTACAACGCAAGCCATCAGGCCATCTCTGCTTAGAGAGTCTTGGACCAAGCTATTGAGCTTGAGCGGACAAACCGCAGCCTGGGGCGGAAGATTAAGCAAGTTGAGGTGGATCGGGATGCTCAACTGAAGAGGAAGGACGAGGAGCTGGCTAAATTGAAAGCCGAGTTTGATAGAGCCAAGCTCACTTGGGAGCGGGAGGTGATGGCCTCCGAGGACCGAGAGAGGGTAGCATTGCCACTGACCGTCTTAAGGTTTTGGAGACTGAACGAGTTGGCTTGGTGGAGCGGGTCGAGTCCCTGAAGGTCCATATTGCCCGGTTGGAAGGTGAGAAGATAGGAGCCGTCTCGTACACTACGTACGTGCAGGATGTAACCGATAACACCAACTTTGGTTACATCTGTGCGTATGCAGATTGTGTGCGGTCTGTGAAGTATGCCTTGGACAACGGTCTTGACGTGATGACCAGTACCGTCAAGGACTTCACGGATTACGTTGTTGAGAATCCTCCAGCTCCCGGTTTTGAGATTCCTGTGGCCGATTTGGGAGACATGGGGGTCGACCTGAAAATTTTCAAGGATGACATTCAAGTCGTGGCCCCCAAGGAGAGGGTTGAGGTGAGCAAGGATGCCACCGTTTTTTATGCTCTGAGTCCTCTCTTCCCGAATCCTCTCGGTGAAACGAGCTCCTTTGCTGCTGTAGGCGAGCTGCAGGTCCCTGTGGCCACTGTTCAAGATGTTCCTCCACCTCCTCCAACCGAAGATCCTCTGGCACCACCGGCTCCGCCAGCCCCTGAATCTTAGACTTTTATTTATTGCTTTTCTAGTTGATGTAGTAGGATGATTTCTGTACACTTTTCCTTCTTTTGTAACTTCTGTATTAATGAATGAAATCGCACTTTACTTTTCTTGTTCGCCTTTTATCTTTATTTGCCTAAGTATTTTCTTTCATAAATGAAAGTTCAACACTTTTCCTTGCAATAAAATTTCTGTTTGTTAGTCATACATGGGTCACTTAGGTCCTTTTGAGGACTTGACCTTTATTTATGCCCTTAATGCCCTGTTGCTCGCCTCCACTATACTTATGCTTACGCATTTAGTTTCTTGGGCGAGCAACTTTGTGTTATAGGTCGATCAGTTGGGCTCCTGGGTTTCAAGAACCCTGCTGCTCGCCTCCTTTTGGACTTGTGCTTACAACACTTGCTTGTTCTCCGGCGAGCAGCTTCTCTGCTAGGCGAACAACTGGGCTTTGATACCTTCTTGTCTATTTAAACTCATAATACAACGAACGATCTTTCTTACTTACAAATTTTGCCAAATAAGTTTGAAAATTTTATCAATCTTATAACACAAATGATCTATCTTATATAACCTGTACTACTTTAACATAATCTATATATAAAAAACTTTACATTGGTTCCCTATCCATTGATAGTACTTTTTCAATAAAGCTGCGTTCCAGGTGTATTGGGCCGAATTGTCTTCCATGTCTTCAAGATCATATGTGACGTTGTACCACTTGTGGGTTATCTTGAATAGGCCCTCCGAAGTCGGTCCAAATACTCCTGGCGGTGGTGCTAAAACCTTTCGGAGCACGAGATCCCCGACTTCAAATTCTCTGACTTTCACTTGCGAGTTATAGTACTTTGCGATCCTTCTTTTGTATATCTCGTTCTTTATTTCTGCTGATATTCTTTTCTCATCGATCAGATCCATTTCTACTGCCAGTGCTTTGTTGTTTTCTTGTTCATTGAAGTCAATGATCCTTTCTGTGGGTACTTTGAGTTCTACAGGTATCACTGCTTCTGTGCCGAATGCCATTGCGAACGATGTTTCTCCCGTACTTGACTTGTGTGATATTCTGTATGCCCAAAGTACTTCTGGCAGCTCTTCCGACCACTTGCCTTTTTTATCCACCAAGCGAATCTTCAAAATGTGTTTGATTATTTTGTTGACTGCTTCCACTTGGCCGTTAGACTGGGGATGATAAGGTGTTGAAAAATGTTTCTTGATTCCCCATTTCTTGCAGAAATCTCTTATCTTTTTTCCTTCGAACTGTCCTCCATTGTCAGTTAATATTGCTTGTGGAACTCTAAATCGGCATACTATGCTCTTCCAAATAAAACTGATCATCTTTTCCTGAGTTATCTTCACTAGTGCTTCAGCTTCAACCCATTTTGTGTAATAGTCCACGGCCACTACAACAAATCTTACATTCCCCTTTCCTCTTGGGAAAGGTCCGATGATGTTTATGCCCCATTTTGCAAATGGCCATGGACTATTTATCGAGATCAGCTCTGTTGGTGGCTTATGGATGCTGGGGGCGAACAGATGGCACCTGTGACATGTTTTTGCTACTTTGATTGCATCCTGTAGCAGTGTTGGCCAGTAGTATCCTTGCATTACTGTTTTGTATGCTAGTGCTCACCCTCCTGCGTGATTTCCACATACCTCTTCGTGGATTTCTTTCAGTACTTCCTGGCCTTGCCCCCTTGCCAAACACTTTAGTAGGGGCAGTGAAAATCCTCTCTTGTAGAGTTGACCCTCCGTGATCGTGAATCTTGCTGCATGCTTGGCTATCTTGGTCGCTTCTTGTGGGTCTTCGGGTGTCTCGTTGTCCTTGAGATATTTGTATATTGGTGTTCTCCAACTTTCTTCTGTTAATTCTTCTTCAACTTGGTTGATTTTGTAGTCACTGGTGGATGGATTAGAAATTCTTGTTATTGTGACTTCCGTAAGCTCTGCTGGTCCCGTACTAGTAGCTAATCGGGCAAGTGCATCTGCCTGTGCATTGTTGTCCCTTGGCACTTGTTCGATGTAAATTTGTTCAAACAGTGATGCCAAGTGAGCAACAATCTTTTGGTATGTGGCCATGTTTTCATCCTTGGCTTCGTACTCCCCACGGACTTGGTTGACTATCAACTGGGAATCTCCATAGATTTGGACTCTTCGGGCTCCCACGGCCAATGCCAGACATAGTCCAGCTATCAGTGCCTCGTACTTAGCTTCGTTGTTTGTTGCCATGAACTCGAACCTGACCGCACTTATCTATCCGGACTGATTAGTACTATCCCAGGTCCTGCTGCTGTGTTATTTGATGATCCATCTACGTACATGTGTCATGGATGATTATGACCTCTCGTCGGATCTTGAGGGAAGGTTAATTCGACTATGAAGTCAGCTAACGCTTGTCCCTTGATCGCTATTCGAGGTGCATAAGATATTCCAAATTAGCTTATTTCGAGGGACCACTTGAGGAGGCGACCAACAGTGTCAGGCCTTTGCAAGATTTGCCTTAATGGGAAAGTTGTTAAGACCTCCACTTGGTGATCAAAGAAATATGGCCGTAGCTTTCTTACACTCATCACCAGTGCGTATGCCAACTTTTCCATGGGTGAATATTTAATCTCCGCTTCATGCAAGGCCTGACTCACGTAGTAGATCGGCAAGTGAAATTTTCCTTCTGCTCGAACTAAGACCGAGCTAATGGCCACCTCTGACGCGGCTAGATATAGGTACAGTTTTTCTCCAGAGACAGGTTTCAATGGGATCTTAGTGTCACTCAAATACTCCTTCAGCTGCTCAAACACTTGTTGACAATTACTTGCCCATTGGAACCGTCCTTTCTTGATAGCGTCAAAGAAAGACCGACACTTGTCTCTGGACCTAGAAATGAATCTGTTCAGGGCTGCCAAACATCCGGTTAGTCGTTGAACTTCCCTAACCGATCTTGTTGGTTGCATGTCTATTATTGCTTTGACGTTCGATGGATTTACCTCAGAGATTCTGTAAATTATCCAATAGGATATTTTTTTTTATAGAAAAGCAATTCGAATTGGGGCTTTAAGTTGGTAGAAATTCTTAAGAAGTACTAGCAACAAAAGTCCACAGACCGCCTAATTGACACCAACGAGTAAAATCTCCTTGTGCTTCAGGACCCCATAGTAACAATAAAGAATGCGCTAAACTATTAGCAGGAGTCGAAGCGAGATCTCGAATCAACTTATCGGTCTTATTGAATCGACCATCAGAAGAAGAATTAGGCTAAAAATTAGGATACATTCTGGGAAAATAAAACTTCCATCGAAGAGAGCAAACCCCCTGCTAACCCGAGTGAACATTCAAAGATCTGTCCTACATTCATTCGTGAGGGTACTCCTAATGGGTTGAAGACCATATCAACAGGTCTTCCATCTATTTTTTTCTTCAATATAGAATCAATTCACACCAATTCTTCTATTTTTCATATTAAAAAATACGGATTCGGCCCATCATTAATAATTTGTAGCTGGTCGTGACCAAGAAACCACCCGAGGAGGGGCTTGCGTCTGATTAGCTAGTTGGTGAGGCAATAGCTTACCAAGGCGATGATCAGTAGCTGGTCCGAGAGGATGATCAGCCACACTGGGACTGAGACACGGCTCAGACTCCCGAAATGCCTTTCTGGATATTCCTCAATGTCCCGGCTATTCACGGAACATGATCTGCTTCCGGAAGAAATCCAAGAATTTCTTGGGAATAATTTCGATTTTATAATTAAGGAACTCTTTATTTTATGATATTTTCAAACTTAGAGCATATATTAACTCATATTTCTTTTTTGATCGTTTCACACGGGATTCCACGTGTCCCATGCTACTCGGGTCAGAGCGTAAGCTAGTGATGCTTTCGGCTACTGGACTTTAGCCATCTAGGGTGCAGTATGAATCTATCTAATTCAAAACTTGTCCTTCTCTTTTTCTTTTATCAGTTTTTTGTCCCATACTACCTCACTATTATACGTATCATCATATACCATAGTTGTCTTTTTCCATCTGGGAGTTTTTAACGAATAGAAGGATATATCCTCATATTCATCTTTGGGTACCTTTTTTCATGACATTAACAAAAATGTCCAAGTATTCTAACTGTCAAAGAAAACCGATAAGACCCTACGAAATTTGATTCCTGAGAAAGGTAGAAAGGTCGTGTTGACGGGGGAGTCCCACGAAAATAAAAGGCTCAAATCGTCCGCAGAATCGCCAGTTTGAGTCCTCGTGGAAGAGGATCTGTCGGTCTGGTAGTTTGCCTTTCCTATACCCGCACTTGTTGGAGTTATACGTGAAAGTATGCTTTTACTTTGTATAACTCGTGTATCAAACACTCGTTTTATGAGAATAATTCTTTTATCGCATTTGCTTTAGTTATGATTGAATGTTGAATTTCTATTGCAAACCGTTCAATATATAGTACGTGTTACAAAGTAGTTAATGTGGTGATACCCGATCACGGAAGACGACATTAACAGTTTACTTGTAACTAAACGTACATTTTCACGACCCAGGTGGAATTGAACAATCCGCCGTGAAAGGTCGATGTGTAAGGCTCAGATTGGTCTGTCTTGACCAAGAGATTGCACTAGCACATTTAGTATGTGTTGAAGAGGTCCTACAGCGAGGATAAATTCTTCTGTTCTGAAAGGTGAAGAATTAGACCTCAGTGGTTGTTGATTTCTTAATCCTCGTCACTTAAATAGGACCGTGTGTGCTTAGTAGTTACTGCTTTGATTCATGTTGGGTGAGAATCATTGCGACTTCGAACTTTGTGTCTTGGGCAGTAATATTAATCATACGACGGTTGCTAAGATTTAATACGAAGAAACGCGTGCGAGTACGGCTCGTGTGATTAGTCCCCTTGGTGGGCTCAGAAGTTTTATTGTACCAAATCTTGCAAATGAAGAATTAGTTTCTTCGGTACGAATAATAATGTTGAGCTGTCTTTACTCCAAGGTGAAAGATGTTAATTAATTTAGAGCTATTCAGAAGCTTAATTAATTAATGGACTTGTTAATCTTAAACGCGGGAAATAATAACCGGGAGCCCATATTATCGTAATATGGATTAAGATGGATAGTGCAATATTAATTTATTAGTGGTAATAATTAATATTAATGGGCTGAATTATATTGGGGCTCAATATTGAAATTCAGAAGTCCATTAGGAGGTCCAATCTCAATTCTCCTTAAGGCCCCTCAAGTAGCACATTAAGTAGCCCAATAATGATAAGGTGATTAAAATAAAAAGAAAATTATTTTGCTGATTTTTCTCTTATTTTTCGAAAATAAGTATATGTAGGAGAAATTAGATTTTGTTGATTTTCTTGAAAAGATATTATGGAAGATATGTATTCTAGAAGTACAAGAATATCTCATATATTCAAGAAGATCAAAATCTTGGATTTCACACTCATAATTTTCGAAAATTATACCCTTAATATGTAGGGTGAGATTTTTGTGGAATATTTTATTTTGGAGAAAAGAATATATGGGATATATTCAAGATTTCTTAGAGTCTAAGAAAATATTTTTTCCAAGCCCAAATAGACCTAAAAATTTCGGCCCCCTCATATTATAAATAGGGGATGATTATTTCATCCCCAAGTACATAATTCCATGTGTTGGAAAAATAAAAAAGCATAGATATTTTTCTTTTTTCTTAGTTATTAAATTACTTGAAAGCGTCTCCCACCGGCGATCAAGTGAGGTGAAAAGGGAAATACTTGAGAAGGCTTTGGGTTGATAGAACGAGATTACAAGTGTCCCGTATATCCAAAGGCCATTACTACGAGAGGTACGTTAATCGCATATTTACTTGTTTAATTCCGCCTAGTTAAATATGTGAAATTAATTTAACATGCATGATGATAATTAGTTGTTGGAATTATTATTTGAATTAATTAGGATTAATTCATGCTAGTAATAATTATATTTAAATTCGTATTTAAAATTCATCCCGAATAGATTCTGGGCACCCCTATTTTCCCAACAACTGGTATCAGAGCCACGGTTTCGGGCTCTGAATTTTAAATTGGAATTTAAATTGTTGAACATTAAATTGAAATTGGATAGTAGAATTGTTAGATCTTTTTTGCAGGTATCCAATTGTCATGGTTTTTAATGTTGTTAATTTCATGCGTGTAAATTAATTGTTTTTAATTCGATTCGTTCGAATTCGTTTTTCTCGTGAGAAAATCCACGAGTAGATTAGTTGTTTTTATTTTGATTCGATCATTGTTACAGACTAGTCTAGATCTAGTATTTATTTTTTGTAAAAATAAATTGTAACCGGATCGTGACGAAGAACGAAGAATTAAAAACGGCGTACCCGGACGACGCATACATGCGTGGCGCGTGTATGGAGGTAAAATCATGCAAGGGGTGAAGAAAACGAGGACGAACGGCAAAAAAACGGCGCACGGGGGTGCACGGCGCACACCGTGCGCAACGGACGCACGGCGCCGCGCGCACGGCGCGCGCGCGCCTCAGCTGGGGTCGGCAGCGCCTCGGGGCGCCCCAGGCAGCGCCTCGGCGCGCTTCTGTGCAGCGCCTCGGGCGCGCCTCGGGTGCGCCTCGGGACCGCGCTTCGGCGCGCCTCGGGGGCTTTTCCAGCGCTTCTCGGGCCGGGAAGCGCGCGGGCCCACTTCGTGGGCCGACGCGCGCTGTATCTCAGGCCGTGGAATTTTTTTCGGTTCGTGTTTTTTTTCGTGTGATTTTAAACGTCGTCCCGAACCCCAAACGATGCTGTTTTTGAAGAAGTGTTGTTGTTCGAGTGGGAGCACGTCGAGACGAACGTCGGAAAGCAACAAGGACGATTTTTTTTTCGCATCAAGACATGAAGAAATTAAACCGTGACAATTGGATTCGAGTGTTCCAATGTGTTTAATTTTGTTTTGATGGATGTTTTATTTCGTGCACTTATTATTATTTGTTAATATGTGTTTGCATGAATTTAATTGTCCAAGAAAAACCTTACTTTCGAAAATTACTAAGTATGTTTTATAATCGCAATTTTATTCCGGATATTAAAATTGGATTAATTTGACCTCCATAATTTATTTATTTGTGAAGATCTTTTGGAATACATTTCCCCCTCGGATCGGCCAAAAGAACGGATTTCACATGAATAAATTCCGAAAGGATGATTGTGGATTATTACTAGTGGCGGTATTGACCCTCACCACGAGTGGCTTGCTCAAAGCGAAATAACAATCCTGTATTTAATTATGGTTATTACTTAGGCATAGGAAATTGATATTAACTTACTCCCCCCTGTCAGTTTCTATGTGGTCAAAGTGGGAGCCAACTATTAATTTTGAATTAAGGATTTGTAACTTTTAAGTTTGTAATCCGCTTGAATGTGTTTAAATGTATAGACCACCCCTCGTGGCGCATTTAAATTGTTTCGAGATGTTGGCTGATGCATGATTATATTGTTTTAAGGTTTCAATATAATTGATGTGATCAAATTTATGTGATAATTTCGTATTTTTCTAGATATTGATATGAATGTATGTTTTATTCTCAGTTCATCATGTCGCAACCTTTTAATCCACTGTTTAGTATACTTAAAGATAACAAACTTGTTGGTGAGAACTATGTTGATTGGAAACGTAACCTTAATATTGTCCTAACCGCTCAACACCACAAGTGGGTACTTACCACTCCTAAGCCCCAAGAGCTTGCCGAAGATGCCACGAAAGCGGACAAGAAAGAGCATAAGAGTTGGTTAGACTCCGATGAGATGGCTAGGTGTACTATTCTGGCTTCAATGTCAGATGTGTTGCAACACCAACACCAACACATGGAGACTGCCTCTGAGATAATGCAAAATCTTGAAGCGATGTTTCAACATCAGAACCGTACGGCTAGGCAAATCACCATGCGAAAGATGCTTTCGTTGAAAATGGTGGAAGGTACGCCCGTAAGGGATCACGTAATCGAGATGATGGGTTATCTCAACAAGTTGGAAGTACTTGGTGCGGAATTTGACCTCCCTACTAAGGTCGATTTCGTTCTCCATTCTCTGCCGAAGAGCTTTGAGCAGTTTCAATTGAACTATCAAATGAATGACCGGGCAAATAGCTTGCCCGAGCTCTTGCAAGCTTTGGTATCGGCGGAGACTCTAATGGATCACCAAACCGTTGCTATGGTGGCAAACGGTCCGTCTTCCTCTTCAGGTCCCAAGGGAGGGAAGAAGAGGAAGAGGACGAAGGGCCAGACCCAAGCAAATCCAACCGTTGCGAAACCCAAGGCAAAGGGAGAAGGAGGTGGAAAGAAAGCTGCTAAGGGTAAGTGCTTTAATTGTGGTGAGAAGGGACATTGGAGGGCGACCTGTTCTAAGCCTAAGAAGGGTGGAAAGAAAGGTAAGTCTCATGCTTTAGTCGTTGAAACATTTGTTGCGGCGTATGCTGCCCATGTTTGGGTAGTGGATACCGGGACAACTGATCATATTTGTTTCACTCTTCAGGGGTTCCAGCTAACCCGGCGACTTAGCAAGAATGAGATCACAATCACTTTGGGGGATGCTACGAGAGTAGCAGCCGAAGCAGTGGGAGTCGTGCGCCTATCTTTTGAAGATAGAGTTTTAATTTTTAAGAGATGTTTTATACGTTCCAAACTTTAGGAAGAATTTAATTTCGGTTTCTAAGTTGTTTTGATGGATATTCAGTTACTTTTAATAAATTTGTTACTGTTTTCTTTTAAGAATGATGTTATCTGTCATGGAACGTTGGTAAACAATCTCTATACGATTAAGTGTGCACTCCACTCAAATAATGAATCTAATAACACGTCGATCATTTCGAGCAATAAAAGAAAGCGTTCTTCGGAGATGGACGAAACACTTTTATGGCATCTTAGACTAGGTCATTTTAATCTAAAGTGGATAGAGAGATTGGTGAAAGACGGATCCTTGGAATCGCTCCAAGTTGAGCCGTTTCCAACTTGTGAATCCTGTTTAGATGGTAAAATGACCAAGAGGGCATTTGGAGCCAAGGGGAATAGAGCCATGGAAGTGTTAGAACTCGTTCATACCGATGTGTGTGGTCCAATGACGATCAAAGTGAGAATGGGGTATGAGTATTTCGTTACCTTCATTGACGATTACTCAAGATATGGGTACATTTACCTTATGCGGCATAAGTCTGAAACTTTTGAAAAGTTTAAAGAGTTTAAGGCCGAAGTCGAGAAACATAGGGAAAAGAGTATCAAGTTTCTACGATCAGATCGTGGAGGCGAATACCTCAGCGATGAATTCTTGAACTGCCTATCGGACGAAGGGATCGTATCCCAGTTGACCGCACCGGGAACCCCTCAACAGAACGGTGTGGCGGAACGAAGGAACATGACTCTTTTAGAGATGGTCAGATCCATGATGAGTTATTCGGATTTACCCAAGTCGTTTTGGGGTAATGCCTTGGAAACGGCGGCTTATATTCTAAACTTGGTGCCATCCAAATCGGTTCCTAAAACCCCAATGGAATTGTGGACCGGGCGCAAGCCCAGTCTAAGACATTTGCGGATTTGGGGTTGTCCGGCATACGTGCTAGACAAGGAAGCCGGTAAGTTGGATCCACATTCGGAATTAAGGCTGTTTATAGGATACCCGGCCGGAATGAAAGGGTGTATGTTCTATAGTCCCAAGGATCAAAAAACCGTGATTAGTACACACTTTAAATTCTTGGAGGAGGACTATATGAACAATCGGAAACCTAAAAGTGAAATTACCTTAGAAGAATTGAGAGGTCAAACCTCGATACCAAGTATACAAGATGATGTACCACACGTCACATCTTCACAACCGGAACCCCGTCGTAGTGGGAGGGTTCCTAGACAACCCGAGAGATTCATGGGGATAGGAGAATCTTCGGATTTGGTTCCCGGTGATGAATCAGACCCATGGACGTACGACGAGGCAATCCAAGACAAAGGCGCGGAGTCATGGCAAACGGCAATGGAAGCCGAGATGGGTTCGATGGATCATAATCAAGTGTGGGAGTTGGTCGAGCCACCTAGTGGGGTAGAACCCATTGGATGCAAGTGGGTTTACAAGAGAAAAAGAGGACCGGACGGAAGGGTTGAAACCTTCAAAGCAATGCTTGTGGCCTGTGGCATGTAGCTATGCTTAAGTCCATCTGTATTCTCTTGTCGATCGCTGCACACTTAGATTACGAGATCTGGCAAATGGATGTCAAGACAGCTTTCCTTAACGAAAGTCTTGATGGGATCTATATGCAACTGCCCAAAGTTTTCATTGGAAAAGGCCAAGAGAATCTCGTATGCAAGCTCAAGAGATCCATTGACGGACTTAAGCAAGCATCGCGTACTTGGAACCAGTGTTTTGATCAAGTGATTAAGTCTTATGGGTTTGATCAAAACTAGTTCGAAAGTTGTGTGTATAAGAAGCGTGACGGAACTGCGGTGGTATTCTTAGTATTATACGTAGACGATATTCTACTCATTGGAAACAATGTAAAGGTATTGTCAGACGTAAAGGTATGGCTGTCAAAACAATTTGATATGAAGGACTTAGGGGAAGCCGGTCACATCCTTGGGATCAAAATCACTCGCGATCGCAAGAAAATGATGTTGGGCTTATCGCAAGCTTCATACATTGACACTGTTTTGAAGCGTTTCAGCATGCAAGATTCCAAGAAAGGTTTTATACCTTTTAGGCACGGAATCCATCTATCGAAAGAAATGAGCCCTAAGACGCAAGCGGCGATAGATGACATGAAAGGTATTCCGTACGCTTCGGCCGTAGGAAGCCTTATGTATGCAATGCTGTGTACGAGACCGGATATCTGCTTTGCCGTGGGCATGGTGGCAAGATATCAAAGTAATCCCGGGAAAGACCATTGGACTGCCGTAAAGTGCATCTTGAGGTATCTGAAAAGAACTCGGGAGCGGATGCTGATTTACCAGTCGGATAGTCTAGTTCCCGTAGGATACACGGACTCGGATTTCCAATCAGACATAGACTCAAGAAAGTCAACCTCGGGTAGTGTGTTTTGCATGGGAGAAGGAGCCATGACATGGAGAAGCGGTTTGCAGAAATGCATCGCAGTTTCGACCATGGAAACCGAATAAGTAGCTGCTTATGAAGCAGCGAAAGAAGCGGTTTGGCTCAAGTACTTCTTAGTGGACTTGGATGTTGTTCTGAATTTGCCCATCACAATCATTGTGCCGGAGCAGTTGCAAATTCAAGGGAACCGAGAGCCCACAAGGCCAGCAAACATATTGAAAGAAAACACCATCTTATACGAGAAATCGTTAAGAGAGGAGAAAAAGAGGTGGCAAAGATAAATGTCGGAGGACAACCTAGTATATCCATTCACAAAGGGTCTGCCTCTGAATACATTCGAGAGACATGTGGATGGAATGGGAGTCAAGACTATTGCCAATCTGCTTTAAGTATAAGTGGGAGGAATTATTAGGTTAGTGTAGGTTGACATGAGATGTCACGTAGAGCTACTACACTAAGACATGCGTGATGTATACTAAAAGCAGACTTTAAGTATAAGTGGGAGATTGTTGGAGTTATACGTGAAAGTATGCTTTTACTTTGTATAACTCGTGTATCAAACACTCGTTTTATGAGAATAATTCTTTTATCGCATTTGCTTTAGTTATGATTGAATGTTGAATTTCTATTGCAAACCGTTCAATATATAGTACGTGTTACAAAGTAGTTAATGTGGTGATACCCGATCACGGAAGACGACATTAACAGTTTACTTGTAACTAAACGTACATTTTCACGACCCAGGTGGAATTGAACAATCCGCCGTGAAAGGTCGATGTGTAAGGCTCAGATTGGTCTGTCTTGACCAAGAGATTGCACTAGCACATTTAGTATGTGTTGAAGAGGTCCTACAGCGAGGATAAATTCTTCTGTTCTGAAAGGTGAAGAATTAGACCTCAGTGGTTGTTGATTTCTTAATCCTCGTCACTTAAATAGGACCGTGTGTGCTTAGTAGTTACTGCTTTGATTCATGTTGGGTGAGAATCATTGCGACTTCGAACTTTGTGTCTTGGGCAGTAATATTAATCATACGACGGTTGCTAAGATTTAATACGAAGAAACGCGTGCGAGTACGGCTCGTGTGATTAGTCCCCTTGGTGGGCTCAGAAGTTTTATTGTACCAAATCTTGCAAGTGAAGAATTAGTTTCTTCGGTACGAATAATAATGTTGAGCTGTCTTTACTCCAATGTGAAAGATGTTAATTAATTTAGAGCTATTCAGAAGCTTAATTAATTAATGGACTTGTTAATCTTAAACGCGGGAAATAATAACCGGGAGCCCATATTATCGTAATATGGATTAAGATGGATAGTGCAATATTAATTTATTAGTGGTAATAATTAATATTAATGGGCTGAATTATATTGGGGCTCAATATTGAAATTCAGAAGTCCATTAGGAGGTCCAATCTTAATTCTCCTTAAGGCCCCTCAAGTAGCCCATTAAGTAGCCCAATAATGATAAGGTGATTAAAATAAAAAGAAAATCATTTTGCTGATTTTTCTCTTATTTTTCGAAAATAAGTATATGTAGGAGAAATTAGATTTTGTTGATTTTCTTGAAAAGATATTATGGAAGATATGTATTCTAGAAGTACAAGAATATCTCATATATTCAAGAAGATCCAAATCTTGGATTTCACACTCATAATTTTCGAAAATTATACCCTTAATATGTAGGGTGAGATTTTTGTGGAATATTTTATTTTGGAGAAAAGAATATATGGGATATATTCAAGATTTCTTAGAGTCTAAGAAAAGATTTTTTCCAAGCCCAAATAGACCTAAAAATTTCAGCCCCCTCATATTATAAATAGGGGATGATTATTTCATCCCCAAGTACATAATTCCATGTGTTGGAAAAATCAAAAAGCATAGATATTTTTCTTTTTCCTTAGTTATTAAATTACTTGAAAGCGTCTCCCACCGGCGATCAAGTGAGGTGAAAAGGGAAATACTTGAGAAGGCTTTGGGTTGATAGAACGAGATTACAAGTGTCCCGTATATCCAAAGGCCATTACTACGAGAGGTACGTTAATCGCATATTTACTTGTTTAATTCCGCCTAGTTAAATATGTGAAATTAATTTAACATGCATGATGATAATTAGTTGTTGGAATTATTATTTGAATTAATTAGGATTAATTCATGCTAGTAATAATTGTATTTAAATTCGTATTTAAAATTCATCCCGAATAGATTCCGGGCACCCCTATTTTCCCAACAGCACTCGCATTTTTTTAGTTAAAAAGCGAGAGATCTTCTTCAGTCGGTGTACGTCCGAGGGTTCGTAGAAAGGGTCAGGAAGAAAGTCCTCTTCTCTATGAATCTTATCTACCTACGATATTTCCCAATCAAACAAGGGTCCGAAGGAGAAGATGACATATGGCCGAGAATCGAAGAAGCAAAAGAGGACCCTTTCCAGATGACCGATAGAGGTTGGACAGATTCCTGTTACCAGAAGAATGGAAGGCGTGCAACGCGGGACTCTTTTAAATCAATAAAGTCAAAAGACTCACTCAAACCTACACCCCTTGATCATGGAAAGATTTCTCAGTATCCGCTTAGAGGGCAGTAAAGGACTGGGACTCTATCAGTAGAGATCGAGCGTAGATCATATGTCCCATAACCATCATAAAATAAATAGGGGAAGGGTTCCACTTTTTTTTGTTTTGTTTAAGGGCTGCTCGCCCTACCGAAGTACCAAAGGCTTTCGGGGCTTACACCTACCTTATTAGACGACCTAAAAAGGGCTCTCCATCTCTAGGAAGATTGTATGATCTGGTAATCTAAGCCTTGCTTCTTCTGGTCGGCTCGTATTAGCCTGTGCTTCTTTCCATCTATTGTCTTGCTCTCGGACCCGATTCACGAGTAGGACAGAAGGTCTATGACTTAGGCAACGGGTACTCTTTGTCGATTCTATTTCTGTCTATTGGTGAGTCTCATGTGGTACCAACCCATGGATCCATAAAGGGGACATCAGACGGATTCAGTGAAAGAGTCTCGTCTCCAATCATTGCTACTAATAAAATAAGACTAGGAACCAAAAACCAGACGAAATAGTAGGTATAAAGTAAATTGCCCAATGTTTCCAAATTCGTCCAACTTCGTACCTTTTGCCCGGGATTTAAACCCGGAACTAGTCGGATGGAATAGATAATTTCTTTGTCATGTTACCCAGAAATGAATTCATTAAGAGTGCCAACTGGAATGGGATGCCTTATAATAAATAAAGGACTCTTTCTTTTTGAATTCATACATCTTTGTTCTACTGAGTTTTCCATTTTGAATCGCGAGGAGCTGGATGAGAAGAAACTCTCACGTCTATGGGCTTCCAGAGTCAATCCTAGTCCGTATAGCCAAGAGTGGATCACGAGGCCTTTCGAGGTAGAAAAAGAGTACGATACATAGGAGGTTGGTCTTCCATTTCTCACGGTTTGTAATTGGAGACGAGGCAGCTCAAAACCCAAGCCTTCTTACTGAGTCAAAAAAAGCCCGACTTACATCGCATCAGGTCCGTGGGTGATATTTCTGCTCTCTCTTCGGTAGGTGGGAATCCTTCATAATAACAGTCTTATGGTACAGAAAAAAGTCTTCTCTACTACTACAGACATGCCAAATATCTTGTGGTTGAACAAACTTTTGTCTAGAGATCCTTCCGGAATGGACTATCCGTAACCTGTGAGACTATCCGACCGGCATGGATCTGTCTACTATCTTGAGAGAATTGGGGTGCATAGACTACATACGTCATTTCTTTGAAGCTGTCCTCGGAAGTGCTTATTACTCATTCATAGATCTATTTTTGTACTAATACAAATGTGCACTATCAGGAGCATCTTCGCCTAGCTATTAGGAAGTAGGGTTCTATAAAGCCGGTATTCAACTGTCCTAAAACTCCAAAGCCTTCCTTCTTTTTTTTTCTTTTCCAAGGATGCTCAAGGAGTCTATAAAGGCATAAATCGATATATGAAGCTGGGTACCAATCATAACAAATACTTGATGCCATCGCAGTGGCTGTAACTTCCGAAAGTGCTTTAAGGCGAATGGTCAGTAAGGTCAGAGAAAGTCTTCCTGCTGCACTCCTTTAGTTTGTTTTTCAATGCCTTGAGATTAGCAGTCAGCCTATACATAGATTGACCTTATCTTGGGTATTTTTGCCTATCCCACAACCTTTTGAATCGACAACACATACTGTGCCTGCCGGCTAAAAACTGGGTTTTTGGTATCTCAAGGCGCATCACAACCTACAGGCAACACCAGCGAGACCTGGGAAGGCAACCCGATTGGGAGTCAGAGGATCTCTCCCGTGAGTCAAGGTAAGTCTCAAGCTGACTAGGAAACTAGGGCTCTACCTTTCTATTTGCCTATATAGAGAGAGCGGGCGTAACAACTTATTAGAAGCTTAGACTAGCGGCTCAATCCATTTCATAAGAGAAGTCATCTGGGATCTAAGCCATGAAGTAGTGATTGGAAAAGGAGTGGTGATATTGGCCGATCACGAGCCGGTAGGCGGTGAACAAGGCTACATTAAGACAGATCAATCCAAGGTCCGCTTCTGATAATCTACCTAGGATCTCCATGTATCTTTAGGGCTTCCTACGCACTTAGTATGACACCCAACTAACGAAGAGATCTTGGCAAAATTGCCACATATGAAATTGAGCACGAGAAGATTCCATGGTAGGGTTAAGGATAATAGTAATAGGAATACGTTTCATACCGAGCTAACATGCCTAGGGAGCTAACAGTAGTTAGCCTAACTCATGGATAGCGGTGTCGCAGATTATCGGCATCTCAGAAGGACTAAGGCCCTAATCTCGAATGTTATCAGTTCTGGTACGTAGACCAAATAATACAATGCAAGCAAAAGTTCCTAGATTCATGGAGATACCTTGGGCTATTCACGACTATGTTGTCCACGTACACCTCCATTGTTCTGCCGATGTGTTCATCGAATATTTTATTGACAAGTCTTTAGTACGTGGCTCCTGCATTGATTAACCTGAACGACATCCTTTTCCAACATAACAGGTTCTTGTTGGTATAGAACGTCGTGCTTTCCTGGTCGTCTGGGTGCATCGGTATCTGGTGATATCCAGCGAATGCGTCCATGAAGGTAAAAAGTTTGTGTCCTGCTGTGTTATCCACCAGTTGATCAATATGCGGTAGCAGAAAGTTGTCTTTGGGACATGCAGCATTCAGGTCCGTGAATTCAATGCATAACCTCCACGTGCCATTTGGTTTTTTCACCAACACCGGATTTGCCCCCCATCGAGGACATAAGGCTTCTTTGATCAGATCGTTATCAAGTAACTTCTTCACTTCGACATCTAATGCCTCATATTTGTCAGGTCCGAATTTTCTTCTTTTCTGCTTCACCGGTTTCCTAGTTGGATCAATATTTAGCTTATGGCAAGCATGCTCAGGGCTAATGCCTACCATATCTGCATGCGACCATGCGAATACGTCGAGATTGGACTTAAAGAACTCACTCATTCTGGATCTGTATGGCTCTGGAAGCTCAAATCCAATGAACAATTCTAAGTCTTCTCTATTCGGGTCGATTTTTATTATTTCCAACTCCTCAATCGGGGTTGCTTTCCTCTTTTGGCTCTTCCAACGAGGATCAATTATCAAACCTTCTAAGTTGAGTTCATCTTCAATCATGTGTTCCGCCTCCAACCTTGGCTCGATATCGTCAACTTTCTTTGGTTCAGGTATGACTTCTTTTCCCTGTTGCTCGCCAAGGCCCTCCTGCTCGTCCTCACCCTGCTGGTCGTCCACCTCCATCATTTCAGTGTCGACGGACTCCATGATTTCATCCAAGATGGAGGGTCTGCTTTCGTCCCTGCTGCTCGGCTGCTCGTCCATGACGGACACACTGTCATCTTTAGGTTGGAGTTGCAGGAGGCACTCTCGAGCTTTCTTTTGATCACCTTTGACTGTACCTGAACCTTTTGTTGTGGGAAATTTAAGACAGTAGTAGTACGTTGAAGCGGCCGCTTTGAATTCATTCATAAAAGGTCGACCGAGAAACCCATTGTAGGCAGACTGTTGGTTTACAACTAAAAACTCTACCATTCTAGTCAGTCTCCTTTCGGGATCCTCGGTCGATACAAGTTCGACCGGCAACGTAACTAGACCTAAGGGGACGGTTACAGCATTTTCGAACCCCACTATCTTATGGTCGCATTCTTTTACATACTCATCACAATCACCTAACTGATCTAGTGTGCTCTTGAATATGATATTCGTGTAGGATCCAGTGTCCACAAGCAGACAGTGGACTCGGATCCCCATGATGTTGGCACAGATGATCAGTGAGTCGTTATGCGGGGTGAGTATTCCATCTAGATCTTTTTAAGAAAATACCAAGTCGCCCGTTTTCTTGGTGGCTTGGTTCACCCCAACTTCTTTGACTTGGGCCACGGCTCTCAAGTCCGCCTTTCTCTTTCTTTTGGATATTGGTGGCCTTCCGTCGGAACAGCCCCCTATCGGTCCGGATGGTTCGAGCATTATAATTTCACAAACTGGTTCTGCCGGTGCTGTAAATGCCTTTTTACCCTTTTTGTCCATCCTGCTCGGCTGCTCGTCCTCTTCGTCATCCTCCGAGCTAGATGGAACTGACATCCTGGGTCTCTTGCCTGGTTGCCTTTTAACAAACTCTGGCAGTTTTCCCTCTTCGTAGAATCTCCATAGTTGTTTCAAGAGGTCCCGACACTCACTTGTGAAATGGCCTATATTTTGATGATACGCGCAGTATTTGTTGGGATTCGACTTTCCTCGTTCCTGCCGTATCTTCCGGGGTTCTGACAGCATGTCCTTATTCTTCACGTTGTTGTATACAGCCTCTATTGATGTGGATAGGACATGGTTCAACTTCTCCTTCAACTCGGTCCCTTCAGTGAAGGCCCTCATGTTTTTAGGAGCTTTATAGTCTCCTCCTGACTTTTTTCCCGACTTCTTGGTATCAGCTTTATCTCCCAACTCTTTCTGCAAAGTTTCTTGTATTGAGATGTACACCCCTGCTTTATGTCGAAATTCAGAATACGTTTTAGAAAAAGCAAGGTGCATCTCCTTCCACAGACCCGTTCCCGTCTTGAGTCCTGTCATAACTGCCACAATCTTGGTATCTTCACTCACCATTTCCCCTTCTAACAGGACTTTATCAAACCTTTCAAGGAAAGCTCTATCAGACTCCTCGTCACCTTGTTTCAGGTCTACAAACCTATGTCTCTGCATAAGGTAGGATCCGACTGTGGAGAAATGTGATAGGAATTCCTTGCTGAGTTGCATGAATGAACTGATGGAACCCGGGGCAAGTGCAGAAAACCATCTGTGGGGACCATCGCCAAGGGTTAACGGAAAATTCCGTCATTGAGTTGCATCAGATGCTTTCACCGATATCATATAATTGGTATACTTGGATAGGTGCACCTTCGGGTCTGTGTTTCCCTCGTATAGGCTAACAGTTGGGAACTGCACCTTTTTCTGAGCCAGCGCGTTCAATATCGCCAGGGACAATGGTGATGATGGAAGTACGGTAGTCCCTCCGCCATTCTGGGCATCCAACTGTTTCTTCATTTCCTCAATTGTTTTCTTGAGATCAAGCCATTCGTTCGGAGGCGCTCTTCCGTTAGAAGGCTATTCATCGTGGTTTGGCTCGAGGCCTTCTCCACGGTGCAGTCCCTTGCTAACGGGATGTTTCTCCTGTGTGACCCACCGGGCCACATTACTTGCCCCATTGGGACCCAACCGGCCGAAGGCTGACCTTCTGAGTCTATCATGCACTGAGGGGTGAGCAGCAGGGTGTGCTCGCTCCTCACTCCTTTGTGAGTTCCCTCTCCTGAGCTCATGATTTTGGCTCCTTGTACCCCTGCTGCTCGACAACCTATCCCCTCCTAGTGTGGACTCACCTCGGCTCCCAAGTTGCTCACTTATTGGTGCTTTGCCTTTGGTTCTCCTTGCCTGACCACTATCTACCTCTTCCACCCTTATGTTTTCTTGTTGTTTGGCTCTTCGTTCTGTTGCCCGGTTGCTCGTCTCCGGGGTTTTAGAGGATTTGTGCCCTACTGCCCGGTTGCTCGCCTCCCGGGCTCTTGACGGTCCTGTGGCTTCCTGTCGCCGTTGCAATGATTGTAAAACGGTGATTGTTTTAGCTAATTCCTCTGGGTTTTGAGTCAATGCCTCTACTTTCGGGGGAAGAGTGTCGATAGTAACTTGAACATTTCGCCGGGACGTAGCCCGCACCGTTCTTGCATGGTCACCCGTTGACGACACCCTAGTTCGTGACTTGTTTGCTGGGTGAGTGCTCGATTCTTGCGGTTCTTGTGATCGTACCATTTTCTGGATTTTAATATTTCTTTGATGAAGATCTTGTGTTTGTGGATATTTTGACCTAGAAACAACTAGCCTTGCATGTAAGGATTTGGTTGTTTACAAACCTTTATCCACACATGCATGCATTCAAGCTTGTAGGTCTTGTGTAACACCACCTAAAACACTCAAATCTTCTTCCTAATTCCAGTTTCCGGTGACTTATTGCCGGATTTTTGCAGTTTCCAGCGAGTTTTTCCAGAAATTCCTTCAAATCTTTAACCGACGGAGGTTCGGACCCTCCTTCTAGCGCTAATTGTTGATGACCTTATTCCGAATTAGATAATTAGTGGCTATTTTTAGTCTAAGAAGATCATCAAACAAGGATTATATCAAAGATTAAACTAAATTTCTTCAAGGAAGTGTTAGGAAGAAAATTTGCAAGAGTTTGGCTTATTTTTTAATAAATGAACATTTTTTTTATTATCTCATGAAGAGGTATTTATAGGGGTACAAGCAAGTAGGAGGTGTCACCTCCTTAATCATCCTCATTTACATTGTGACAAGTGTTAAGACACTTGTTAACTCCTAAGCTATTACATTTTTACACAATGACAAGTGTTAAAACACTTGTTTGCTCCTAATGTAATGCCTAATTATTGGGATTTCTGATGATCTTCCGAGGTGCCCTCTTGCTCGCCTATTCGCCTCCGGTTAAGTCTCTTTGCGTTCCCTTGGTCCGGTTGGTCGCCACCTTATTACACTTCCCAGGACCAGCTGCTCGCCTCCTAAGGCACCTATTCCCTGATGGTCGTCCTCTTCATTATCTTTTATTAAGAAATCATTTTTAATGATTTCTTAATCTTATTACTTTAATATTTTTTATTTTAATCTTCTGTCCCTGTTGTTCGCCTATCAACAACAAATGTCTTAACATTTGTCACATTGTAAATGAAAGTGATTAAGGAGGTGACACCTCATGCTTGCTTGTACTCTATATATACCCCTTCATGGGATAATAAGAATAGGTTCAATTATTCAAAACAAGGCCAAAACTCTTGTCAAATTTCTCCTCAAATCTTCCTTATGAAAATTTAGCCTTAATCTTTGATTTAATTCTTGTTTGATGATCTTCTAAGCCTAGAAACAGCCACTAATCATCTAATCCGAACTAAGATCATCAACAATGTGTGTTGAAAAATGTAGACAAAGTTGATTATTTTCATTTAGAAAACATTACTATTTTTTATGAATAAACAAATAAGACAACCAAGACCAATTTTTTGTAGACGGAGAAAGTATAGAATTTTGGGACGAATTCTTTATTGGTCTTTTTGGGATGGATACATGGTTTTTTAGTCATGTTGGTTTTAGCCATTTTTCACTATTTGATGTAGGTTAAGCCAGAGTTGTCTTCCCACCATCAGGTCTATGAAAGAATAATATTTGCTAGAGAAGGAATTCTCCGACAGAGCATTAATAAAGAACTCTAGAGCTGGAGTAGATAGAAGTCGAGAACCAAACTCAAAAGGGTTTAGCTCGTGAATACACACTTCAGATAGTATGTCAACTTAAAATGAGAATATTTAGTCCAGTGTTGCATATTAGCAAAATATGGCTCTAGGATAATCGTCTTTGAATCGAGACTGGAGTGATGAAAACGTGTTAATATTCATTTAACGTTCAAAGTTGAAGAAATGACTTATCCTCTATTCCTTGGATGAGAAGAATACAATACAAATGTCATTTCCCCTACTATGGGTTAGTGACACAAGCATCTGCTTATGTTAGGAATAAAGTGTACTATTTCACACAATAGTATCAACCATATTGGACATGTGGCAGCCTGAGAATAGCCTATTGTCCCAAAGTAGCTAGGGCAACACATACAACATTACTATTTTATCCTTTGGAGGCACAAGGTATAAATACCCCCTTATTTGTCCTCAATGAGGTATCATCTATCTAAAAAAACTCACTCATACTTAGTGATATTGTTATGGCATTTCTTCCATAGAAAATTTTATGACTTGAGCGTCGGAGAGTCGACGCTGGAGCCCTCTCCGGCCCGACCTTGTGCAGGAATCCATCAGAGTTTGTGGCTATTGTTGGAAGCTGTGTATCTGAGCTCTAGAGACGTACCTAAGTTTTCTCTATTGTGCTCTTTTGTTTACAGTGAAGCTCTCAGGTAAATACCTTCATTCTTCTTTTATACTAGAATGATTTGTATTGATCTTAAGTTGACACTCATCACTATTTAAGACCAAAACACCTTTTATGTTCACATCCTTATTCTTTCTTTATCCTTTTATGCTAAAAAAAATCTCCATGGATTCTGGTAAATAAAAAGGTGACCATGGCGCACGATGATGATATCGGTGCACTGCAACCAAAAATGGTGGTGGACGACACACATCAAGATGCATCTGATTTGCAGGGCCTTGATTCGCCGAGTTGGATCTAGATCTGGATCTGGTTTGCAGGCCGACAGAGTCCAAGAGTTCTTCATTGGTGTTTCGATCTGGATAAAATATATGGAATCTAGGGATTAGTTTTTTTTAGATTTGATATGCAATCAAGAGTTCCGTTTTGGTGCTTAGGTGTTGCTTCCTCTGTGTTCTTGGCGCTGCTCCGCCATCAATTATGTGCGCCACCAAAGGAGGAGTTGTTGGGCAATTCGGGGTGTTCGGATCTATTTGGGATGAAATTTAAATACATATTTAAATCTAATTATTACTAGCATGAATTAATTCTAAATTAATTCATATAATAATTATGCCAACAACAAATCAACATGCATATGAATATAAACACGTAAAATTCTACGGTGGAAAACTAAGAATTTCACGTATAATGTACCTCTTAAAGTGACGTCCAACCGAGATCAACAGTACAAGCGTAACGATCCTATCAACCGTAAAAACCTTATCAAGTATTTCCCTTTCGCCTTATTCGTTCGCCGGTGGAAAGCGCTCACGAACAATTTTAATATAATAAGGAAGAAAGAAAATATTTTTGCTCTTGGTTTTTCCAACACATGGAATTATGTACTTGGGGATGAAATAATCATCCCCTATTCATAGATGAAGTGGCCGAAAATTATAGGCCCAATGAGATTAGAAGAAATCTTTTCTTAGTCTCTAAGAAATCTTGAATATATCTCATATATTCTTTTCTCCATAATAAGATATTCCACAAAAATCTCAACTCCTCATCTAAGGGTGTAATTTTTGAAAATTTCAATATGAGAATGCAAGATTTGGATCTTCTTGAATTTATGAGATAATCTTGTATTCCAAGAATACATATCTTCCATAATATTTTTCCAAGAAAATCAACAAAATCTTTTCTCTTTCTTGAATCCATATTTTCGAAAATATTAAGCAAAAAAAATCAGCAATTATATTTTCTTTTATTTTAATCACCTTATTATTATTGGGCTACTTAATGGGCTACTTGAGGGGCCTTTAGGAGAATTAAGATTGGACCTCCAATGGACTTCTGAATTACAATATTGAGCTCCAATATTATTCAGCCAATTAATATTAAGGGATAATTACAATAGAGTACATTAAAATTGGTCAAAATACAATAGAGTCTCCCTACTTTTTTAAATAACACTGGAATACATTAAAATATACTCAAATACATTAGGTGGCACTGCACGCCCAATTATTTTCTAAACCTATAACCCACTACTCTCTCTCTCTCCTTCGCCTAAAAGAAACAATCACAGTTCATCTCTCTCTCTCTCTCACCACAGGTGGAGAACACGGATCACAGCCAACTGGTTTAAGGTAGAAGAAAAGTCATTACTCCGTGGGATGCAGAACATGGATCGCAGCCACGCCGATGATCGTCATTTTCTTTCTCTTTTCCGCCATCTATGCGGGCCAGCCATGGGTTGTGGTCCGCCGAAGTTCGTGAGTCACCAACTCTCATCTCTTCCGCTGAAGTCCGACGATGGCCGAGCAGATCCACGGTGACCAATCTATACAGCAAAATATGACAATTGCCCATTTTCTCTCTCTAGATACAACAATCACTGCAAAAACCACCACCACCAAATAATTCAAATCGATGCGACTCTGGTCGTGGGAGCAGAGGAAAGGCACCAACGCTTTGTTTTTTTTTTAAAATAATTTTGTACCTATATTTTTCTCTATAGTTGAAGTATTATTGGTTTTTTTTAGTGTTTCCAGATTTAGGGCTTCGATCTGATATTCAAATTTAGGGCTTCAATGTTTTTTCCATTAAAATCAAAGAGTTTTTTGTGGTGTGCAGATCTCAAGGAGAAGAAGTTGGAATGGTATCAAGAATTGGGTAGGGAAAGCCATTGAAGAGAGATGGGGGGTGTTAACTGTATTTTGCGGCTGAAGGTCGTAATGAGGGCTGAGATTTTAAGGTGGGGAAAAGTCCCTTTCTTGTAGTGTTTATTTATTGAGTTGAATTTGAATTGTGGATTTAAGTGTGGAGTTGGATTGTGGATCTGAGTTTTCTAATTGCGGTTATGTTTGTTTTAATTGAGGATTCGATTCTGCAACAGAGGAATGTGGATGCTCACAATTTGCAGATTTGGTACAGTTGATTATCTGTTCTTATTCATCCTGACTTATTCATCACATGCTTTTAAGTTAACATCTTTTACCATTACTTTGCTGTTATGCTTGTGGCCAATCTCACGCAGTGAAAAGCTGGAATAATGACTTGCGCTATGCAGACCATTTCAATCTCAAATTACTTAATAAAGGAGAGGTGACATGCATAACATTATATTTGGGTTAGCTAAGAGTTGTATCTATTTTTAGTGTTTTCAGTTGATTTGTAATTTGTACCATGGCATTTTGATGTTGTACCATGGCATTTTGATGTTGTACCATGGTATTTTGATGTACTATTGACATTTGCTTGTACTATAAGATTATTATGTGTACTATCCAGTTATTCATATATTCTAGTATTAATGTTTGTACTGTAGTTTAGCCTATTAAACTCTATCAAAGGGCAACAAAAATTTATAAAATTCAAGGTACTACAGCTGTCATAATGTTTGAAATTCTGAAAAAGAAAAATCTGACCTAATGGAATAAAAAAAGGCGTCAGAAATTTGAAAAGCTTGAATAGTAAAAAGTGAAAAGGTAGAGTGATGTGACATGTAGTATTTTGTAATAATGATAAAGTTGATGTTGTGTATTGCTCTTAAGAGGTTAATTTTGTACCCTAGTGTAATTGCCCCTAATATTAATTATTACCACTAATAAATTAATATTGCATTATCCATCTTAATCCATATTACGATAATATGGGCTCCCAGTTAATATTTTCCGTGTTTAAGATTATTTAGTCCATTAATTAATTAAGCTTCTGAATAGCTCTAAATTAATTAATATTTTTTACCTTGGAGTAAAGATAACTCGACATTATAATCCGTACCGAAGAAACTAATTCTTTACTTGCAAGATTTGGTATGATAAAACTTCTGAGCCCACCAAGGGGACAAATCACACGAGTTGTACTCGCACACGTTTCTCCGTATTAAACCTTAGCAACCGTCGTATGATTAATATTATTGCCCAAAATACAAGGTTCGAAGTCACGATGATTCTCACCCAACATGAATCAAAGCAATAACTATTAAGCACACATGGTCCTATTTAAGTGACGAAGATTAAGAAATCAATAACCACTGAGGTCTAATTCTTCATATTTTAGAACAGGAGAATTTATCCTCGCTGTAGGTCCTCTTCAACACATATTAAATGTGCTAGTGCAATCTCTTGGTCAAGACAGGTCAATCTGAGATATACACATCGACCTTTCATGGCGGATTGTTCAATTCTACCTAGGTCGTGAATTTGTACGTTTAGTTACAAGAAAACCATTAATGTGATCTTCCGCGAATTTGTAATCTGCTAGTTAATGTTCTAATCTACTAAGGACTAGACTGAGGAACAAAAATGTTACGTATTAAATGTTAAATGCATTAATACCAGTTAGTTATCTTGGTTTGGAACCAAGTTAAGACGATAAAATGAATGTCAGGGCACTTGAATTTAATGAAAGAATAAGAACATTCCTCAGGGGATATGTATTTAAGAGCCGTTCGGAACCTGCAACAACTTCTATGTGTTAACCAATAAGAAACTGCCATGACCTACTGTAGTCTAAAAAGGTAAAAATAGACTCAATCATATCTACAGAAAGCGGTTGCAGACACTCGAAAAAGACTTTCAAGTATCTGCTATAAAGTGAATTAAAGCATTAAAGAGTCATTTTGAGTCGTTCAAATTGCTGACTTATTTGAAAAGCTTTCTCTCCAACAGAAGGCCTTGGAAGGAATAGGGTTACTATAAATTTCCAAAAGCAAGAAAACTTCTACTCACAAAGCATTCAAAGGAAGCACTCGAAATCACAGAAGTTTCCCAAGTGCCTCCATATCAGTAGAGTTTCATAACTTATGTACTGTTCTGAAAAGCCATATCCAAAGCTTAGAAAGAGATAATCTATCCTTAGTCCTTGACATCACTTGTAAAGGTTATCTCACCATAGTTGGAACCAAACCTGCTTAAAACCCATACCCTAAAGTTAAGGTTGAGAGTTACTGTTCATAGGTGTTAGTAAGTTGGTAGTTCTTATTAGTCTGAAAGCTGGTTATATTGGGAACTAGGACCTTGAGTTATCCTAGGGGTCAAACTTCCTAAGAGTAGTTGTTTGGTCAGTGCACCTTGGCACTCTAAAACACGAAATTTCAAGTTGAAGGAATTCTCCTGTTTAATCAGGCTAGTGGACGTAGGAGTTTATCTCTGAACCACTTTACATTTGTTGTTCTTACTGTTTTATCTATCTCCTTTGTGCGTGTTGTGCTAAAACATTTCAGTACTAAACGAGTTATTATTGTAGGGCTCACTATTTCGCTGTAGAACTTAAATTAAATAGTTATCTAATTGACATGCTACCTAACCATCAATAGGTGTGTTATCTTCATTAAACTTCAGCTTAGTAATCTATCCAGCTACCTTGATAAATCCGTTGAGCAAGGATGAAAATATCATGATATATCACAAGTTTTGAAATTGGGATACGAATATTGGGGTGCAATGTATTTTTTATAGCGTATCGCGGATATATCGCGATATATCGCAAATTATCGACATCAGTTCACTTGTAGTACAAAAATGAACGAGAATTGGGAAATAGCGCAGATATATCGCAATTATATTAAAATATCGTGATTTTTTTATATTTATTATTTTTATGTTTTTTTATGTGTTTATATGTTTATTATTTTTCTAAGTTGGTCAAGCATTAAAGTGAGTAAGTATAGAGTGAAACTGATTCATACATGAATCACTTTGAAATACTTTTTAGTGTAATCAATTAATTCTCTTCAGTGTAACCAACTGATACCCTTTAGTTAAATAATTAATGTTCTTCGTACCTTTTTCAATGGAAACAACTAATTAATATCCTCCAAAACTAATGCTCTTTAGTAAAAATAACTAATAGGTCATCAACTAATTCTCTTTATTCAGAATTACTCCAATGTGATGAGTTTGTATCAATATTGTTTGGACAAAGATGACATTCCATCCTCTATATTTGAACCTCATAGGTTATCATTTTGGTACTAATTGTATTGTACCATGTTATATTCATCATATTGTATTGTATTATGCATTATATCTTATATTGTATTATGTATTATATTGTCAATTGTTTTACGTTAGACACAATTTTTATAGTTTATTATCTATATGCTTTCTTAAATATGAAATTTTATAGTGATTTTAATGGAACATATGCATAATATCATATTATAATACTCCCTAAAATTTCATGTTAAATAAAGTTTTTGACTTTTTTTAAAAAAAATATTTGCAATATTAATATATCCATCCATATTTTCGTAAAGTTAAGGTTGTGATATTACTTGCGATAGCGATATTTTCATCCTTGCCGTTGAGTTAAGTAATCTGTTAAATAAGAAAAAGTTTTAATTGAACCACAAATGTATTCCCCTCCTCCATACACATGTTATTACCATTTGCTTTGAATATCAATAGTTTCAAAGATCGAACTATTGTGGTCACTTGAATAGATCTATACTGACAATCTTGGGTTTATTATGAGATTACTGACAACTCAGCTAGGGCACCACTTACAGAAGGTAACATGGGAGTAAACCCACTGAATCATATGTCTCACCACAAACTACCCCAGTTCTCAGTTGGTGGTTTTGATTTCTGGAAAATCAGGATGAGAGCTCATCTAGCCTGTGTCCATGATGAAATGCTCAGAGTCATCACCAAATGACCTTTCATTTTCATGACACCAAACCTAAGAACCACAACTGCAATAATAGCTGATCCAAGATATTAATGACCAAATGATGATTATGATTTCATCTCAGATGAAAGAAGCCTCAACTATGTGGCCATGAATATCCTGTACACAACCATTCCAGATTTAGTTATGGGGAGAGTGGTACATTATACCATTGCTAAGGAGATAGGTGATACTATTACTCTCATGTGTGAGAGCACTGAAAAGATCAAAGAAAACAAACTATTTGTTGATGTTCAAAAGTATGAGCAGTTTGCTATGGAACCCAGTGAGACCATTGATCAACTTGATGGTTGATTCACTGATATTATGAATGAGACTAACTCTCTTGGAAAAGATTATACCAAGAGAGAGGTTGCTCTCAAAATCTTGAGAGGTTTGGCCTCAAGATGGGATGTTTATGTTGTTATGATGCAAAATACCAAAGATCTTTCTAACATGTCCATGCAGCAGATTTTCTCAAAACTAAAAACCTATGAGTTTGATCTCAACAAGAAGAAAGGTTCAAACGAGCCTTCATTATCTGAGAAGGGATTAGCTTTCAACGCTAATGAGTCTGAACCAGAATCACCAAAATCCCAGAAGTTTTCAAGTCTTGTAAGTCTCAGAGTAAGGTGAGATAAAGAAGGAACTAAGCTTGATGGTAAGAAGATTTGAAAGATTGAATACCAGGTTTGGTAAGTACAAAAAATTCTGTCAAGATAGTAGAGAGAGAAGAAGCTATCCACAGAGGACTCCAAAGAGGAATAGAGATCTCAGAAGAGAAGGACAGAAAGAAGGATTACAGAAATTACAAGAAAGCTGAGAAATCGTCTTCAAAAGCTGAAGAATCAAAGGAGGATGAGAAAGATGATGATTCCAATAGATGCTTCCAATGTAAGAAGAAATGATATTTTCAATATGATACTTGGACGTTGCAGTGGGAATGTATTGAATCAATACTATTCCTGCAAGGAATAGAATAAGGACCGTACCTTATCTTGATGAAAATAAAATAAAGAAGGTCCATTTTCCGATGTAGTTTATCGGTAAAACCAATGATATCCATGTTGGGGCATAGTGGCGACCTCGCCTAGCGCCATTCCCGGAACTAGCAACAGATAGACGGGCCATGACTATTCCGAAAGGAATAGAATAAGGAGCACATCGACTCAAAGAGAGAAGGGCGTATTAGCAGTTATTCTTGGCCGGGTCCCTCAGCTAAGTTCCAAGGAAATGAGAGAAAGACAAGCTAAAATAGATAGAAGATATGAGAACAGAAAAGTTATGGTGGCAGGAGACAAGGATGAAGATCTGGACTCCTCTGATGTTATGTTCTTTAACAATGATGATGATGATCTGTGTCTCATGGCAAGAGAAGAACTCGAGGTACAATCTAATTTTTTTCTTTCCTTAGGACATACACCTGAGCTCAGCTCAGAGTCAATAGGATACTCAATCTTCCGTCCTCTTTGGAATAATTGACGATTGACTTCTTCAGGCTGCAAGAAGTAAGTTTTCATCTTCAGGATGAAAATAATAAACTGCCTGTTGAAAACTCTAAGTTGATTGAGTCTGGGAACCAGGCAGATCTAAGCTCAGCCTCTATTATCATTAAACTAACTAATGAGCTGGAAACTCTTAAAGGTCAGTTCATTGTTAAGAATAAGCTAATCAAGGATCTAACCAATAAAAAGATAAAGTTGGTTGAAAAGAATTAGAAGTTGTTAAGCCGAATAAAGGAATTATTCCTGAAAATTGAAACTTTAAGAAATTCTGAAGAGAGTCTGTAAAAAAGGATTGATGCTCTAAATAAACCTTTTCTTGCAATAGAAGAAATTCAATGTTTTCAAAACAATCCTATTAACAGATTTGGAATTGGTTTTTCTCCACAAAAAACTTGAGAAGGTCATCTGAATGTTGCATCTACAAGTGGCACGGAAAGAGTGTTTGTGAAATTTGTGGTCCTTCAACCACAAGTTTTAGATAAGGGTAAAAGACCAGTTAAATCTCAGGGACAAAAGAAAGTTCAATACAAGCCAAAACCAAAGGGAAAGACTAAAGTGAACAATCTTCAGTCTCAAAAGACTCAGGCGAGTAGCTCTCAGCCTTAGGCTAGGAACTACTACTCAAAGTACGAGCACAATCAAGACTTTCAACGAGCTCAAGCTCTCGACAAGCATAGAAAAATCTCGTACTAAGAGCCCCATCTCAAAGTACAAGCACAATTAAGACTCTCGATAAGCACATAAAAATCTCGTACTAAGAGCCTCGCCTTACAGTACGAGCACAGTCAAGACTCTCGACGAGCACATGATAGTCTTGTACTAAGAGTCTCATCTCAAAGTACGAGCACAATTAAGACTCTCGATGAGCTAATGCTCTAAACAAGCACATAAAAGTCTCGTACTAAGAGCCCCATCTCAAAGTACGAGCATAGTTAAGACTCTTAACGAGCACAGAAAAGTCTCGTACTAAGAGCTCCATCTCAAAGTATGAGCACAGTTTAAGACTCTTGACGAGCACAGAAAAGTCTCGTACTAAGAGTCTTGTCTCAAAGTACAAGCACAGTCAAGACTCTTGACGAGCAAAAAAAGGTCTTGTACTAAGAGTCTCATCTCAAAGTACGAGCACAATTAAGACTCTTGACAAGCACATAAAAGTCTCGTACTAAGAGTCTCGTTTCAAAGTACGAGCACATTTAAGACTCTTGACGAGCACAGAAAAGTCTCGTACTAAGAATCTCGTCTCAAAGTACGAGCACAACTAAGCCTCTCGATGAGCACAGAAAAGTGTTGTACTAGGAGCCTCATCTCAAAGTACGAGAAAAGTAAAGACTTTTGACGAGCACAAAAAAATCTCGTACTAGGAGCATCGCCTCAAAGTATGAGCACAAAAAAGACTCTCGACGAGCTCAAGCTCTCGACAAGCACATAAATGCCTCATACTAAGAGCCTCACCTCAAAGTACGAGCACAATAAAAACTCTCAACAAGCTCAAACTCTCGACGAGCACAGAAAAGTCTCGTACTAAGAGCTTCATCTCAAAGTAAGAGCATAGTTAAGACTCTCGACGAGCTTAAGCTCTTGACGAGCACAGAAATATATCGTACTAGGTATCTCGCCTCAAAGTATGAGCACGATAAAGACTCTCGACGAGCATAGAAAAGTCTCGTACTAAGAGCCTCATCTCAATATACGAGCACAATTAAGACTCTCGACGAGCATAGAAAAATCTCGTACAAAGAACCTTACCTCATAGTACGAGCACAGAAAGACTATCGACTCGGGGGCACGATAGAGGATCCTTTCCTGCCTACCTCGACTCATTTCAAAGTTCACCAAACCGAAGATGATACAAAAGTAATTTCTATCAAGGTCTCCACCATCGAGGACCCCCGGGGCACTCGAGCTATCCTACCAGCGGACTTGGGGGCAAGTTTTAAACCTCAAACACAACGAGGGATAAAACATGTTTGAAGCAAAGATCCAGATCGAACTTCGACCAACGTTTGAGCCTAATCTTGGGGGCAATTGTTGTGGCACACATAATCCCGTATTTGGCTAAATATTATCTCAGATTTGGGGTATACCGGAACCTGGGTTTAGAGCTCGATAAGAGCATCTTGACACAGAATAGCTCGGCAGACGAGCTACCACGCCTGTCCGAAGACCGTACCGTCCAAGATATGTAGACCCGACTAGATCGATGGTCAACATCAGTAAAGATATCGAAGTACTGGCAAAATATTGTAAAGTAGACTTAGTATTATTTATCAGATCTGCAGTTGTACTTAATACCCTAAAATAAAGGGTCAGGATTACTTCCCTAGTGAGAAGCTTTATAGAGTCCAACCCACTATAAAAAGGGGCTCATGATCTTCTACTCCACAAATACTCCCACATATATACACACCAGGCTATGGAGTTCATCTTCATTAACATCCGAAGCCATTTTCAAGGGAATAACCCATCGGTTCTTCCTGTAGTGCTTGTGTCTTCGTATTTGTGGCATAATATATGTTTAACCCATATAAATGTCCTACCCCTACACTCACGATAAATATGGTAACAACAATAACCCCTAAAATATATGTTATAATCTAATCATTCATAAAAGATCTACTATAATTTAAGAGGAAATTATTAAAAATGTCCTGGGTGTATATGTAATATATCAGATATGCCCTAACCATTTGGAAAAACTCTTTTATAGCCATTTTACACATAAAATGATCCAATTGCCCTTAAACTAATAAATTTTCATCAAATTCATCCCTGCCGAAATTGACTCCAAATTGACCGAAAAATTAAAAAATTGGGAATTTGTTGTTCTCTCTCTTGCTCGCTCCAGTGATCGAATTCATTTCATCTTCTCCAACTTTGTTTGGGTTTCTTATTAGAATTTTTCAAATCTGCTCTTGCCCTAGCTAGCTTCTTTGCCGACTCTTTCAGGACCGCCACCGCTGCTACCGCAATTTTACCTTCGAGAATCTCTCTTCATAAGCATTATAGAAGCCCCTTTCAATTGATTTCTTAGAAATTTCTCATCTTTTGTAAATGAAAATGCAGAAGAAATCAGAAAAGAACAACAGGAGAAATCAATAGTCGAGTTGCTTAAAAAAACCCAGATGCAGAAACCCTTTCTCCAAAAGGCTCAATTTTTCCTTCGCTCACGTCACCGTTAGCCCTACTCTCGTCCTCGCTACTCAATATTTCCCCTGATGTGGGCCGTATGATGCTTCATTTCCTTAAATGGGCCAAGTCGAGGCCCGATTTCCAGCCCGATGATGAGGTATTTTCCTATTATGTTAATTATTTTGGCATAATGAAAAACTTTTTAAAGCTGCTTGTCAATGGCCATGGAGTAACTAGGGTTAAACTTTTAGAGGCTCTTGTTGATAGCTTGGTTCAGGCAGAAATGAAAGATTTGATATTGTTTCCATATTCCTCGGCTGATATTCTACACACTACTCTCTCGTTGATAACTTGGTTAGGAATTTTTTTTTCTCCGATGACGCACACACCGCATTCTGGCCGGTAATTCATTCTCCTCTGATGACTCACACACCCCAAATTCATGGTCTGTTATATGTCTATCTGAATCCAATTTTTATAGTTGAGGTAATAATTTTTTTCATCGTTAGTTTGCTATTGTGCATTTCTGAACATCTTGTGCACTCCAAGTACTCGACATATTGCCAGAGAGAGTTATTGGTTGTTGATGATTATATGGTTTATTGTTATTTTGTATTGGTATTAGGAATTGAGAAATTAGAGTTTCTACTTCAGTATATGCTCTGTAATATAGGAATTGCTACTTTTCTATCTCCTTGCTCATTGGATTTGTGTATTATTGTATTGATATTCGAAAATTCATGAACTCTCCAAATTATCATCAAACAATGCCTAGAGTTGCAGGGTCTTACGGATATAACACACCAGGCAGGTATTTCTTCAATGCTTTCAGTAGGTGTTTATAAAATCAACCGAAGTGAGACATAATAAATTTACGCATCTTTTTAGTACTCAATTTTTATATTTTTTATTCCTACAGAGTATGGATACACGGTGAACACAACATAGAAGAGTGATGTTTACAGCTACAAGGTCTTTTTGCTAGAGATACTTAGTGGACGAAGTGCAATCGAGCCTTAGATAGGCGACGGTGGTTGCACATTGTGGAGTGGGGAAGAAGAAGATGGGCTGCTTCGAGCCAGTTGTGACAATTCTCAACTCGAAGCTTCAAGGTTTGCTTGACCAAATGGTGCAAGAGATGCTTCAAACACTTGGAATTGCTATGTTTTGTGTGAATTCGGCCCCATTCAAAGGCCAATAATGAAGAAAACAGTGGCACTTCTAACAGAAGTCAAGAGTTCACCAGAGGAATCATCTGGGAAGAAAACTTCTTCTCAGCCTTTAATAAAGCAATCCTCAAATCATAGTTGATTAAACCTTTGATATTCTGTTTTCTTTTAACCTTTTTTATTTGTAGTGTTAGGGAGTTAGAGAAGGATTTTCTTTCTAAGGAATGCATGTTATTTGTAGGGAATTATGTTCCTTGGATTGGACAATGTCTTTGGTGACTAATTTCCTACAGTTTTAGGAACATTTAGTCTCATGTTATGTTTGGCCATATTGAAATCAGTTTACATCTCCTATTCTATTTTAGCTCACATTTTATTTTGTATATTATATGATGAATTGTATATTAAATGGCATTATTAGATAACGTGAGTTATACATTAATGAAACATAAGATCAAAACAGTACAACCATACAATAGCAAACCATCAAAACTAGCAATCTAGGATTTTTCGATACGTGCGATGATATTCATGGCTTTTACAAGTCATATAAGTACATAGGTATATCTTGACATTGTTTCCTTAAAAAAAATAGTGGCAATTAGCTACATCATTGCTTTAACTAATTTACAAGAGTTTTTCATAAAAAAAAATATATTACAAGGGGAACCTTGTCTTTAGGCATCTAGACAAGGAAATGGTGGTGATAAATTGACAAACATGATTAGTAAATCTGTTTCTTTGTTTTATTTAGAGTATTGATTTCAAAAGAAGTGATTTTGAGGCACATTTTAGAGGGTGTTTGCTACCTAATGGTGTGACTCAATTTTTTTATAAAGCATTAGCACAGGACCCCGCGTATTACGCGGGTTTGATATTATATATATATATATATATATAAAGTGTTTAAATTAAATATTTTAAATATTAATTCAATCAAAATATAGTATTTTTTTAATTCAATCAAAATATCAATTTGTAATTAAAAAACATAATAAATTATTTAAACTAACTCATGCAAATTAAAAAAGGTGGTTTATATAGTAAAAATAAGTGAATAGGGGGTATTAATATAAATATAGGATATATAATATTACCAAAAATATCATAAAGTTATAGAATTGTAGGATTTTAAAATAAAGGATTGAAAGAGGTGGAGAGATTCACAAATATATATATATATATATATATATATGCGTGCATTATAGATAAGTGTGGAGTTTCTCGGAGATATAAAAAAAATAGGAGTGAGTGAGAGTGGATTAATTCAAAGGTGGTAGTTTTTAAATTAATTTAAGTAATTTAGAATTTTTAAAATAGAAGTTAATAGAATTAATAAAATAGGAAGTTAATAGAATAGGAAGTTAAGAAGAGAAGTCATGTGATCGTAGGATTTTGAAATAATTTATGATGGGACATGCTACGTAGGAGAGAGGAGATTCACAAATAAAAGAGGTAATGATAAGTAATTTAACCTTTGTGAAATGAGTATTTACAAAAAAAAAAATCCTAGCAAAAAAGTTTTCATCACATAAATTGCCAGCAATGAGTACTTATAATAGTTATTGGGCCAAAATCAAACTCTACAAATTTAACATACAAGATTATATTCAAGTTTTTAAACTTCATTCATGAATTATAAATATGCAAGAGTATATTCAAATTAATGGTGTGAATAAGTTTCACGCATTAGCTCAATCACACAGCTCCCCGGGTAACAAATATGTAGTATTGCCTATCGTGTATTATTTTTTGCATGAACCCCCAATCATTTAACTTTAAGAACCATTTTCCACATATCCTCAAGTGTAATTGCAAGTTCCACCTTATTCCACACACACTTCACATCTAAAACCTCTGTTCCACCACTATATTAACAAAATTGGGATAATTTCCAACGTGTATCTAAGATTTATATGTTTGATAAATTTGATCTTTTATTATTTAATAGTACATTTCTACCTTAATCAACACATTCTACTTCAAAATCTTTATTCCATGTAATCTTAGTTTTTTCTTATCTAAATCATGCGTCTATTTCAGAAATGAATTAATGTTGGTGTGAGATAAAGTACGCAGTTCCAATGGAATAATATTATCCACTACATTCTTCCTTAATTCACCCACTAATATGTAAATTCCATATTTGTGTATTATATTTTCGTATGAAATCTTAGTTGTTTCTTAATTTGAATCATGTATCTCTTTCAACACTAAATTTATTTTGATGTGAAATAAAGTACACACTTTCATTGAAATAATACCTTCCACTACGTTCCACCTTGATTCCACCACTAATTTTCCAATTGTATACCTAGTGATTTCACGGTTGGGAGTTTAATTTTTAACTACATATTTAGTTATTGGCTTTTGAGTTCATGATTATTTATATATGTATGTTGCTAAATTTTATAAAATAAAATAAATGATCAAATTAGAATAGTTTTTAAAAGCCTTACAAAAATTGAAATGTGACACGTTTTGAGTACTAAACATATGTGGAATAGACGCATTAGAGGTGGTGTACACGTGGAACAAGGTGGAACGAGGTAGAATTAAACAATTTAGTAAGCGAGACTTAGCAAAACAACCCTTGACTATAATCTCCTTGTTATGTTACACATTTAAACTAATGGAATATTGAACGACCACTAAACTAAAACACGTGTGGAATGAACGTGTTAGAGCTGGAGTATATGTGGAATGAGGTGGAACGAGATGGAATTTAATATTTTAGCAAGTTAAACTTAGCAAAACGACATCTAACTATTAATACATAATTTCTACACATTCGAACGAGGTGGATCATTGAACGGTTTAGAGTATTAAAACATCATGTGGAATGGACGCATTTGAGGTGGAGTACATTTGGAATGAAAAAACACCAAAGGTTTCTTCCCCCCACACTCACCCTTGATAGCTCTCACACTTCTCTCCCTCTAAAAAAAAAACATGTAACACAAGGATAATTTGGATCTTTTGAAATTGCTCTTGCAGGCATATCTACACCTGTTTTTGGGTTCTTCATAATAACAATAGGAGTAATGTACAAGTTTATAGTCAGTCATATGAATTAAAGAGTCCTAGTATTTATCTCCATAAGAAAATAGGGAATATGATCAAATATGACACACAATAAATATTAGAAAATGGCACACAAAAGCAAAGTCCAAATATGATCAACATGAGTTTTTTTATTCACAAAAGATCAACACATAAACACGAGGCAAGAAATAATTATCTGTAAACATTATTGTGGTTCTGCTTTTCTTTTTTAGTATCAATTATATACATCATGATTTTGTGATTAACACAAAATCCTACACCAAAGCAACAACCCCAACTATTACAGAACTATACAAATAAATTAATTTTACACATTTCTATAAGTTCGTAGATGAAATAAAATTATTTCATGATATCAGAGCCAATAAGCTCGTGCCGCCCACACGTCCTTAGTTCAAACCAAGACCCCCCGCCTTCACATTAAGGATGTTACCTAATCCAGTTTCCATCCAACTCATCCTCTCGGCAAAATTCTGTCTAGTTTCAAAATTATGGCGCTTAAGTTTCGCCACCTCCTTGTCGACCTCAGCTTGCTTTCGCTTAAACTCCACAAGCTGCTTATTAATTTCCTGAGTTTGTATTCTGCAACTTGTGGATTTTCCCATACAACTCAATAATTAACCTGGTCTTTTCGAAAATCCTTTTGCAGAATTCCGTAGAAGGGTTGGTAGTATACTCTGCTATTTTCACTCTGTCACGAGAAGCCTTAAGCTCCTCATTTAAACCTTGTTAATTTTTCGGCCAACTCCTGGCTCTTGCTCTGACTTCTTTGGAGCTTTTCCTCAACTCTTAACCTTTACATATTACCATTCACAGAAATAACAATTAGTCCCCAAAACACACACACACATATATATAACAATCATGATATTATCATATCAAATAATCAGTGTAAAATTAACAGAATTCATTCCCCATTATCAAATGATGCAGAATAAAACACCTTCATTCTCTCACTCTAGAAATTGAAATTGAAATGAAGATTAACAGGTAATAAGAAAATTTACTCACAAAAATTCTTCAATAGAGTTGGTAACTCATTATCGGATTGAAGATGCTTGGAGGCAGAGTGCTGGCGATGCTCGGAGGCACGACTGCTGGCAATGCTCGGAGGCGCGGCTGTTGGCGGTGCTCGTAATAGCTACTGGTGAAGGTCATTAGTGGAGAGGATGAATGTGATTGCGCTGGAGTGAGATGAAATTGAGGTGTTCATAATTGCTATTAAATAAGACTAATTTTTCAAACGGAAATGCTTGAAAAACAAAGCTGAAAATTTGAATGTGCTGCAAAATAATATACCAACATGTTGATCATAAATATATAAAAAATGTTGCCTCATTTTTCCTTCTCATTCACCCAAGTATAAACAACTATATTCAGTGTACTAAGTAGGGAAAATAACTTTAACGATAATTGTATATTGAAACAAACATAGCATAGCAAAAACAAGTAATTTTTCATTCAGACAATTTATCAAACACCTTCAATTCCTAAAAGCTAATCTAATAATATCATTCACAACAATCTTAATTTCTGAGAGACTAGATTATATGCCAATCAGATTCCCATAAAAGCTAATATAATAATACAATTTCAAGCCAAGTTTACTGCTATTTCTAGTAAAAAAAAAAGAGGATAACAATAGCAATATCAATTTGCATCTACGACAACCAAATTCTAAGAATTCTGGTACTAGTAGCTAAGCCAATCAAATTTGGTGGAAATATATTGCTTGAGCGATTGGAGAAAATTAGGGTAAATTTAAAAAAAAAAAAACGCACCTGCACCTGAGGCAAGACGTTATGTGTCCCCTAGTAATTTATGAGTTTGGGAATCCTAAAATTCAAGTACTGTAGAGCGATCGATAATGGAAGAGTACATGCTGCCGAAGTCTGATTCAGGGTCGAACGAGGCGCTGCCGAGGTGGTGGGCCACCGAAAAACTGTTGATTAACCGCTGCCCCAACGCCGCGACGTTTGAATTGAAAATGAAACCCATGGTAACTAATTAGAAAATTTGGAAAGTCATAATGGGCAGTACACATTTTAATTGCAAACAAAACCCAAGGTAATTAGTTGGAAATTTTGGAAAATCGTAATACCTAACCTCTGTGTTTTTTTTATGGAATTTGGAAACATGATAGATCTAAAAGGACTGGAATGAATTTCGGGAAAAATTGAGGGGGGGGGGGGGGGGGGGAGGGGGGGGAGGGGATGTAAAAAAGAATTGGTGCGCACAATTTTTTTTCTATCCATTCAGGCAGCTCAGGACAGGGGACGAGTTGAGAATTATATTTTTAGTTTGAGGATAAAAATGTCCAAAAAACCATAAAATGACTAAAAATATATATTTCAAAATGACTAGGGCATTTTTTATATATTAACTATCCACCACAACTAAATAAGAATTTCTCCCATAATTTAGAGGGGTGTATTCAATTGGGTACCTATCGGATTTTTTTTGGACTTTAAAAAGTCTGTGTATTTAGAAAATCTATAGACTCCATGCAGAGTTTGACTGACTTTTTTTTTATTGATTTATTTTGATTTTTATAGACTTTACAAGATTGTGGAATACATTTTTTATTGATTTACATGAATTTACATAGACTCCGGCGCTGGAACTATTGATGCAAATATATATGGGACACACTTGTATATTAAAAAAAATTATTCAAATTATTTAAAAAAAATACATTAGTTAAAAAAATACCTTATTATTTCATCTTCATTTCCATCACTGTTATACCTCGCCCTCATTAGAAGTCTCAGGTTGTTAGAAGAGATTTTGGAGAGTAAAATTTATTTATATTTTTTTTAAGAGTAGACCTGATAATGGGGCGGGTAATCCCCAAAGCAAACAGGGACGGAGAATTTTTTTGCCCCGTAGGGGGGGACCGGGATAATATTCTCAGCCCGGGGGATCCCCATCTTGTTCCCCGCGGGGAGCCGCATTATTTTGTATATAATTAATATATTTATATATAATTTTAATGTTAAAATAAATTACAAATAAATATTTCATAGTTTCCTACTCAATTAACTATTTATTAAAATTTACATTTTTTATTTAATGTTATGTTATTAGTTACAAATTACATTATTTTCATTTTAGTATATATGTTAATTAAAAATATTAGAATTAGAGGATCTTCAAATTGTTTAAATTATTTTTTTTAACACCAACTTAAAGTAATTGTTGTGTATATTTAAAGTTTTTAATTTAAATATTTTTTTATATTTTAAAAATGAGATAAAAAAATAAGTAGGCGGGAAACGGGGAATCGCTGCGAGACGGAGATCCCCGGTGAGATGGGGATGGGGGGAAAAAATTTCCCATTTATTTTGCAGGGACAGAGATGGGGAATAACCTCCCATCCCCGCCCTGTTAACATCCCAATGGAAAAGAATCAAATAAAGTCCATAAACTGTTGAATACCTAAAGATTTTTTTAAGACTTTTCAAAATCCGTAGAAATCTCTGGTTATTAGAAGAGATTTTGAAGAGTGAAATCTATTCATATTTTGGAAGGAAAATCTAAGAAAATCTGTGGAGTATTAAAATCCATAGACTGTTGAATACCTAAAGATTTTTTAAGACTTTTTAAAATCCGTATTGAATTCCTCAGAATTTTTAAAGACTTTTGAAAATCTAGATTGAATACCCCAGAATTTAAAAGTCCAAAAAAATTGTACAGACTATATAACCAATACACCCCTTTTAAACTAAGATTTGGAATAAATTAGGAGAAAATATGAAAAATGAGCAAAAACCAAATTTATTTTGGGATAAAATTTAAATTTTAAAACGATACTTATTTTATTTTGAAACTATAAAATTGATGATTTGTTACGCAATTATTTTTTTTTTTCTCAAATTTTGCATATTGATATTATTTTTGGATTTAATACTATTAACACGTGTGTATATGTAAATAAATAAGTAGTAAAGAAATTACGTCAGATTAAGTGCACCAAAAATTCTGTCCCTCTGAAAGGTCCGTCTGCAAAACATGTCTTCCAGCGGTGTAGCGGTGGCGGACGGTGGTCCGCAGACCTACTTCTGCCACCAATGCGAACACACCGTCAACATTTCACCCTCCGCCGCCGGCGATATCCTCTGCCCCTCTTGCAACTCCGGATTTGTCGAAGAATACCAAAACCCTAACCCTAATCCAACCATACCCGACGCTTTCTTCCCCGACCCGCTCTCGCTCTTCCTCTCCCAACTTCTCGTCCCTCACAACCCTTCCTCCCGTCCTGACCGGGTCGGGGAATCGCTGTTCGGATCCGAAGCCTTCGACCCGGTTTCGTACTTGTTAGACCTTCTCGCAAATCGCCGCGCCAGCGGCATTGACTATCAGTTCGTGGTTGATGACCATACGCATGGTTCAGGGTTTTCTCTTCCTGGTAATATTGGAGATTATTTTGTTGGTCCTGGATTTGAGCAGTTGATTCAGCAATTGGCGGAGAATGATCCGAATCGGTACGGTACGCCGCCGGCGTCCAAGTCCGCCGTCGAGGCGCTGCCGAGCATCATTGTGGATGAGGCGTTGCTTAAATCGGAGCTAGCGCAGTGCGCTGTGTGCAAGGACGATTTTGAAATGGAAACCGTTGTGAAACAGATGCCTTGCAAACATGTTTATCATGAAGACTGCATTCTACCGTGGCTTGAGTTGCATAATTCCTGCCCTGTGTGCCGGCACGAGCTTCCAACTGATGATCCTGATTATGAGAGCAGGGGTGGTTTGAGAGCTTCTCGGGGAAACGATGGTGGAAATGGCGAGGATCAGGCTGGAGGTTCGGATGGGCGAAGGAACATGGACAGGAGGCCTACTACCATATCAATTCCTTGGCTGTTTGGAGGGTTTGGTGCCGGATCCGGGTCAGATTCCAGTGGCGACGGGGCAGAGTGGCAGAGGCGGGAACGTAATTAAATGTGTTTAAGTTAGTATTGCTGTTCGACATTAACCGACTTGGTTATCTGGCTTTCATTACCTTTTTCGAGTTTAAATATTAATTATAAGATTGCTATAACTTTTGTTACATTGGTGAATGTGTTGTATGGAATGTGCTCAGCTGCGTGATGTGGTTTGTTTTTTGGATGACTGCACTGGCTTAAGCAGTCAAATTTATAATTTGTTTGGTGAATGATTGAACAAACATTTCTTCACTTAGACTTAATACGACTCTATGAATGACATCATTGACTTGTTTTGTCTAACTTAGGCCACAAATTGATCGTTTTATAGAGATAATCACCAAATCCGTTACATGGTTTGATCTTTTGTCATGCATTTACCGTAGCTGTTAATCATGCCCGCCGATTACTTAGTACGTAGCAGTTTATATTATGTGTGACATCGTAAATCATACTAGAAAGAATCAAGACATAAACTAACATCTTATGGCTAGTGAAACAATTTTCCTTTTCTTAAATTCTTCACAGCCTCAATTTATTCAGGTATTATGTAAATTTTCTGTTAGCTTTTTGTGCTTTTTATCATCAGATTGAATGGCTAATTGAATAAGTTCCTGAAGATGAAAGGTTGGTAATTATATTGACTGAACTGTCATCCTCGTGTGCTAGAGTTTTTTGAGTCAGTCCTTAGAAATTGCATTATGGCAAGTTGCAACATGCTCAATTAATATGATTATGAATGCATATGGATGCGTGTATATGGATTTCTAAGATCATGGATGATTTACATGTAAAATAACTCCTATTTATCAGATGTGTATAGGAGAAGCAGTAGATGTGTATACTACCAGGATGGAAAACTTGACTAGTGGCAGATATTATACACCTTATCATGTTCTTGTAAACTCTGGGAGCCTATAGACTTCAGTTATTGAAGAAAAAAATAAAACTGAAGAATGTTGGAGGGGTAGCAGAAATACATATTTATTACAGATTCTATAAGGGGCACTTACTAGTGGGTTTATTTATATAAGAGCTTATTACAACCAAGTTGGTAGACTTTTAAAACTTACAACTAGGTTAACTTTTTGAATGTATAATACCCACACTACCCTTTGTTTTCCTTCTATTTACTTTTCAAGGTTCATGATTTGACATCTACTTTTTAACTTTTGTAGATAATTTTTAAAATTTTGTCAGATTTGTGTCCAATTTTTCTTTTATCAAAATTAGACTTTTTTTGCTGCATTTTTTTATTTGGTAATTATTCATGCAAACATGATAATACTATGTTACAAATTTTATCGATAAAGTACAAATTTATTAGTTGTTGTATAAGAGCGTGAGCCTTAGTGCAAAAGAAATACAACTTTAGTAATTATTCTCGTTATTGCATAGTACAAATGATAACATTATAGTACCATAGTACAAATCATAATACCAAAGTACAATATTTATCTACACCATTCAAATGTTTCCACACACACACACAAAAATAGAAAATAAAAAAACACGACATACACAAAAACCCCCAAAATACCTTTCCCCCACCATACCCAGATGAGAATCACACAAAGAATTGAGAAATTGAAGCACTAAACAAAATTATGCTATTAGTCTGCCATTCTCAAGCATTTACATCAAAATCCCACAGCTCCCTTCTCCCTCTACCCACAACTGGCTCAATTCTTCACCATTGGAAGTGACTCACACAGCTAAAGAGAGAATATTCAGATATGGACCATGAATCCATCAATTCTTCTTTCAACCACTCCTTCTACACCCCACCCTAAGAGCCTCTTTACTCACCCCACTTCTACCACCCACCACCACCCAGCTTCGCCTCTCCTCAATCAATCTCTGCCGCCGTCGCTACAAAATCTCCACCATCCGTTCTCAATCGGAACAATCCTCGACTTCCGACGTCCAGCCCAATGTGTTTGGAGAGAAAAGGGAGCTCACGGGCGTCCAGTCCCTCGTTGATTCCATGTCTCCGCCGGTGCGAATTGCCAGCTCCGTTCTTGTCGTTGCTGCCGCCGTTGCTGCTGGATATGGTCTCGGGTCGCGATTCGGTGGGTTCCGAAATGCCGGCCTGGGTGGGGCCGTGGTGGTTGGCGCTGCCGACGCTGGGGCGGCGTAAGCGCCTCTTTGAACAGTGAAGGAGGGTCTCTCCTCCCGCGTCGCCTCCTCCAGCACATTTCAATCTCTCCACACTAAATTAGAAGACAAAGCTCACCTGTTTATGCCGATTCAACAAATCCGGCTTCACGGATCGATAGAGAAGTAACGAAAGAATCTGAAGCCCAGACAATCCAAATTACACAACAACAAATCGAAAATAAAAAAAAAATCAGAACAAATTTAAGAGCCTCACCTCGATCTGGCCAGTAGGAAAGTAGAAAATCAGAACAAATCAGAAAATTGAAACCCCGCGCCGTCGCCCGTCGCCGCCTCCAGCTCCGCTGCCTCGATTGCCTTTAGGTGGTGGGAGAAAAATCTGAGATGAATTTGGGAATTTTGAATTTCTAATCTGAGATTGTGGATTTAAAATGGGGAGAGAGTGAGTAGTTGGTGTAATATAGGGAAAGTGATGGGACATCAGACATGTGAGAGAGATTCAGAGAATTTTTAAAATTGATAGATTAAGGGTAGTTTAGGGTTTTTTATCCAAAAAAGTATACCTACTTGTAAGTTTAAAAAGTCTACCAACTTGACAGTAATAAGGCTTAAAAAAACTTAACCTAGTGGTCATTTTCTCATTCTATTATATATAAAGTTCCAGTATTGAGATTTTTTTTTAATGGTAAAAAAGTCACTCGTTTTGGGAGCAAAATAAAAAAGTAGTAAAGGATGCCTAAAACATCATCTTATAGAGAATCATTGTTACCAGAAGTTCCATAACATATGATATATTGATATGCTATTTTTACTACATCAAAAGAGTGGCCTGTAATCTTCACATCACATGGCTGTCATTATAGATTTTGTTGTTCATCTCATGGTTTCAAAGTCAAGCTTTCAATTAAAACTCCTGTTATGTGTCCCTTGATGACATAATTGTGTACTTTCTCCTTGCCATCCCTTTATGGATCTTCTAGCTCCCTTTCATGTGTCATTCGTCATTAAATTGTGAATGTTACTGTTTCTGTGCATTTTACGAAATGAATAAACCACCAGACTTTGGATACCACTTTTTTATCACATTGGTAGACTATATCCTTTCAGTTAATTAATGCCTGTTGCAATTAGGACCTTTCGTCAAACTCGAAATGTCCACAATCCAATAACTTCCACATATATTTACTAGTAAACTCACTTAAAAAGAGTTTATAATAATCTCCCAAGTGAAAAGAGACTATATGAGGATTAGAAGTTGGTTAAGGCGCTTTAAGCTCTTTATGATACTATGATAGTCCCATTTCTTCTTTTGCAACTAATTTTGACTACTTTTTGGTTAGTTTGTTAATTGAAGAAATTCTGTGTTAGCCTCTGGAAACTTATGTACAGGATCATACAATCTCTCTAGATAATGAGTTGCAAATAGCTCAGCCTTTACTCATTTATTATACCAGTCTATCTTTTCTGGTGCTCTCTGTTGTGTCCACCTGACTAGCCAGAATTGAAAGAATCTCTTGTGGTTTTATGGAGGGACAGCCAAATATCCTGACCTGTAACTATAAAACTTTGTTAAACGCGTGGAGAGTAATTCTACTTGGACTTTAAATTGCTGTTAAGATTCTCCCAAGTGCTAAAACTACTTTTTAAGTTCTAACCAACATTTATATGAAGGTCAAGATTTGCCCATCTACAGCTTTAATTGAAAGTTGAAACCTGTAAGGTATCAGGATTTCCAAACTTGAATTCCTTTTCTGATGTAGGGTTTCAAATTTCAACTCATGTTATTAGGATCTTGGTATGATTGTAATCTAGGGTAAGTTTCTAATATGAAGAGCCACCAGATGATCAAGATCATTGTTGTTAGGCGAATATGTTAAAATCTTTCTTCTTTATGGTTGACAGTCTCTGGTTGTCTTTATATTTTCCATTTCTATTATTGGGAACAGGGATGTGTTTAAAGTGTACGGGGTAGTTTTGACTTATGGAAGAAAAGAGATCAAACCATTAATTAGATATTCTGTAATAGTATTGAGAGATAGCATCCTAAGCATTGGGTAATATTTCTCTTTGGTTGAAGCTTCACTTGGTGGTCGTATCAAATGCTTCGTAACATCTGACTAATATTGAATCCTGTTTCGGTTTGTTTATATATTTGTGTTGAAGAATGTATGCATATATCTTTGATACAATTCACGTACTAATTGTCATTTTGCGTATATGTGTTGTTTGGCAGGGTTTAGGTTGAGCAAAGTTAAAGAGAGTGAGAGAGTTGAGGATGGTGAAGGGTTCGTTTGTGCTTGTGACAAGGGACAGATACAGGAATCACTTGCATGACATCAATTTATGTTTTTGGACCAAGATTTTTGTTGCTCCATGGAATGTTTACTTACATTTTGTTACTCTTTTTCTTTTTTGTATAGTCGTCCATCTATATAATTTTCATCTTGACAAGTTGTGATTTTGGTCGTACGTCAATGCTCTGAGTTTCTCCATTCGTGCAACTTCAGTAATAGAGAAGAATGTTATTGTGAGGGAGCAATTTGGTTGAGTCTCGTCTGCTATACTCTTGTTTTTAGCAGCTACCTGCATTTTTTTACAATGGCTATGGTCAATCAAACGTATCTGCAGACACTAAAATAGAAACTCACAGGCCTACAGTTTGAGCTTACGACTCTTCATTCAAGAACATCTCAGTTTCGTCTATCTCACTGGGTGGCATCAGTGAAGTTGTTGGTACTGAGGTGAGCCATATCACACTATTTATCCCTTAATATCCATCACAGCCACAGGGTCACTTTAGTAAAATGAAAAGGATCCATGATATGTGTTTCACAGATATTTTTGTTTATAAATTAGAAAGAAGAGAAAAAATGGAGCAATACGTGGCGGTGACTACCTTTCAAAATTAGGAACATGGTCATGACAAGCAATGTGATTCTATATTCAGCTTCAGTGACGTTTTTGAAATCTTTCCTTTTATAGGTTTCATCTTCATGTCTTCACAGAAGCGTTAAGAGCTCAATTCCTAATGTAAGCTTAAATATCAGCCCCATCTAAACAGAAAAAATAGCTTCCAATACTTTATAGGAGGTTTCTTTACCATAGGCATACTTTTTAGGAAAGAAAATGGAGTAACATACTCAGAGAAGATAAAACTATTTTAAAGCGTAATCTAAGAACTTGGATAATTAATCCATAGGAAAATTTCCTAAGAGGCACGGAAAAAACATTCTCACCAACCAACATTTTGCTTTCTCCATTACTTCGGTACTAAAGCTTTCTCAAAATAAAAACCAAACCCTCTACAATGTGCAAATATATTTACACATATTATTCCACATTCTCAGCCCTGTAATTTATTTGTTAGAATTATTCAAAACCAAAACCATCATCAACCAAAGTATCATACACGTTCCTTCCTCGAGAGTACACCAAAAAGTCAAGTACACGGTACATAAACTTGTGCATAACTTTCTTAAAAAGGTACATAAAGCTGGAAAACCATCCATGATTCAGGAGCAAATGCTCGTGTATGAAGCATAGTCTTGATCTAAAACGCTAAATAGCTTTCAATATGAAGGTAATGACTGGAGTACGAGTCCAAAAGTATGGCTATATGGCTGGCTATCTCACTGAATATCTCAACATATTATTTTAATCAGGATATTACACAATAAAAGACTGACTAATAGTAATAGGTCTATGAAAATGTTTCGGAATGAATCATTTTCCAAAATGGACTTTCTATATATAAGTAGTATTAGTATCCCCTTAATGGAAGAAATCAACAAAAATTCAATTACCTGTACAAAATCAACCAAGAGCTTCTCCGCCGTTAAAGGCACCAGCATTTTCTTCCCTGATTAAAAACATACTTATGTCTGTTGTGAAATACTTATACTATAGAATGTTAACCTCGATGTTGTTGAGGGCTATCTTGCAACAAATTGACTTCCAAATCGGCTACGCTCATCTTCTATATCTCTTGCCTCCTCTCGATTTCTGTTGGCGAAGTTTGTTTGATTATATATAAAAACTTAAGGACTTGGAATCACAAGTGCCCTTATAGCTCAGTGGTAGAGCGTCAGTCTTGTAAACTGAAGGTCCGCAGTTCGATCCTGCGTGAGGGCATTCCTCTATTTTTATTATCACACATTTTAAAACCTAAACTAAAATCCATTTTTCAATATACCTTCTTTACTAAGGATAGAATAGATTCATACTCCTTATTTAATTTTTTTAACACATCTAATTCAATCCCATCTTGAATGAGGATTAGATGGGACATGAGTAGGTGAGGTGAGCTAGGAGGTTAAATAAAATCTTTGTAGCAACAGGCGAAGCCCTCGCCCCCAGGGCCCCCACCCCCTGGCCCGACAGGATTGGGTGGAGGAAGTAAATCATGGTGACTCAGCGGCCCATTAGGTGGGAGGACCAGTGCCTGGTGCCCACAAGGAGCTATCCCCCACATTGGAGGGATAAAACTCCCACACTGCGGCTGCCAGGGCTCGATCCTGCGTCCTTGTAGCAATCTGCCACCCAGGAACCAGCTGAGCTACGCCCATGCGGGCAAAAAGAACAGAGATAATTGATCGGGGGTTTGAACCCGACGTGAATCGAAGGTTAAATAAAATCTATTTATCTTATTATGTGTTTACTTATTGTGTATAATACAATTAAATTCAAATTTTCTATTTATTTAATATTTATTAAAAATACTAAAAAAATGATTTTACTGAAATATCCTTATATTAGTGTCTATAACTCTATATTACTCATATATAAATATATTTAAAATAAAATTTTAATTTCTCTCGTCTTTCTCTTTCTTATTCAAATTCAAAGTGTTTAATCTTCAAGCTTAAATTTTAGCAGAATGGATAAACGATTGGATGTATGACACTGAAATTAATTAAGAATCGCTTGATTAAAATGAAAAATTGAAACAATTTGAATATACATATCCATAGAATTAGAAAACTATCTCTTCATAGAATATAAAAAATTACTGATAATTCCACTATAACAAAACATGATTCATCCCTTCTTTGGAACTGAGTCAAGATTGAAACCTTTGATTTGAAGTCAATCGACTAAAAATTTAAACCGCCGTTCGATGGAGGAATAAATTATTTATTCAGAAAATCATCGAAAAAGGAGTAGTTATTATCAACTAATCTTAAAAAAAAAAAAAAAAAAAATAGATTTTACGAATTCAAGGGCTACCGAAAATACCTTGGCTCGATGGAACAACAAAATTCAATTGGTATTGAATTTATAATGCAAAATTGGTCTCCTGAATTTTCAATTTGTCAAGCTTTGTGGGGAAGCTTTATTATGGACATGGTAACCGCCACCAAAAAATCATGCTCAAATCATGGAAGAAAAAAACGGTTGTATTTTCAGATTTTTGTGGGGAGGACACGGTTAAAAGGCAGGGAGTGAAAAATTTGGTGTTACAGAGGGTACTTTAGTAGTTTTATATCATATCCCCAAATCAATTAATTATCACATCTATTTTAGTGAGATTTCATATCTATAAAAATCTGAATAATTCCGGATTATCCCCGGGTTATGGGATAATAAAAAAATAATCTATCACTTAAAGTAAATAAGTGATAAGGTTAAATAATTAATTATTATCCAACATTATCACTCAAAGTAAACACAGACATCAAACATATTCTCCAATAATATCCAAAACTCAATACAAAGAAACTAAAACACCAACACAAATAATTGGTTAAAAAAAACCAAAAAATTTAAAATCTATAAAAAAAACAAAAACACCTAAAATAAACCTAAAACTCTACAATTTTGTTTTTTTTTTTTATTGATGATGTCTTCGCCACAAAATACTTCTCTCTCTAACCTCTAAAAAAAGAGTAGGTTTTATATGAAAACGTTTCATAATACACTACAAAAAAAACACTGTTTTGCGACGGAATTAGCGACGGAAAATCCGTCGCAAACAGTGTTTTGCGACGGTATCTGCGACGGACACGTATCCGTCCCTAAAACAGCCGTAGCTAATTTTTGCGACTGATTTCGCCTTCCGTCGCAAATTAACGACGGACAAATCCGTCGCAAAATCGGCGGGTCAGACCCGGCCGGGTGACACAGAATTTGCGACGGACAGTATTCCGTCGCAAATATTTCGGGTCAGACCCGTTCGGGTCAACAACATTTGCGACGACCACATTCCGTCGCAAATGTTTATATATATTTTTTTTATTTTTTTCTGTAATAATTTGCAACGGGTTGTTTTCGTCGCAAAATTCAATATTTGCGACGGAATTTGGCCGTCGCAAATTACCGAGCCTATACAAAAAAAAAGTGGCTCGCGTGGTTCGAGCCCGGGCACCCGAGGCGGCCGGGGCGGGCGCGGACCACTGGGCCAACCGGCCCATCTCTTTTTATATGCGGCCCACCTTCTATATTAGTCTTATTAGGCCTTGAACAATTAATCCATTTTTTGCGTCCAAGGGGAATTGAACACGGGACCTCTTGTGCAAGAGGAGGGGGCGCGCGTAGAGATGTTAATCCGGGCCGGGCTAATAGGGCCGACCCGTTTAACCCTAAAAAATGCAGGGTTAGGGCTATGGTTTAAGGGGCCCGTTTAAATCAGGGCCTATTTGGCCCGGCCCTATTAGCCCGCGGGCTAATAGGGCTAGCCCGCCGGTTAACCGGGCTATCCCGCCAGCCCGGATTATATATATATATATATATATATATATTTTTAATTATTTATATTATATAATAAGTATATTAATTATTTATTACAATTAAAGTATTAATATATATATACTCACATTTTTTCAATTCATCATCTAGCCCTAACTTCAGTAAAAGATGATGTACGAGAAATTTAATCCATCCATTTTAGTGTTATTTTATTTTTAGTTCCATTTTTAGGTTCTTCCATCCATGTACTAGTAGTACTTAGATACACAAGTGCCCAATTAGATGAACTTTTTAGTTAATTTGCTGCTAATATTGTATATTCTTTTGTTTCTTGGATATTAAATTTATTAGTATCATTCCGATTTTTTATTTTTATTTTTGGTGCTAATGATTGGGTGAATTTTTTGGGTGAATTATTACAAGTATGATTGGGTGAATTTTTTGTAATTATAATACTGCAATAAATCGAAAATTAGCCGTGTTGATGTTTGAACTATTACGTGTTGGTGTTTTGTACTTTTTAAGTATTGATGTTTGGATTTTTATAATTACGTTGAATTGTTTCTATATAATTTTAATTAATTTATGAATAATGTTTAAATTCATTAACATTTTATTGCCACTACTTTAAATTTTGTGTTGAATTTTTTTTTTTCGACATAACCCGTTTGTGGCCCGTTTAGCCCGAGGCCCGCTAGGGTTAGGTCTTAATTATTAAAGACCCGTTAAGAGTGAACCGGATAAGGCCCTAACCCGTTTAGCCCGAAGCCCGTTAGGGCCGGCCTTATAGGGTTAGGGCTAGCCCGTTTAACATCTCTAGGCGCGCGCCACTAGGGCACAAGCTACTTTCGTTTATTTTTATGCAATTAATTGTATATGTATTCAAATTAAGTCATTTTATGCAATTAATTGTATATGTATTCAAATTAAAATATTTTGCCCAACTATTTTTTTTTTTTTGTAAAATTATTTATTTCGACTCCCGCTTAAATTTATAATTCGTTCATTTGTACGCAATTAATTGTATATGTATCCAAATTGACTCATTTTTTTTTCTACAATTCACCAAATTAATTCATTTTCGTTTCTAACTTGTTTTTATAAATATTGGGGCCATTTAGTTTTTATTATTTCTGTAAAATTATTTATTTCGACTCCCGCTTAAATTTATAATTCGTTCATTTGTACGCAATTAATTGTATATGTATCCAAATTGACTCATTTTTTTTCTATAATTCACCAAATTAATTCATTTTCGTTTCTAACTTGTTTTTATAAATATTGGGGCCATTTAATTTTTATTATTTCTGTAAAATTATTTATTTCGACTCCCGCTTAAATTTATAATTCGTTCATTTGTACGCAATTAATTGTGTATGTATCCAAATTGACTCGTTTTTTTTTTTCATAATTCACCAAATTAATTCATTTTCGTTTCTAACTTGTTTTTATAAATATTGGGGCCATTTATTTTTTATTATTTCTGTAAAATTATTTATTTCGACTCCCGCTTAAATTTATAATTCGTTCATTTGTACGCAATTAATTGTGTATGTATCCAAATTGACTCGTTTTTTTTTTTCAAAATTCACCAAATTAATTCATTTTCGTTTCTAACTTGTTTTTATAAATATTGGGGCCATTTATTTTTTATTATTTCTGTAAAATTATTTATTTCGACTCCCGCTTAAATTTATAATTCGTTCATTTGTACGCAATTAATTGTGTATGTATCCAAATTGACTCGTTTTTTTTCAAAATTCACCAAATTAATTCATTTTCGTTTCTAACTTGTTTTTATAAATATTGGGGCCATTTATTTTTTATTATTTCTGTAAAATTATTTATTTCGACTCCCGCTTAAATTTATAATTCGTTCATTTGTACGCAATTAATTGTGTATGTATCCAAATTGATTCGTTTTTTTTTTTTTCATAATTCACCAAATTAATTCATTTTCGTTTTTCACTTATTTTTATAAATGTTGTGTCCATTAAATAAAAGTAAATTCAAACTAATAAATTCACAAAATTATAAATTAAAGTAACAATTCAAAAATTAAATTAAAGTAACAATTCAAACTAAAAAAAAAATTGTACTTCATAGTTATTAAAAATCAAAATTTTTTAACAATCGGAATTAAATCCGTCTTCCTCTTCATCCTCGCCCAGGTTAACAATCGGCGACATCGATGGCTGGGTCGGCGGGATCGGCGGCATCGATGGCTGGGTCGGCGGGATCGGCGACATCGGTGGCGCAGACATTTGCGCTCGTGGCATTGAATCAGAGGCGCAGACATTTGCGCTCGTGACCAGGAATCCAACTGTAAAATTAAAACTTCAAAGTTAGTAAAATAATTAGGTTTTAATTAATAAAAAAATTAGTATAAAATATTAAAACTTACGTTGAACCATGTGGCTGAACAATCATCCGTGGTTCAACAACCGGATGCTGTCTGGAGGAGGATGAGCCCTCAGCAGTCTGCTGTGAGGAGGAGGAGCCTGCACCAGGCTGTGTAAAGGTCTCTGATTGAGACCTCGGTCTGAAAATAGGTGGAACCACGGGTCTCAGTGAGGCCCGTCGTCTCCTCCCTCCTCGCTCTCCTCGACGAGCCTCCTCATCTCTCGGAGGCTCCTGACTGCCACTGCAACTGCCTTGTCCGCTCATCTATAACAAAATTCGAAAAAAAATCAATTCGGCTCTACAATTCAACTATTTCTAAACATGCTTTTAAATTAAATTAAAATTCGATCAACTAATCTAATTCAACTAAAATCAATTCTAAACTTAACAAATTCAACTATTTCTAAACATGCTTTAAAATTAACTATTATAATTCAAACAATTCAACTAAAATCAATTCTAAACTTAACAAATTCAACTATTTCTAAACATGCTTTAAAATTAACCGTTATAATTCAACTAAAATCAATTCATTTCTAATATAATTCAAACAATTCAACTAATTCAATTCTAAACTTAACAAAAATTAATTATGCTTTAAAATTAAATTAAAATTCAATCAACTAATTAAATTCGATCAACTAATTCAACTAAAATCAATTTATTTATATATAATATAATTCAAACAATTCAACTAATTCAATTATAAACTTAACAAAAATTAAACATGCTTTAAAATTAAATTAAAATTCGATCTACTAATTAAATTATAATTCAACTAATTCAACTAAAATCAATTCATTTCTAATATAATTCAAACAATTCAACTAATTCAATTCTAAACTTAACAAAAATTAAACATGCTTTAAATTAAAATTCGATCAACTTAAATTATAATTCAACTAATTCAACTAAAATCAATTCATTTCTAATATAATTCAAACAATTCAACTAATTCAATTCTAAACTTAACAAAAATTAAACATGCTTTAAATTAAAATTCGATCAACTAATTAAATTATAATTCAACTAATTCAACTAAAATCAATTCATTTCTAATATAATTCAAACAATTCAACTAATTCAATTCTAAACTTAACAAAAATTAAACATGCTTTAAATTAAAATTCGATCAACTAATTAAATTATAATTCAACTAATTCAACTAAAATCAATTCATTTCTAATATAATTCAAACAATTCAACTAATTCAATTCTAAACTTAACAAAAATTAAACATGCTTTAAATTAAAATTCGATCAACTAATTAAATTATAATTCAACTAATTCAACGAAAATCAATTTATTTTTAATATAATTCAAACAATTCAACTAATTCAATTTAATACCACTTAAAAAAAATTAAACATGCTTTAAATTAAAATTCGATCAACTAAATCAACTAAAATCAATTCATTACTAATATAATTCAAATAATTCAACTAAAATCAATTCTCTAAACATGCTTTAAAATTAAATTTTAAATGGTAAAAATGAAGAAAACTTACGGTTTATTTGTAGAAGATGACGAAACGAGAACTCGGTGGGGACGTATTGGCTCTACAGCGACGGCACCCGACTTCTCCTTCCTTTTCCTCTCTTTTTCCTCTTCTTTTCTCTCTTTCTCCGCCTGTAAAGCGGCGGTTCTGTATAAATAAGTGGAAAAAAATTTGCGACGGACGCCTGTCCGTCGCAAATTTTGCCCGTCAAACGCAAAACGACGCCGTTTTTCACTGATTTGCGACGGCTTTTCCGTCGCAAATCAGTCAACGCAACGTTTCCCAATAAGACGCGTAAAACGGTTCGGATTTGCGACGGAAATTCCGTCGCAAATCAGTCAATGGGCCGTTTCCCGAAAGGTCGCGAATACAAATGTAAGCTTTGCGACGGCTTTTGTCCGTCGCAAATACAAAGTTTAAAATTGCGACGGCCAGTTCCGTCGCAAATCAGTCAAACGGGTCGCTTCCCGAACGGTCACCTTTAAACGAGTATGTTTTGCGACGGAATTGCCCGTCGCAAACTCAAAATTGAAATTTGCGACGACCTTTCCGTCGCAAATGTAGCCGGTTCAAGACGAAGGCGGTGGGCCCTAGTGTTTGCAACGGCTTTTCCGTCGCAAATTACTATCATTTGCGACGGACTTCCTAAGTCGTCGCAAATTGTCGTTTTTTGCGACGGCTTACAAAAATCCGTCGCAAATTCACTGAATTTGCGACGGAAATTCTGACCGTCGCAAAAAACCCGTCACTAATCTCCTTCTTTTTTGTAGTGATAAGCTTAACATGAAATAGTTTTAGAGTATCATTAGTCTGAGTTCAAGAACATTGTTTTAAATTTTCTTGAACTCAGACCAATGATAGCACTGACAGGTTTAATGATACAGATTAATGATACTCCCGATGAGATTAATGATACTCCCGATGAGATTAATGATACTTTAAAATTGTTTCATGATACTTTAAAATTGTTTCATGATAAACTTATCATGAACTATTTTCATATAATACTTTGTCCTAAAAAAATTGACGATCATATATATTGGTTAGGATTTTGGCAAAATCTTGTCAAAAAATAGTTAGGGTTTCAATAACAATTTTTCTGAAATTTGGACGGTTTTAGACATTTTTTTAAAGCTTAATAAGCAAAATTTCCATTTTGCAAGTTTGTTATTTGGGTAGTTCCTACAATGGATCCGACTAATGACATATACAATACTTGAATTCGTCAAAATATTTCTGGAAGCCATTTTCGAAATTTTGTTGTCGAAATATACTCATTACTTCGAAAATAATTTTCTAAAACTTGAACAGTTTTTTAGTGGCTTGTCATCACCGGTGATTGATGCGAAAACGGCTTTGCAAAAGCGCAATGTTGGGCAGATATAGAAGGGTTTGGAGTAGGAGTATCAACTTTTTGAAGTAGTATGAAAAAAGTAAAAGAGAAAGTTGGAGTAAGGATAATATATAGATATTAGGGCGGATGGTATATCTAATAGTTATTTAATAGGGTGAGTCGATTAAACAGGTGAAGATATCTAATAAATATGAAATGGTATATAATCGAACCCCTAAATTGATGAAATTTTTTTTAGGGAGTTTTTTTAAAGTAGTAGATGTATTAAATGTAGGTTGTAAAATTTACTATCGTCTAGCATATATAAAGATCAAAGGAGAGATTTTTTTTTTTTTTTTTTTTTTTAGAATGGGTCAGCGATAATGATCCACCATATAAGTTGGATAATTCTCTTAAAAGAGTGAGATATCAAGAGTTGTCCTCTAGGTTATATCATATAGAATCCCTATAATATTATCATCTACCATAAAGAATTTCGGACTGAGGCTCTTTTTCACTATTCAGAATTTACCTAAATTAGAATGACCGAATGCTTATTTTCCATCTAAACCATATACTCACAAAGACAATTACAACAAATATTTGTTAGCTATGTATGTCTTACTAATACTACTAATATTGTTTCTTTACACAATCATATTAATACTCTACATAATACTGAAAATACTTTACAGGATAGCGATAGTGTTGGTAGTTCTCTATGTTCCTTTTAGACATTAGCAATTTGCTAATGGCATAAGGTACAGATCAAAATTTTGTAATCAACAACATGAAAAAATAGTTTCAAAAATAATTAAACGAACATATATATGTCTAATGATCAAATGTCACAACATGAATATATACAAGTAGTAAGTTGGTGGTACTCTTACTATTTTATTATGTTATGTTGATGGTATTATAATAACTGAAAATTAAATAGTATGCAAGAAATACAATGAGTGAAAGATTAATTTTATATATTTTTATATCTTCTTAATCTATTTTAGTGTCTAACAAGTAACAAATAACAACACCAATTATAAAATAGAATAAAATCCACAAGCCCAATTACAATACCAAATAAATTTAAAGCCCTAACAGAATTAAAAACAATTCCTAACTTCAAAGTCAAAAAAAAAAAAAAAAAAAAAGAACAAGAACATATAAATTTTAATATCTTAAACTACTCAGTGCATTAATAATCATCAATCACAATATTGGAATCCTGTGTTTTGTATATCCTCCTCATCTTTTGTACATCTGTATAAACATAAATTAGGAAAAATTAAAACGAAAAAAATTACTTAAAAATTCAATTGGGTCAAGTGGCTGCCCGTGGTCCGTTGAGCCACAACCGCTCGATTTTTTTGGGCATTTATATTTTGAACCCAATCCAGCCCAAATCTCGGGTGGGTGGGGCCGGTCCATTGAATCGGACTCAAATTGTCAGCTCTACCCCTACTATAAACACTCTTCAATAGTAAAAATTTGTAAACAAAAACCATGATTCATAATTAACTTTATTGGATTTTTTTATTTAATAATAAAGCCAAAACGTTTGGGTGTAATTAGTATATTTCTATATTTATCTCAATTAGCATCCTCTTATTGGATTTTAATTAACACAAAATTAAAAAGAAATGAAATTTAAAATGATAAAAACAAGATTCAACACAATATAATTTGGAAAAATATGACTAATTTAATAAACTACACAATTCAAGATTAATTAATTTTATTAATTCAATGAGATTTACACATTAATATGATTAGCTCTCATTAGTCCTATAAAAGCTAGTATCACTACAACTATTTTCAAGGCGTGAGTGGCATAGTAGAAACTAATAATACAAAAAAAAAAAAAAAAAGTTGTGAACTGAGAGATGGCATTAAAACAAAAGAGTAAGCCAACAATATTGATATTCTTATATTTGGTCTTAATGTTTATGGGGAATGCATCTGCCCTCTCCCCTGCTTTTCCATTATGTTATGGGAAATGCTCATTTACTTGCTTATTCACCGGATCCAAAATTCCATGTGCCTTTCAATGTTTGATCAATTGTTACAGCACTTTAAAAAAGCCAGCCATGGAGCTTTTCTATCACAATCTTGGTTGTGCAGTTTATAATTGTGCCACATTTGGCAACGGTACTCTCTCTCCCCCTTTTTCTACATTTATATATTTGATGTTTTACTCTTGTATTTATCAGGTGTATCGTGAAACTAGAATGTACTTTTAAATACATAAATTCTAGCATGCACTTTGTGCATGACATGCATTTGAATTTTAAGTTTAAGTTTAATTTAAATTTAATTTTGTTTTTTTTTTCCAAAACACACACTAACACACGGAACTGTATTTTTTTGCAATTGTGGTACTACTAATTACTTTTTGGGGTATTACTGATGACTTCTTGGAGTATTACTGATTATTTCTTGGGGTATTACTGATGACTTCTTGGAGTATTACTAATTATTTCTTGGGGTATTGCTGATTTCTACTTGGAGTATTTCTTTTAAAATCCAAGTGCACTTAAGTCCACATTAGAACTACGCTTTTAAATAATATTAGTTGTTTTCAACTAATATTTACAATTATTTTTTCCGAACAGTTACATTAACTATTTGGTGAAAAAAATTATTGCGTTCAACGAAAAACAACTATGACTGTTTGAAAATACACTAGCATGATATGATGTACGTATGAAAAAAAATTGTTATCATTGGTATGACTACAACGTTGAAAGAAATGTTCTCATTTTGCAGATACAAATGGTGTGAACACGTGCGTAACTACTTGCGAGAAGAAGGGTGCAATGTTAAGATTTTAATAAAAAATACTATCGATGGAATTTCTTTTTTGTGTTAGATTGTATGCAAGCTTATTCCATAATTGTGTAATTGGAATCAGGGTTGTAAGCGAATCGAATACTGTTGTTTTGAATTCGTATTTGTAAAATTATTTTGAATATCAAATTCAAATCAAATATTTTTCGAATAATAAATGTAATTTATATTTAATTTGAAACTCATGAATTATCAGAAAATATACGAATACGTGAGTTGAATATTCGAATTGCTTTTTTTTCACGGATGTTACAAATAATTACCGTTGATGATAAATTCTATTCGTGAGGATTAATATCTGTTTTTAATCCATTTAGAGGATCATCAAACAATTACGTGTGATTGATTACCACCGTAAATGGTAAATACGAAGGATCGGGGTAAAAATTGAGTAAATACGTTTATTGATTACATATTTCTTTCATATATGTGTGTGATCGAGGTGTATGAGTGTGTGCAAATGTATTTGCTATGTATTTGTGAATTTGGACTTATTTTATTTCATTAAATTAGATGTATTTATACATACCACCAAGTAAGTGGGTGTAAGACCTTTCATTTTCCCTATTTGCATGCTTGACACATGGGTAGGTTGACTATTTGACCTTATCTAAAACATAACTTAGTTACAAAGTCTTCTCACCCTGTAAAAAATTGAAATTTCTAGGACCTATTTGTAAATAGAACTCGCTTGCGAGGACCTTTCCACAAAACTAAGGGTGTGTTGCCTCAAAAAGACGCGGGCGTGGGTGACAGTAATGATTGTGCCCACGTCATGCGGCACGACTGGCAACGAGCCTCAAGATACAACTGTCAGGTTGATAGTTGTTCGCCCAAGGGTATCTGTTCATCACCAAGGCACAAAAATATAGCCCGTCTTTAGTTGCTCGACATCAAATGTTCGACTAGCAGCAACATAAGAACGGGTTAAAGGGAATTTTTTATAGGCAAATAGCCTAGCAGGTCGGCGAACAACGATTATATCAAAACAAGATTAGTATTTAGGACTGGTCGAAGATTGAAGAGGCGAGCAACATCCATTTGACGAACAACTCTAGTAAGACTAGTAGCCAATCAGAGCACAAGACCATTGGACGAGCATCTTCAATGGGCGAGCAACCTTTAAAAGTTAATCAAATCAAGCCCGAATACCCACAAGGCTGGGCGAGCAGAGTGGATCATGTCTCCAACAAAATCGAGCAGCCTAAGGGAAAAACAGAGTTGAGAATCCTCATCAGAGAGGTTCCTAGACGAGCAACCTAGCATTACGAGCTAAGAAGACCTTGTAGATAGGTAATGGTTAAGGTCAAATAGTCAACATGACAAGTGTCGTGCATGCAAGCATATAAGTTGAAAAGGTGTTCCACCACCTACTTAGTGGCATGTATAAAAACATTGGTTTTAATTAATAAACTAAGTCTAAATTCACAAATACACACAAATAATACTCATATACACATACACACACCTTAAAAATACACGCATACGAAATCTATAGTCGTATTAACCCCGATCTTTCGTATTCACCATTTACAATGGTACTCGATCACACATAATTATTTGATGATTCCAAAAACAAATTAAACAACCACTAATCCTTGTGATCAAATCGAATCATCAATAGAAGAGTCATTGGACTTGGTTTCCGGAGAGGACAAATTCGACCCCTGGACTTACAACGAGGTAATCCAAGACAAGGATGTCAATTCTTGGCATACTACAATGAAAACAGAAATGAGATCTATGAACCATAATAAAGAGTGGGAGCTTGTTGAACCACCTAAATGCGTAAAGCCTATTGGATGCAAGTGGGTCTAAAAGAGAAAGAGAGGAATGGACATAAAGGTTGAGACCTTTAAAGTTAGGTTTATGGACAAAATTGTAACGCCCCAGTTTTCCAAAGTGAAGATTCGACACTCTAGAAATCCGAGTCGTCACTTAGTGACCCAAAAATCCGAACTAATTTTTTTTTTTGTTTAAGTACCAATGATAACATCTCATAGACAACGGAAGATTATGATTTTTCATTATGAAAAATGCAGTTATATTTTCTTTTCCAAAAAGAGGACACACAAGGATCTTTTTAAAAGATTTGACACACAATAGATACTTAGATTAAACCACATACATTACTACCATCGAGGGACTATATAATTGTTTATCACCCCCGCAAAAAAGTTAACATGAGAAATTTCACTTAAAAGTCATACTTAGTTAGCACAAAACCATAAGTCATACATAAGTCATACTTAATTAACATAGAAACCAACAAAAACTATATCACTCCTCCACAGGTACAAACTCCCCGTCATCCTGACCTGAAAATGGTTAAAATAAGGGGGTGAGATTTGAATTCTCAGTGTGGATGGTCTGCATGCTATTACACGTAAACGGCAGTACGCAAATCATAACATTTTTAAAAAACATTTTTCCTTTCATATGTTCCGTCATCATGGCACCTAGCCACATAAGCCAGACCATTACGTATCATTTGAGCTACCATTCATCATATAGCCCTCAGACTCTGTCCACCATGACACCTAGCTACATAAGCCAGACCGTTACATACCATTTGAGATATTTTAGCTTGAAAGCTCTTTTCCACCATGGCGTCTAGCTACATAAGCCAGACCATTACATATCGTTTGAGATACCATATATCATGTAATAACCATGTGACCCGAAGGTCAAAACATTCACATACACCAATAGTCGTATAATATTCCAGGCAATGCATAAAACCACCCACCTTAACCGTTTTTCTTTCGTAAAACTTATTCCCCCGTTCGTTCACCCGTCAATCCTCGTCACATTGGCCGCACACAACCTAGCACATTATTATTTACTTCAGTTATCGATGTCTTAGAAATTCTTCTTAAAGTTTTATACACGTTGGTTCGATAAGGACTTGTATTTTATCGCTTATAGAGTTTACCAAAAGTTTTTAACGTGACTAGTGTTTACGGAGAATATGAATCCTCATCTAGGCATGTTTAGTATATTTAAGTATTTTAGGGTTTTCATAAGGTTTTCCTTTATTCTTTTTTCTTTTAAGGACGCACATAGAAACATATAGTCCTTACTCTAAAACTAACACTAAACAACACATCATTCACATGTATTCACATAATATTCGAGTGAAATAAGTCAATCCCTATCATATTCATCAAGTTAAGTAAGAAAAAAGTCCGTTCTTAAGCCATAATGAGAAAAACAGTTTGAGGAAGCCACATCCGAAGGTGAGCAATTTGCTCCTTCGGATGTTCGTCCCCTAAATTTAATCCTTTTTGAAAAATACTAAAACACACCCATTCACCATGAAATTTACACAGTAGGTACCTTTTTAAGTGTACTTAACATATGAAATTTGTTTCATTTCATTTTATTTAAGAAAATATGAGTTCTAGATTCATTTTCAAATGTGACATTACTTTCTAGTAGCTCACAGTATGTGCGCAGTGCCAAATATAATTTTGGTAAAACTATTTTTAATCATGTAAAAGTTATGGGAAAATTCATGTATATGGCTAACTTCATGCATTATTTTATAATAATTTTTGAAAAATCCAAACTTGACTCGAAAGATATATTTTGGCCCATGAAAGTGAAAAATATAACAGTTTCGTCACACTTTCTTTAAAAATCCATAACTTATCAAAGAAAATCTCAAATTGACTCAAACCAGTGGAAAATTAAAGCTAATTTGATCTAATTTCATGATATATAAACACTCTCCCAAGATACATAACATTTCAAGTTCAAAAATTTGTACAGAATCTTAATGACACTGTTCACAGTGTGTTTGTTGTGCATACTTTCTCTTGTATTTCCTATTTCACAACTATCATGACACTAACATTTTAACACCTTAATACACACCATTCAAGACTCCATTTAGAATGTATTTGAATATTCAAAGACAAGATAGCCCTAAGGTTTCATGGTTTCTAAGTAGCAACAAATACATTAACATTTCAAGGAAAACATTTCATATTAGTTATGTTTTTAGTTGAAGGGTTTTACAACTTTTGTAGACTTGTCTTCTTAAGCTAGATGGCCTTATTATCTCTTCAATATTTTAATTCTTGATGTGTATGAGGGCTCCTTGAAAGAACCTCCTTGTTTTGAGCTAAAACAAAACAAGAGTTAAAGTTAGAAGATGAAGATATAAGATTTCATGAATTTGAAAGAGAGAGGAGAAGAATGACTCATTTCTTGCTTGGAGATGGCTTCAAACCTTCACACCAACACCTAGGGAAGCTTGGAGCTTGAATTTGAAGTCCTTTTATGGTTGGAAATGGGAGAAGAAAAACTTATTCTCCCTTGAAATGAGAATGGTCAAAACTTGAGGAAGTATGAGAGTGAGGGGGGATTTTCTTTCTTTCTATTGGAGGGGGCTGCAAAGTGAACCCAAGTGGGATTTTAGGGGTATTTATAGAGGGATAGGAGTGTGTTAGCTGATCATAGGGGTGAGGGAGTGGTCAAATTCTGTAAGAAAGGTATGGACTTTTTCTTGAATTAAAAAGTGGGGACAAGTAGCTTGACTTAGGGGAAAGGAAGAGAGGCCATCCCTTGGCTGATCCCAGCAGCTGCTGGTCGAAATTAGTGGGGCCCAGGGAGGACTTTTGAGTCCTCTCTATATTTTTGAACATGATGTAGTTTTCGTTGTTGAAATCGGGTTTTTCTTTCGGCTAGGTTTTGGCTCTGAAACTCAACGTTTTTGCTCGTTTTGTTACCCGAAAGTTTAGGTTTTCATTTCTTTTATTAAAACTGATATTTATCTTCATTTTATCAATTATGTCTTGTGTTGGGTTCGTATTTATTCATCAGATTCAAAATTCGGAAGTTTTAGGGTTTTTAGTTCGACTTTTGGCGACAAAAGTATAATTTTGTTTGAAAATTTTCCATTAAGTTAAAGGCCTCAAGTTTCCTATTCTATGATTTCATTTTGCATATTTTATCAGTCTGTATGGATTCATTTTTGTTGTTACAGTGCTAGGTATGTTGCCGGTTTCGATTCGTCCATCCATAGTTAAGATACAGGCCTAAAATCGCAAAGCGTTTCATTTTAAAAAACTTTCATGAAATCTTTCCATTTTAAAAAGGATATCATAAGTAATATAATAATAATATTAATAATAATAATACTAATTTGGTTCGGGGTATTACAAGAATATACTCATAAAAAGGGATCAATTATGAAGAAACTTTTTTGTTTGTAGTTATGCTTAAGCCTATCTGTGTTCTCTTGTCGATAGCTACGCACCTAGACTTTGAGATCTAGCAAATGGATGTCAAGACAGCTTTTCTAAATGGAAGTCTTGAACAAGATATCTATATGTGTCAACCCTAAGGCTTTATTGACGAAGATCGAGAATTAATACCTTGTATGCAAGCTTAAGAAGACAATCTATGACCTTAAGCAAGCATCGCGAGCGTGGAATCGATATTTTCATTAAATGGTCCAATTCTATAGATTTATTCAAAATAAATTTGAAAAGTTGTGTTTACGAGAAGTGTGTCGAAACTGCCTTGATTACATAGACGACATTATGCTTATTGGAGACAATAAAAATATGTTGTCAGAGATAAGGGTATAATTGTCAAAATAGTTCGATATGAACGACTTAATAGAAATTGGTCCTATTCTTAGGATCAAGATTACTCAAGATCGCCAGAAAAGAATGATATGCTTATCTCAAGCTTCATCGAAATTATATTGAGACTGTTTAACATGCAAGATTAAAAAAAAAATTATACCTTTCAAGCATGGAATTCCTTTACTAAAAAATATGTGCCCGATGATACAAAATTAGATAGAGGATATGATGACGATTCCACATGCATGAGCATATGGAAGCCTCATGTATGCGATGTTGTGCACGAGACCAGATATATGTTATGCAGTAGGCAGAATGGCAACATATCTGAGTAACATGGGAAATTTTTTTTTGAATGTGATTAAGAAAATTTTTAAGTGTTTGATAAAAACTCGAGATAGAATGTGAGACTTTTAATTTGACAAATAATGCCATGTGGGTTATGCATTTTTCCAAACTGAGATAGAATAAAAAAATATCTACCTTGAAAAGTGTGTTTTGCTTGGGAGGTGGAACCATGACATGGAGGAGTGTGAAGCATAAATGCATCACTGACTCAACCATGGAAGCCGAGTATGTCGTTGCTTGTGAAGTAGCGAAAGAAGCGGTTTAGCTAAAAAAATAAATCTTTTATCATTATTTACTTTAAATATTATGAATGTTATTTATTTATTGCATAAACATCCAAATACTTTACATTATAGCAAGGCTGCTGAAGTCGAAAAATGCTAGACGGATGTTTCTTGGCCACCTAGAATTTTTTTAATTTAAATTAACTAATTAGGAAATTATTAATCACTTTCCCCAATAAAAGTAACTCTCTCTCTCCTCAATTGACAATTCCCATCGTAAATCACTCCTCTATCAATTGAATTGATTCAATTATTGCCCTGAATCTCTCTCTTCCCTCTATGTCTCTCTCCCTCATTCCCTCCTCGTCATCGACATCCTTCTTCTTATGGAGGTACCGCTGTTGATCGGCCACCCCTCCTACTCCTCTTACAACAAGCACCGTTTCCTCTCTCCTGCAACGAGCGTCGCCGCCTTTCCTCCTACAACGAGCGTTGCCACCTCTCCTTCTCAACGAGCGCCGCCGCCTCACCAGTCACCAGATTTAGGGTTTCTAAGGCTCACCGGAGAGATCTTGACGAAGGAAATCCACCTGATTTAGGGTTTCTTTCTTCTCTCACTCCCAGCCGCCTAGGCGGCGCCTGATTTTTTGATCAATTTAGGTTAAATCGAGGCGGCAGACGAGCACCTAGCGCCTATGCCCTTTTTTGCATCCATGAACTATAGACAATATGATGTGTATAAGATCACAGAAGATCACATTGTCACTTCCTTGTAATAAGTATAGTGGTTCACAAATTAGATGGACTTGAACAATCCATTGGTAAAAATTGAGGTGTAAGACTCGAATTGATTTGTCTTGACCAAGAGATTACACTTGTGTATTTGATGCATTTAATAGGACCTTCAACGAGATAAATCTTCTAGACTGACTCGGAAAGAAGAATTAGATCTAAGTGGTTATTGATTTCTTAATTTCTGTCACTTAATTAAACTTGTATATTATTAATTAATGTTGCTTTGATTTATTATGAGTAAATAGTCAATGAGATTCAATACCCTGTATTTTGAGCAATATTATTAATTATATGACAGATCGCTAAATTAATACCGAATCGTATCTTGATATTTTCAAGTTGATTATGTCCCCTTGGCGGACTCAAAAAATTTATCATATCAAATCTGGCCAGTGGATTAATTTCGGGTATGATAATAATGTTGAGCTATATATTCTTTCCCAATGAATAAAAGATATTAACTAACAATGAATAAAAGATATTAACTAATTAAAGTGTTCAGTGACTTAAATTAATTAATGGACATTAGAATCTTAAGCACATGAAATAATAACCAGAAACCATATTTTATAATATGAGTTAGGATGGATAGTGAAATATAAAAGCTATAGTGGAGTGAATTTTGGGAAAATTGGGGTGCCCGGATCTATTCGGGATGAAACTAAAATACGAAATTAAATCCAATTATTACAAGCATGAATTAATCCTAAATTAATTCAAATAATAATTAACCAGCAACAAATAATTCATGCCAATGATTATAATCACGTAAAATCCTATCGCGGAATATCTAGGAGTTTTACATGAACACATACCTCTTGATGCGACGTCCAACCGAGTAGACCGGGACAAGAGAAATGATCCTATTAACCGTAAAAGCCTTCTCAAGTATTCCCTCTTTGCCTTATTCGTTCGCCGGTGGGAAGCGCTCATGAACAATTTAATAATATAAGGGAGGAAGAAAATATTTATTACTTTCGATTTTTCCAACTCATGGAACTTGTAAAATGGAGATGAAATAATCATCTCCTATATATAGGGGTAGGGGCCAATTTTTTCGTGGAATGTAGGGGAGGAAAAAATCTTTTCTTGATCTCCAAGAAATCTTGAATATATCCCATATATTCTTTTCTCCATAATAAAATATTCCACAAAAATCTCACCCTCCTAATATATGCATAATTTAAAAAAAATTGGAGTTTAAAAATACTATATTTGTATCTTCTTGAATTTATGAGATAATCTTGTATTCCAAGAATACATATCTTCCATAATATCTTTTAAAAAAAATTAACAAAATCTTTTCTCTCTCTATATAAGAATTTTTGAAAATAATAAAAAAAACCAGCAATTATATTTTCTTTTATTTTAATCACCTTATTATTATTGGACTACTTATTGGGCTACTTGAGGGGCTTTTAGGAGAATTAAGATTGGACCTCCAATGGGCTTCTGAATTTCAATATTAAGCCCCAATATTATTCAGCACATTAATATTAATTAATACCACTATCAAATTAATACTGCACTATCCATCTTAATCAATATTATGATAATATGAGCTCCTGGTTATTATTTCCCGTGTTTAAGATTATTTAGTCCATTAATTAATTGAGCTTCTGAATAGCTCTAAATTAATTAATATCTTTCGCCTTGGAGTAAAGACAACTCAACATTATTATCCGTACCGAAAAATTAATTTCCACTTGCAAGATTTGGTACGATAAAACTTCTGAGCCAACCAAGGGGATAAATCACACGAGCCGTACTCGCACACGTTTCTCCATTTTAAATCTTAACAACCTTCGTATGATTAATATTACTGCCCAAAACACAAGGTTTGAAGTCACGATGATTCTCACCCGACATGATCAAAGCAATAACTATTAACCACACACGGTCCTATTTAAGTGAGGGAGATTAAGAAATCAATAAACACTGGGGTCTAATTCTTCACCTTTCAGAACAGAAGAATTTATCCTCACTGTAGGTCCTCTTCAACACATAAAAATTTTGCTAATGCTATCTCTTGGTCAAGACAGACCAATCTGAGAACTACACATCGACCTTTCACGGTGGATTGTTCAATTCCATCTGGGTTGTGAATTTGTACGTTTAGTTACAAAGAACCGTTAATGTGATCTTCCGTGATCTGGTATCACCACATTAACTACAATGTAACACATATTATATATTGAATGGGCTGCAATAAATATTTAACATTCATTCATATTCAAAGCAATAGTGATAAAAGAATCATTCTCATAAATAAGTGTTTAATACATGAGTTATACAAAGTGTTAATGTTGTTGGTAGTGAATTATTCACTATTTACTTTGAAACAACATGAATTTGCCATTTCTTCTCATTAACTAACACTTTATGATCAAATGTTGCTTTAGATGTTTTAACATGCAGGTTGAAGATCTAGAAGGATCTACAAGACTCTGGAATACTCAATGTTGCGGTGAATGTTGCAAGCATTGATTGCAACATGGACAGTTATGGGTTCTAAAAGGATCTACGAGGATCTACAAGGACCTACACGATCCAGGCTATTCCAGAATAACATAGAACGATCTAGATCAGGCGGTTGCAGTGTTAAACACCACAAATAATAAAAGATCATGGGCGCATAACAAGAGATCATGGAGCGGTTACATGAAGAAGTTATTTAACGGATGAAGACCTCCATCTATAAATAGAAGCCGAAGTCTTCAGTACCAAGTGTGGAATAAATGAGTACACATACTCTAGTGTTGATCCTGAGTTCAAAGGTGATAGGGCATTTATTCTAATGTTTATGTTATGCCTAGAAGTTTAGTACATCTCGCATAACTTGCGATCAATCCTATATCCATAGATAGAGAGATCATAGATATAGAGTGAGATCAACTTTGACGGTGTATTGTGTTATACACTTAGCCAATTTAGATTTGATAGGTGATATCGAGTCTTGTTTCCGTTGTGAACGATTTTACTCTTCAAACAACTTTTGTATCACTAATCTTATTATAGTGAACGTTTCGTCGTAAGGCTAGCACAAGCTATTTTATATAGTTTGTGTTAAAAAGTATTCCATTTTGCAATAGTGTGTTTAAGTCTTCCGTTGTACAAGTTTTTATCTCTGTTTTCCAGATTGTTGTGGTGATTGTTCTAACATTCGTTATAACATCTATATTTAACAACATACGCACACTTTTACAATGTAAAAACATACTTTCACATATAACTGAAACAATGAATTAATATTAATGTGCAAGAATGATATTGTGGTTCAATATTGGTTTCTAGGCTCAGTGGGAGGTCCAAGAGTAATCCATAAAAGCTCATTAACCAAGGTGATTAGTGATTAAAATATAAGAATTATATATTGTTGGATGAACATTGAAGAGAGAAATAACATATGAAAAGAACATATGTGGAGATTAATATATATAAAAAATTCCTCTACAATAGGGAATAAAATATTTCCATATGTTGGAATTTCTTGGGCTCCAATAAGCCTAATATTTTCGGTCACGACATGCTTAAATAGGGGCTGATTTTTCAATCCCATGCATGCATTAAGTGCTAGGTCTTCGAAAATTAAATAAAAAAAAGGGAAAAATTAATTCTTCCTTGAGGGTTTGAAAGTTCGTGAAGATTCCCCACCAGATCAACGAGCTTGGGCTTAGGGAATACTCAAGAAAGTGTTTGGGTTGAAAGAGTTAATTTCCTCAATGGTGTCTCTCCAATCGAAAGGTAAATACGATACTCTTAGTTCCGCATGTTTAAGACTATGTATGCTTTACTATATTCAACATATGAATTACATGGTTTAATTAATTTAAATTTTTTAATTCATACTTGATGAATTTATGAAAATTCATATTTAAATTACAACCCGAATAGATTCATGACAACAGTTCATGTTCCCAAGCAATTTTACAAATGTTTTTCAATAGTTGCAATTTGTAAATTAGAAATCAAGGAATTCATAATTAAATTTACTTGATTTTTTATTTAAAAAAAGGTCAAATCTCTTGGGTATAATTAATATATTTCTAGATTTATCGCAATTATCATCCACATGTTGGATATTAATTAACAAAACATAAAGAAACGAAACTTAAAATGATAAAAACCAGATTCAACACAACACAATTGAAAAAATAAAGCAAATTTAATAAACTACACTATTCAAGATTAATTAATTCCATTAATTCATTGAGATTTACACATAAATATGAAAAACTCTCACTTCGTCCTACAAAAGCTAGTATCTCTAGAGAAATTTCCAATGTGTGGTTAGTCTAGTGTATTTACATTTGAGAGATAACAATGAATCAGAAGAGTGGGCCAACAATCTTGATATTCTTACATTTAATCTTAATTTCTACTGGGAATACATCTGCACTACCCGCCACATTTCCATTATGTTATGGGAAATGCATATTTCCTTGCTTATTCACTGGATTCAAAATCCCATGTGCCTTCCAATGTCTGATCAAATGTTATATCATTGTTCAAAAGACACCCTTAGAGCTTTACTATCACAATCTTGGTTGTTCAATCTACAATTGTGCTAAATTTGGCAATGGTACTCTCTCTCTCTCAACACACACACACACACACACATATATATCATAAATTCTAGAATGCACTTGGATTTTAAGTTACACTTTAACTTTAACTTTAAATTTTTTTTTCTCAAATCACACAATAATATGAAGAACTGTGTGAGTGTGTGTGTGTGTGCATGTTTTATTTTTATTTTTTTGCAACTAGGGTATTACTGATTATGTCTTGGGGTATTACAAATTACAAACTGGGGTATTACTGATTTCTGCTTGGGGTATTTTTAATAAAATCTAAGTGCATACCATGCAGTCAAGTGCACATTAGAACTACTTTCTCCCCCCCCCCTCTCTCTCTCTCTCTATATATATATATATATATATATATATATATATATATATATATTTAATGTCTTACTCTTGTATTTATCAGGTGCATCATGAAATTCATGTGTATTTTAAAATTTTATTAGTTCATTTTTACTGAACTGTTACAATTATTTTCACTGAATTACAATAACTACTCAGTGGAAATACTTACGACGTTCAGCGAAAATAACTATAACTGTTTAAAAATGCACTTAAATGGTACAATGCACAAGAGAATTACTTGTATAAAAATATAATTCGTTATTATTGGTATACAACTACTATCTTGAAAGAAATATTCTAATTTTGCAGATACAGATGGTGTGCACTCGTGTGTATCCGATTGTGAGAAGAAGGGTGCTTTGTTAAATTTGTAATAAATATTACTTTTTTTTTTATGTCTGTTGGGACAATGTCAGTTTTGATTAGATCCCAAAGCCCCTGAAAAGATATTTGCATTTGTTTGTCAGGCTAGTCTTGGTTAGGATTTGTACTTAGTCATTTTACACTTCACAGGTACTCAGTAAGAGGAGCACTTACTGATGACAATCAAGACAAGAGCCTGAAGACGGTTTACCATCCTAAACTTATGGCAGTCCTCTAATCTGGCTGAGTAAGTCTCAGTGATGAAGAGTATGACCCTGAGGTCATTACTACTCAGCCCTGAAGGGAACAAGATGATACTGAGTTTATGGGAAGACTTGGAGTAGAGCCAAGCAATGCAAAAGGAATGTCAGCGTCAGGACAAGACCGGTGAGCTCTAGACAAAAAGAACTTAATAAGACAAGCCTAGGAATAAGTTCTGACATTCTCACCAACCTGATGACGTGGACCAATCCGGGAAGGACACGCACGTACGGAACCTGACAGAAGACTGACTTCAGACTGCAAAATTCAACAGGCAAGCATTTAATGTGCATTTAATGCAACTACCTAATTCCATGCAAGGACGGCTGCTGCATGAAGATATGTCCGTTTGAAACACTCTACATAGATGGCAAGAAAGACAATCTCTCCAACGGATAGTTTTTCAAATCACCTATAAATACAAAAGGCCTTGAACCCATTCAAGGTTACGGGAAATTTCCAAGCCAGAAATTACTCAAACTCTCAAGCATTCAAAGCATTCAGTCTTTAGAAGAAGCACTCGAAACCCTTTAAATTTCCCAAGTGTTTCTTAGCAACTGAGAGTTAATCTGTATTCCAAAGAGCGTACAAGCAATATCTTAAGCTTAGAGAGATTATCCAACCCTTAGCATAGCTTTGTCTTGTAAGGATAATCTCAACCTAGTTGGAATCCAAACTGAAACCAAAACCCTAAAGTTAGGTTTGTTGGAAGTAAGTTAGTTAGTAAGGAAGTTTGTATAGGTTAGTGAGGTAGCTGATCTTGGTGCACCTTGGCACGTTAAAAACAAGAATCCCTTGAGTGGATTTCCTGTTAAATCAGGCCGTGGACGTAGGAGCTTGAAACTCTGAACCACGTTAAACTTGTTGTGTTCTTATTGCTTTGATATATTGCATACCTGCCATATTAACTGTTCATTCATTGCATAAGATTTATCAGGCTTAAATCAATCAACCTGATCTATTAAAAAGAGCACTGTCCTTACTAAACACTATTCATTTGAGTAATCAGTTTTCAGAAGCAAACTAATTAAGACTTTAAACTATCAGGACTCACGCATTTCCACACTGAACTTAAACTGATAGTTAGGCAACTGACCCGCACCAAGTGTAGTCAGTAGGTGTGTTATCAGTTCCTAGGTCTTTATCACTCTGAGTAAAGGGGACTCAGTAAGGTTTTAAGTTTGAAAAATTGGTATACGTGTATCCCCCCATACACGTATTCCTCAGTCTTGTACCATGACAAAGTCTGCATACAACACCCTTCCAAACAGGGAGTTGATTTTGCTTAAGAGGATGATGACTGACACGGCCAATTCAGTGAGGAACGAGAGGAAGCGCACAAAGAAAATACTGAGGCAAACCTTGAGGCAGCTGGCTGAGAAGGATGAGCAAAGGAAGGAGGAACTCAATCAGGCGGTGGAGAAGCTTGCAGCTCAGGCTAGGGCCCTATTCACTCAGGCCATTCAAGACTCAGCTTCCAAGTTGGAGCTGGAGTCAGATCGTATTGCTCAGACTTCAAAGTCCATTGTTGACTGGCTGACCCAAGCAACTGATCAATCCGCCAAGATGGAGGAGAGGATCAAAAAGGCTGAACAAAGACTCCAACTTTCCATGGAGATCTTTGAGAAGAAGGTAAAAGCCGCTATCAGTTCTGTGTCTTACGCAGGTACTGGAATCGCAACAGGAGTTGAGATGCTGAAGGAAGGAATCACTGAAATTTAATCCCTAACCTCCTTCGTGATCAACAGTGGATTTGACGTGTTCCCATCGCAGGCCGATGATGATGCCAAAAAGGGGGAAAAGAAGAAGAAAAAATCCTGCCCTGAGGTATAGGAGGCAGTCAACCAAGGCAAAATAGTTCTAGTTGACCCTAAAGCCAATCTTGAAGGGAACGTGCCGAGGGTGAGGAAATTAGCAAGGTTGGCGGCATCAGAGAAGGAAGATGAGGAAGTTGCTGCAAGGCTGAGGGTCGAGGCAGTGAAGAAGGTAAAGGCTGATGAACCTTCAAAGCAACCTGATCCAGTTCAGAAGTCTTCTCCCATGAGCACAAGGAAAAACCCCATCACTTACTCTGCGGAGACGGTGGTGGAGTTATGCGCTGAGGCGTGGGGAGCACCTTCTGAGAAAACTGAGGCTGAGCGCAGAGCTGAGATAGCACAAAAAGAGAAGATGCGCATTTTGGAGAAGAAGGTTGAAAAGCTGACTGATATCAATGAGCTTCAACAAAGGGAACTCGATGATGCAGTGATTAGTCTGCTTAGGAGGAAGAAGGAGAAGTCTGAGCCTAGGAAGTACAGAAAGAGGCCAACAGTAAGGAAGTCAACAATTCTTCAAGTCAGAAGGCCGGAATCAGGATTAAGGGAAGCTTATATCGACGAGTTCATCTCCGAGGCACTGAAGGAGTTCTGGGCTGATGCGAAGGATGAGTTTGTGAAGTTGTGGTATGTTGTGAAGAAATGGGGAGACACTGACGATGTCAATACCCACTTCACTGACTACATGATGGACAATCATCCTGAGCTGATCCAAAAGATATTGGAGGAGGCTGAAGCAGCTCAAGTCCAAGTGATGGCTCCTGAATTTATGATTCGAGCTCCTCTCTTAGTTCCTAGAACTCAGAAGCACAATAATAAGGCCATTATGATGGAAGTCTTGAAGATTGCCAAGGCTGAGGGGTACGTGAACCAACCTAGCAGAGTTGACGAGTTAAAGACAAGAGTCTATGCAGGATATGGACTTGAACCTGAGATGAGATTAGTCTAGGTGTTCACTCTCTTTTTGGTGTAATAGATTAAGATTCATTATAACCCTGATCATATTCATCAATGAAATCTATTACTTTTCCCTCAGACAAAAACTCATTGTCTTTTTGGCTGTTATTTAAATTCTGTACTTTATCTAGAACTGCTCTAACACTGACTTATCTTATAGATAGGATTCATATTTCCTCTAAGTGTTTTGAGGATCTTTTCAGTGTTTTGGCATCATCAAAAAGGGGGAAATTGTTGGGACAATGTCAGTTTTGATTAGATCCCAAAGCCCCTGAAAAGATGTTTGCATTTGTTTGTCAGGCTAGTCTTGGTTAGGATTTGTACTTAGTCATTTTACACTTCACAGGTACTCAGTAAGAGGAGCACTTACTGATGACAATCAAGACTAGAGCCTGAAGACGGTTTACCATCCTGAACTTATGGCAGTCCTCTAATCTGGCTGAGTAAGTCTCAGTGATGAAGAGTATGACCCTGAGGTCATTACTACTCAGTCCTGAAGGGAACAGGATGATACTGACTTTATGGGAAGACTTGGAGTAGAGCCAAGCAATGCAAAAGGAATGTCAGCGTCAGGACAAGACCGGTGAGCTCTAGACAAAAAGAACTTAATAAGACAAGCCTAGGAATAAGTTCTGACATTCTCACCAACCTGATGACGTGGACCAATCTGGGAAGGACACGCACGTACGGAACCTGACAGAAGACTGACTTCAGACTGCAAAATTCAACGGGCAAGCATTTAATGTGCATTTAATGCAACTACCTAATTCCATGCAAGGACGACTGCTGCATGAAGATATGTCCGTTTGAAACACTCTACATAGATGGCAAGAAAGGCAATCTCTCCAGCGGATAGTTTTTCAAATCACCTATAAATACAAAAGGCCTTGAACCCATTCAAGGTTACGGGAAATTTTCAAGCCAGAAATTACTCAAACTCTCAAGCACTCAAAGCATTAAGTCTTTAGAAGAAGCACTCGAAACCCTTTAAATTTCCCAAGTGTTTCTTAGCAACTGAGAGTTAATCTGTATTCCAAAGAGCGTACAAGCAATATCTTAAGCTTAGAGAGATTATCCAACCCTTAGCATAGCTTTGTCTTGTAAGGATAATCTCAACCTAGTTAGAATCCAAACTGAAACCAAAACCCTAAAGTTAGGTTTGTTGGAAGTAAATTAGTTAGTAAGGAAGTTTGTATAGGTTAGTGAGGTAGCTGATCTTGGTGCACCTTGGCACGTTAAAAACAAGAATCCCTTGAGTGGATTTCCTATTAAATCAGGCCGTGGACGTAGGAGCTTGAAACTCTGAACCACGTTAAACTTGTTGTGTTCTTATTGCTTTGATATATTGCATACCTGCCATATTAACTGTTCATTCATTGCATAAGATTTATCAGGCTTAAATCAATCAACCTGATCTATTAAAAAGAGCACTGTCCTTACTAAACACTATTCATTTGAGTAATCAGTTTTCAGAAGCAAACTAATCAAGACTTTAAACTATCAGGGCTCACGCATTTCCACACTGAACTTAAACTGATAGTTAGCCAACTGACCCGTACCAAGTGTAGTCAGTAGGTGTGTTATCAGTTCCTAGGTCTTTATCACTCTGAGTAAAGGGGACTCAGTAAGGTTTTAAGTTTGAAAAATTGGTATACGTGTATCCTCCCCATACACGTATTCCTCAGTCTTGCACAATGATAAAGTCTGCATACAACACCCTTGCAAACAGGGAGTTGATTTTGCTTAAGAGGACGATGACTGACACGGCCATGTCAGTGAGGAACGAGAGGAAGCGCACAAAGAAAATGCTGAGGCAAACCTTGAGGCAGCTGGCTGAGAAGGATGAGCAAAGGAAGGAGGAACTCAATCAGGCGGTGGAGAAGCTTGCAGCTCAGGCTGGGGCCCTATTCACTCAGGCCATTCAAGACTCAGCGTCCAAGTTGGAGCTGGAGTCAGATCGTATTGCTCAGACTTCAAAGTCCATTGTTGACAGGATGACCCAAGCAACTGATCAATCCGCCAAGGTGGAGGAGAGGATCGAAAAGGCTGAACAAAGACTCCAACTTTTCATGGAGATCTTTGAGAAGAAGGTAAAAGCTGCTATCAGTTCTGTATTTTACACAGGTACTGGAATCGCAACAGGAGTTGAGATGCTGAAGGAAGGAATCACTGAAGTTCAATCCCTAACCTCCTTCGTGATCAACAGCGGATTTGACGCGTTCCCGTCGCAGGCCGATGATGATGCCAAAAAGGGGGAAAAGAAGAAGAAAAGATCCCGCCCTGAGGTATAGGAGGCAGTCATCCAAGGCAAAATAGTTCTAGTTGACCCTGAAGCCAATCTTGAAGGGAACGTGCCGAGGGTGAGGAAATCAGCAAGGTTGGCGGCAGCAGAGAAAGAAGATGAGGAAGTTGCTGCAAGGCTGAGGGCCGAGGCAGTGAAGAAGGTAAAGGCTGATGAACCTTCAAAGCAACCTGAGCCAGTTCAGAAGTCTTCTCCCATGAGCACAAGGAAAAACCCCATCACTTACTCTGCGGAGACGGTGGCGGAGTTATGCGCTGAGGCGTGGGGAGCACCTTCTGAGAAAACTGAGGCTGAGCGCAGAGCTGAGATAGCACAAACAGAGAAGATGCTCATTTTGGAGAAGAAGGTTGAAAAGCTGACTGATATCAATGAGCTTCAACAAAGGGAACTCGATGATGCAGTGATCAGTCTGCTTAGGAGGAAGAAGGCGAAGTCTGAGCCTAGGAAGTATAGAAAGAGGCTAACAGCAAGGAAGTCAACAATTCTTCAAGCCAGAAGGCCGGAATCAGGATTAAGGGAAGCTTATATCGATGAGTTCATCTCCGAGGCACTGAAGGAGTTCTGGGCTGATGCGAAGGATGAGTTTGTGAAGTTGTGGTATGTTGTGAAGAAATGGGGCGACACTGACGATGTTAATAGCCACTTCACTGACTACATGATGGACAATCATCCTGAGCTGATCCAAAAGATATTGGTGGAGGCTGAAGCAACTCAAGTCCAAGTGATGGCTCCTGAATTTACGATTCGAGCTCCTCTCTTAGTTCCTAGAACTCAGAAGCACAATAATAAGGCCGTTATGATGGAAGTCTTGAAGATTGCCAAGGCTGAGGGGTACGTGAACCAACCTAGCAGAGTTGACGAGTTAAAGGCAAAAGTCTATGCAGGATATGGACTTGAACCTGAGATGAGATTAGTCCAGGTGTTCACTCTCTTTTTGGTGTAATAGATTAAGATTCATTATAACCCTGATCATATTCATCAATGAAATCTATTACTTTGCCCTAGACAAAAACTCATTGTCTTTTTGGCTGTTATTTAAAGTCTGTACTTTATCTAGAACTGCTCTTATAGATAGGATTCATATTTCCTCTAAGTGTTTTGAGGATCTTTTCAGTGTTTTGGCATCATCAAAAAGGGGGAAATTGTTGGGACAATGTCAGTTTTGATTAGATCCCAAAGCCCCTGAAAAGATGTTTGCATTTGTTTGTCAGACTAGTCTTGGTTAGGATTTGTACTTAGTCATTTTACACTTCACATGTACTCAGTAAGAGGAGCACTTACTGATGACAATCAAGACAAGAGCCTGAAGACGGTTTTCCATCCTGAACTTATGGCAGTCCTCTAATCTGGCTGAGTAAGTCTCAGTGATGAAGAGTATGACCCTGAGGTCATTACTACTCAGTCCTGAAGGGAACAGGATGATACTGAGTTTATGGGAAGACTTGGAGTAGAGCCAAGCAATGCAAAAGGAATGTCAGCGTCAGGACAAGACCGGTGAGCTCTAGACAAAAAGAACTTAATAAGACAAGCCTAGGAATAAGTTCTGACATTCTCACCAACCTGATGATGTGGACCAATCCGGGAAGGACACGCACGTACGGAACCTGACAGAAGACTGACTTCAGACTGCAAAATTCAACAGGCAAGCATTTAATGTGCATTTAATGCAACTACCTAATTCCATGCAAGGACGGCTGCTGCATGAAGATATGTCCGTTTGAAACACTCTACATAGATGGCAAGAAAGGCAATCTCTCCAACGGATAGTTTTTCAAATCACCTGTAAATACAGAAGGCCTTGAACCCATTCAAGGTTACGGGAAATTTTCAAGCCAGAAATTACTCAAACTCTCAAGCACTCAAAGCATTCAGTCTTTAGAAGAAGCACTCGAAACCCTTTAAATTTCCCAAGTGTTTCTTAGCAACTGAGAGTTAATCTGTATTCCAAAGAGCGTACAAGCAATATCTTAAGCTTAGAGAGATTTTCCAACCCTTAGCAAAGCTTTGCCTTGTAAGGATAATCTCAACCTAGTTGGAATCCAAACTGAAACCAAAACCCTTAAAGTTAGATTTGTTGGAAGTAAGTTAGTTAGTAAGGAAGTTTGTATAGGTCAGTGAGGTAGCTGATCTTGGTGCACCTTGGCACGTTAAAAACAAGAATCCCTTGAGTGGATTTCCTGTTAAATCAGGGCATGGACGTAGGAGCTTGAGACTCTGAACCACGTTAAACTTGTTGTGTTCTTATTGCTTTGATATATTGCATACCTGCCATATTAACTGTTCATTCATTGCATAAGATTTATCAGGCTTAAATCAATCAACCTGATCTATTAAAAAGAGCACTGTCCTTACTAAATACTATTCATTTGAGTAATCAATTTTCAGAAGCAAACTAATCAAGACTTTAAACTATCAGGGCTCATGCATTTCCATACTAAACTTAAACTGATAGTTAGTGATGGTCCCGTTTTCGAAGGGCAAAATGGGAATTCAGGAGCAAATTTTTTTTTTAAAACCGTCGCGTCGCACCCTGACTGAGTTCAGTGACGGAATACTCAAGTCACTGCGTTGCTACGAGTCAGAGCACTCAAGTCAATGCAGCTGACCTTCGAGCTCTGGCTCATAACAAGGCAGTGACTCGAGAGACTGAACTCTCGAGTGCTAGCCTGATTCAGTCAGTGAGATGAATCTCCCTGACTGAAATGCTTAACTAAAGTTTTCTTAACAAAGCTCTCAGTGAGCTGATTTTCACAATACTTTAGTAAATACTTTGGAAGATAAGTACGCTCAGTTTAACGTGGTTCAGAGACTCAAGCTCTTACATCCACGGCCTGATTTAACAGGAAATCCACTACTGGGATTCTTGTTTTTAACGTGCCAAGGTGCACTTACAACTGGACTCACGCCACTCCCTGGGCTGCCTCTCCTCACCTCACTACAAACCTAACAATCTTCTGAAAGGGTTTAGTTTGGTTTGGTTTTCTCCAACTAGGTGAGGTTTTCCTTTACAATGTGTTAGCCTTAAAGCTAAGATTAGGAAAACCTCTCTAAGCTAAGAGTTACAAGCTTGACACTCAATGAATATAAGTGATAACCTTAAAGGTCAGTGTCGTGGGTGTGAGCACACTTCCTTATGACTCCCTAACAACTCACACACTCTTATAGCTTGTAGGTGTTGATTTTTCTTTCTTCACAATACTTCAACACACTTGAATACGCAGCTATGAGCTTGTATTTATAATGGGGATTCAAATGTATCCGTTGGAGGGAAGATACATTTGAATCCAACATTAAATGGTTTCAACCACTTTTCTTGGAATTCGGCCTTTGACAGTGTCAGAGTTGCTGCCTCGTGCTGATTGGTCCACGTGGCCTGGATTCACGGATCTTTGACTCAGTGGGTTGACCAAGACCCACTGACTTTAGGTAGCTTCCTCCTTCACTGACATGATGATCTTCAGTGGAATGAACGTCTTCAGTGTAGTTGTCCTTCAGAGACTGTTTGAAGATCATTTCCAAGAAGTTTGTCATAAGGCTGAATGACAAACTTCCCTGACCACAGTAGCCTGACTCCTTCAGGGCCTACTTGGTGCAGCACTGATCCTCCTGATCATGCTCTTCACTGAGTGATCCACCTGACTTAGCTTAGATCAGCCTGGTTTACACTCAGTGGGACATCCTTCAGGCTTCTCTTCTGGTTCAGGTTTCTGGCATGGCTTCAGTCAGTTCTTCTTGGTGTTATCTTGATATTCTCAGGCTGTGTTGCAAAGTTCCCCCTCGCTGAGTTCCCCCTCAACTGAACAGCCTATTCTACTGAGAAATGACTTAGCCTGGCCTGAAATAAAAGATACTATCCTGACTGCTTTCAAACCTATTACATGTTGTTTTGGAAAATCATCAAAACTAAAACATATCCCAACAATTTCCCCCTTTTTGATGATTCCAAAACTTCTAACCAAATGATTTTCCATTACAAGAATAATATCAGAACACAAGTAATAGTTTGAAATATGCAGGAATTCCCATAGTTTAAAACATTTAAGATCTGTTCGGTAGACCATTTTTCTTAACAAAACTGGATCAGTGGTCATGTGAACAACCCGCTCTGATACCAATTGATGGTCCCGTTTTTGAAGGGCAAAATGGGAATTCAGGAGCAATTTTTTTTTAAAACCTTCGCGTCGCACCCTGACTGAGTTCAGTGACGGAATACTCAAGTCACTGCGTTGCTACGAGTCAGAGCACTCAAGACAATGCAGCTGACCTTCGAGCTCTGGCTCGTAACAAGGCAGTGACTCGAGAGACTGAACTCTCGAGTGCTAGCCTGATTCAGTCAGTGAGATGAATCTCCCTGACTGAAATGCTTAACTAAAGTTTTCTTAACAAAGCTCTCAGTGAGCTGATTTTCACAATACTTTAGTAAATACTTTGGAAGATAAGTACGCTCAGTTTAACGTGGTTCAGAGACTCAAGCTCTTACATCCACGGCCTGATTTAACAGGAAATCCACTACTGGGATTCTTGTTTTTAACGTGCCAAGGTGCACTTACAACTGGACTCACGCCACTCCCTGGGCTGCCTCTCCTCACCTCACTACAAACCTAACAATCTTCTGAAAGGGTTTAGTTTGGTTTGGTTTTCTCCAACTAGGTGAGGTTTTCCTTTACAATGTGTTAGCCTTAAAGCTAAGATTAGGAAAACCTCTCTAAGCTAAGAGTTACAAGCTTGACACTCAATGAATATAAGTGATAACCTTAAAGGTCAGTGTCGTAGGTGTGAGCACACTTCCTTATGACTCCCTAACAACTCACACACTCTTATAGCTTGTAGGTGTTGATTTTTCTTTCTTCACAATACTTCAACACACTTGAATACGCAGCTATGAGCTTGTATTTATAATGGGGATTCAAATGTATCCGTTGGAGGGAAGATACATTTGAATCCAACATTAAATGGTTTCAACCACTTTTCTTGGAATTCGGCCTTTGACAGTGTCAGAGTTGCTGCCTCGTGCTGATTGGTCCACGTGGCCTGGATTCACGGATCTTTGACTCAGTGGGTTGACCAAGACCCACTGACTTTAGGTAGCTTCCTCCTTCACTGACATGATGATCTTCAGTGGAATGAACGTCTTCAGTGTAGTTGTCCTTCAGAGACTGTTTGAAGATCATTTCCAAGAAGTTTGTCATAAGGCTGAATGACAAACTTCCCTGACCACAGTAGCCTGACTTCTTCAGGGCCTACTTGGTGCAGCACTGATCCTCCTGATCATGCTCTTCACTGAGTGATCCACCTGACTTAGCTTAGATCAGCCTGGTTTACACTCAGTGGGACATCCTTCAGGCTTCTCTTCTGGTTCAGGTTTCTGGCATGGCTTCAGTCAGTTCTTCTTGGTGTTATCTTGATATTCTCAGGCTGTGTTGCAAAGTTCCCCCTCGCTGAGTTCCCCCTCAACTGAACAGCCTATTCTACTGAGAAATGACTTAGCCTGGCCTGAAATAAAAGATACTATCCTGACTGCTTTCAAACCTATTACATGTTTTTTGGAAAATCATCAAAACTAAAACATATCCCAACAATTTCCCCCTTTTTGATGATTCCAAAACTTCTAACCAAATGATTTTCCATTACAAGAATAATATCAGAACACAAGTAATAGTTTGAAATATGCAGGAATTCCCATAGTTTAAAACATTTAAGATCTGTTCGGTAGACCATTTTTCTTAACAAAACTGGATCAGTGGTCATGTGAACAACCCGCTCTGATACCAATTGATGGTCCCGTTTTTGAAGGGCAAAATGGGAATTCAGGAGCAATTTTTTTTTTAAAACCTTCGCGTCGCACCCTGACTGAGTTCAGTGACGGAATACTCAAGTCACTGCGTTGCTACGAGTCAGAGCACTCAAGACAATGCAGCTGACCTTCGAGCTCTGGCTCGTAACAAGGCAGTGACTCGAGAGACTGAACTCTCGAGTGCTAGCCTGATTCAGTCAGTGAGATGAATCTCCCTGACTGAAATGCTTAACTAAAGTTTTCTTAACAAAGCTCTCAGTGAGCTGATTTTCACAATACTTTAGTAAATACTTTGGAAGATAAGTACGCTCAGTTTAACGTGGTTCAGAGACTCAAGCTCTTACATCCACGGCCTGATTTAACAGGAAATCCACTACTGGGATTCTTGTTTTTAACGTGCCAAGGTGCACTTACAACTGGACTCACGCCACTCCCTGGGCTGCCTCTCCTCACCTCACTACAAACCTAACAATCTTCTGAAAGGGTTTAGTTTGGTTTGGTTTTCTCCAACTAGGTGAGGTTTTCCTTTACAATGTGTTAGCCTTAAAGCTAAGATTAGGAAAACCTCTCTAAGCTAAGAGTTACAAGCTTGACACTCAATGAATATAAGTGATAACCTTAAAGGTCAGTGTCGTGGGTGTGAGCACACTTCCTTATGACTCCCTAACAACTCACACACTCTTATAGCTTGTAGGTGTTGATTTTTCTTTCTTCACAATACTTCAACACACTTGAATACGCAGCTATGAGCTTGTATTTATAATGGGGATTCAAATGTATCCGTTGGAGGGAAGATACATTTGAATCCAACATTAAATGGTTTCAACCACTTTTCTTGGAATTTGGCCTTTGTCAGTGTCAGAGTTGCTGCCTCGTGCTGATTGGTCCACGTGGCCTGGATTCACGGATCTTTGACTCAGTGGGTTGACCAAGACCCACTGACTTTAGGTAGCTTCCTCCTTCACTGACATGATGATCTTCAGTGGAATGAACGTCTTCAGTGTAGTTGTCCTTCAGAGACTGTTTGAAGATCATTTCCAAGAAGTTTGTCATAAGGCTGAATGACAAACTTCCCTGACCACAGTAGCCTGACTCCTTCAGGGCCTACTTGGTGCAGCACTGATCCTCCTGATCATGCTCTTCACTGAGTGATCCACCTGACTTAGCTTAGATCAGCCTGGTTTACACTCAGTGGGACATCCTTCAGGCTTCTCTTCTGGTTCAGGTTTCTGGCATGGCTTCAGTCAGTTCTTCTTGGTGTTATCTTGATATTCTCAGGCTGTGTTGCAAAGTTCCCCCTCGCTGAGTTCCCCCTCAACTGAACAGCCTATTCTACTGAGAAATGACTTAGCCTGACCTGAAATAAAAGATACTATCCTGACTGCTTTCAAACCTATTACATGTTGTTTTGGAAAATCATCAAAACTAAAACATATCCCAACAATTTCCCCCTTTTTGATGATTCCAAAACTTCTAACCAAATGATTTTCTATTACAAGAATAATGTCAGAACACAAGTAATAGTTTGAAATATGCAGGAATTCCCATAGTTTAAAACATTTAAGATATGTTCTGTAGACCATTTTTCTTAACAAAACTGGATCAGTGGTCATGTGAACAACCCGCTCTGATACCAATTGATGGTCCCGTTTTCGAAGGGCAAAATGGGAATTCAGGAGCAAATTTTTTTTTAGAACCTTCGCATCGCACCCTGACTGAGTTCAGTGACGGAATACTCAAGTCACTGCGTTGCTACGAGTCAGAGCACTCAAGTCAATGCTGCTGACCTTCGAGCTCTGGCTCGTAACAAGGCAGTGACTCGAGAGACTGGACTCTCGAGTGCTAGCCTGATTCAGTCAGTGAGATGAATCTCCCTGACTAAAATGCTTATCTAAAGTTTTCTTAACAAAGCTCTCAGTGAGCTGATTTTCACAATACTTTAATAAATACTTTGGAAGATAAGTACGCTCAGTTTAACGTGGTTCAGAGACTCAAGCTCCACGGCCTGATTTAACAGGAAATCCACTACTGGGATTCTTATTTTTAACGTGCCAAGGTGCACTTACAACTGGACTCACGCCACTCCCTGGGCTGCCTCTCCTCACCTCACTACAAACCTAACAATCTTCTGAAAGGGTTTAGTTTGGTTTGGTTTTCTCCAACTAGGTGAGGTTTTCCTTTACAATGTGTTAGCCTTAAAGCTAAGATTAGGAAAACCTCTCTAAGCTAAGAGTTACAAGCTTGACACTCAATGAATATAAGTGATAACCTTAAAGGTCAGTGTCGTGGGTGTGAGCATACTTCCTTATGACTCCCTAACAACTCACACACTCTTATAGCTTGTAGGTGTTGATTTTTCTTTCTTCACAATACTTCAACACACTTGAATACGCAGCTATGAGCTTGTATTTATAATGGGGATTCAAATGTATCCGTTGGAGGGAAGATACATTTGAATCCAACATTAAATGGTTTCAACCACTTTTCTTGGAATTCGGCCTTTGTCAGTGTCAGAGTTGCTGCCTCGTGCTGATTGGTCCACGTGGCCTGGATTCACGGATCTTTAACTCAGTGGGTTGACCAAGACCCACTGACTTTAGGTAGCTTCCTCCTTCACTGACATGATGATCTTCAGTGGACTGAACGTCTTCAGTGTAGTTGTCCTTCAGAGACTGTTTGAAGATCATTTCCAAGAAGTTTGTCATAAGGCTGAATGACAAACTTCCCTGACCACAGTAGCCTGACTCCTTCAGGGCCTACTTGGTGCAGCACTGATCCTCCTGATCATGCTCTTCACTGAGTGATCCACCTGACTTAGCTTAGATCAGCCTGGTTTACACTCAGTGGGACATCCTTCAGGCTTCTCTTCTGGTTCAGGTTTCTGGCATGGCTTCAGTCAGTTCTTCTTGGTGTTATCTTGATATTCTCAGGCTGTGTTGCAAAGTTCCCCCTCGCTGAGTTCCCCCTCAACTGAACAGCCTATTCTACTGAGAAATGACTTAGCCTGACCTGAAATAAAAGATACTATCTTGACTGCTTTCAAACCTATTACATGTTGTTTTGGAAAATCATCAAAACTAAAACATATCCCAACAGTTAGCCAACTGACCGCACCAAGTGTAGTCAGTAGGTGTGTTATCAGTTCCTAGTTCTTTATCACTATGAGTAAATGGGACTCAGTAAGGTTTTAAGTTTGAAAAATTGGTATACGTGTATTCCCCCTCCCCATACACGTATTCCTCAGTCTTGTACCGGGACCAACAATGTCCAATTATATGCTTTCATTAGGGAGATGATAATAAGAATTTGAATTATCTTGATGGTTCATTTTTAATAATACATTATATAAACATATTTGGGGCAAAACATTCAGTTGAATTGTTCTATCTAATTTTCACGTTTCATATAATATTTCATTATTGAGCGTGAACCGTTTGAAACTTGTTTATGATGAAATTGGTTTACAACTAATACCCTTTAGTGAATCAACTAATTTCTTTAGTAAAACAACTAATACCCTTCAAACAATAAAATCAAGTAATATCCTTTAATGAAAAAAATGTAATACATGAGGAGGCTTATATTGGTCTATAGTGTTGTTCATGGTACGAAACAAAATGGGTATTTGAAAATCTCTTTTTCTGTACCAAAGTTTGATTATTTTAAAATTCCAGTGTCTGTATCCATACTGAAATTTTGATATGATAAGGTAAAAATATTTTATTTTTTTGATACAGATTGAAACAAATTTTCGGGTTACAAACTGAGGATCAGATCAGTACTGAACAGAGTGGTGAAACATATTTTTTTGTTATTCTATTTTTTTCTTTAATCATTTTTTTAAAATATTGATGCACTCTTACACGAATACTACACATCTTCAACCACTATCAACCATACTATATCATATTACTCTCTCCATAAAAAAAATAAGTATTTGTCTTTTTTACAGTTATTAAAAAAATAAATATAATATGTAAAAAATAAGAACATTGTGTCAAATAATATAAAAAATTTAAAATATTATGTGTGTATGTTGAAAAATATAGATAAAATTCATTATTTTAATTTTATGAAACAAGACTATTTTTTTTGGATGGACGAATAAGACAGATCAAGACCATTTGTTGTGGATCGAGGGAGTGTATGATTATGGACAGTTAAAAATAATGCAAATCACCACTAATAGTGTAACTAAAATAAGGTATATTGAATACATATTTAAACAATCATTTTAAAATATCTTGTGAATAGAAAGTGCAATATTAAAATTACATTGATCGTAATTCCTGACACAAGGTACGTACACCAAATCCTAATTTTAGTTAAGAAATGAATGCACATTAAGAATGAGATTAAAAGTTGAAATCCAAGTTTTTCCTAAACGAAAGTCTTGAAGATGACATTTATATGTGTCAACCCGAAGGGTTTATTGAAAAAGGTCGGGAAAACCTTGTATGCAAGCTTAAGAAGACATTCTATGACCTTAAATAAACATCGCAAGATTGGAATCAATTTTTTGACTAAGTGACCCACTCTTATGGATATGTTCAAAATGAGTTTGAGACTTATGGTTACAAGAAGTTTGTCGGAACTATCTTGGTATTTTAGTACTATACATAGACGATATTCTGCTTATTGGAGACAATAAAAAGGTGTTGTCAGATATAAGCGTATAGTTGTCAAAATAGTTCGATATGAAGGACATAGGAGAAACTGGTCATATCATTGGGATCAAGATTACACGAGATCGCGAAAAAGATTGATATGCTTATCTCAAGCTTCACCGGTTCTTTATTGAGACGGTTCAACATATAGGATTCCAAGAAAGGTTTTGTACCTTTCAGGCATGAAATTCGTTTATCAGAAGATATGTGTCTGATGATACAAAATTAAATAGATGATATGAGGAAGGTTCCATATGCGTTAGTAGATGGAAGCCTCATATATGTGATGTTGTGTACAAGACCAAATATATGCTATGCAGTAGACATGGTATCAACATATCAGAGTAACCTGGACAAGGATCATTTGACTGTGATTATGAACATTTTGAAGTGTCTGAAAAGAACTTGAGATAGAATGTTAAGACTTTTAATCGGACAGTTAATACCCTGTGGGTTATGCGGACTCAATTTTTTCCAATTAGATATAGAACTAAAGAAAATCTACCTTGAGAAGTGTGTTTTGCTTGGGAGGTGGAGCCATGCCATGGAGGAGGGTAAAGCAGAAATATATCGCGGACTCAACCATAGAAGCCGAGTACGTCGCTGCTTCTGAAGCAGCGAAAGATGGTTCAAGAATAAATCTTTTATCACTATTTGCTTTAAATTTTATAAATGTTTTTTATTTATTGCATAATTACATTGTAAACAATTTGGTGTGTACACGATCACAAAAGATCACATTGTCAGTTCCTTGTAATAAGTATAGTGATTCACAACTTAGATGAACTTGAACAATCTATTGGTAAAAGTTGAGGTGTAAGACTCGAATTGGTTTATCTTGACCAAGAGATTACACTTGTGTATTTGATGTATTTAATAGGACCTGCAACGAGATAAATCTTCTAGACTGACTCGGAAAGAACAATTAGATCTAAGTGGTTATTGATTTCTTAATTTCTGTCACTTAATTAAACTTGTATATAATTAATTAATGTTACTTTGATTTATTATGAGTAAATAGTCAATGAGATTCAATACCCTGTATTTTGAGAAATATTATTAATTATATGACATATCGCTAAATTAATATAGAATCATATCTTGATGTTTTAAAGTTGATCATGTCCTCTTGGCGGACTCAAAATGTTTATCATATCAAATCTGACCAATGGATTAATTTCGGATATGTTAAAAATATTGATGTTGGGACAATGTCAGTTTTGGTTGAATCCCAAAGCCCCTGAAAAGATGATTTACCTAAGTGTTTGTAATAGTCAGGCTAGTCTTGGTTAGGCTCGTAAGTTAGTTTATTTACAATTTACAAGTACTCAATGAGAGGAGTACTCATTGATGGCAATCAAGACTGGAGCATGAAGAACACAAGAGCACCATCCTGAGCTTATGGCAGTCCTTCTAAGCTGGCTAAGTAAGTGTCAGGATGAAGAGCAAGATCTTGAGATCTTCGCTAAACTCAGTCCTGTAGGGAACATGATAGCACTGAGTATTGGGAAAAGACTTGGAGTAGAATCCAAGCAAGTCAAAAGGAATGTCAGTGCTGGAAAACTTACGTAGATGAGGACAAACCTGAACTCAATAAAGACAAGACTAAACTGAAGAATGAGTTTTGACATTCTCACCTACCTGATGACGTGGACTAATCAGAGAGCGCCAAGTCATGTACAGACACTGACTTGAACCTGACATCCCTGCACAATTCAACGGACACGCATTAAATGCAATTACCAAATACATGCAAGGATGGCTGCTGCATGGAGATTATATCCATTGAATAAAGCCTACGAGAAGAAAACCTAGAAGGCTATCTCTTCCAACGGATAGTTTTCAAAGTTGCCTATAAATTCAGAAGCCCTTGGACCCAAGCAAGGTTACGGGAAATTTTGAAGCCAAGAAATTACTCAAACTCTCAGTGCATAAAGCATTCAGCATTCAGAGAAGCACTCGAAACATCTTAAATTTCCCAAGTGTTTCTTAGTTAGAGAGTTATTCTGTATTCCACTGAGCGTACTAGAATTATCTTAATCTTAGAAGTGATTATCCAAGGCGTCTAGGGAATAGAGAGAATTGCATTCAACTGTAAATTAATACAAGATCACTAATCAATTACAACCTCTCCTATTCTAACAAAGACTTCAGCTGATTTACCTTCTCTTTACCTTCTTTTATGCTTAGGATCCACATCTTCATCTTCAGAGTCATACCTTTCAGGGCTTTGTGGGATGATTCCTTGAGCTATGAGGGCAGCATTCTTCAAATCTTCTTCCTCATACGCCTTTAACATCTCAAACTCGATCCTTGCACTTTCAGCTTCTTCTTCTTCTTTCTTTGCTTTGGATCTTGGTGACAGAGTCTTAAGCACCTTCTTCCTTCTGATAGCTTGCTTCTTCTGAACTCATCCTCCTAGCTTCCTCAACAACTTAGCGTTATCACCTGAGTACAAAGTACCTTGACCTTTCAAGGTCTTGAACAATCTAAATCTGTCCGTCAAACTGGCATGCTTTTTGAGCAATGGATGGAAAGGACCAATCTTTCTGAACTCTTCCATAAACATCTTGGTATTTTCCACCAAATTTTCTTCTTCCTCTGGAAGTGTGTCTGTAGAATCTTCAAACATCTTAGCTGTAGGATTGACCTCAACTGTTGAAACTGTGTCTACATGCACAGAAGAAAAAGTTTTTGTAGGGTTGACGACTGTAGGATTCTCAAAACCTTGACTTTGAACATTTCCTAACAGTTTTTGTGTGAACACAGATACTGGTTATGACTTTTTTTCTTGTTGTCTTGCCTCTTGAAACCTTGCTTCCCTTCTTCGATTAACCTTATCTTCCCATTTTCCAACAAATTTTTAACTTTGCGGAATCTTGATAATTCTGGCATGTGACTTATCAAAACCACTCAGACCAGTCTTCAAAGCTTGATCTAGTTCTTTCTCAAAGTCTCCTTGTAAGTTCTGAAAGTTTGTTAGGGCCACATCAAGAGAATCTTTCTCACCAGAATTATCCTTTAATCCTATGGATACAGCATCTTCCCCCTTTTTGCCATCAACAAAATAGCTTAGGAGGGTATCCATCTTGGCAGATAGGTGGGACTCAATGTGACTTGAATTAGCAGCTAAGGAGCTCATATTTTTTATTAATGCCATCAATAGAGTCCCTTATCAGCTTGTTGTCATCCAGAATTCTTTCCATAGAGCTCTTCAGTTCTCTAATCATGTCATCCTTTTGTTGTAACTCTTTCTTCATTGTGAGATGCATACTGACCAGGTTTTCAATGGATTCCTTGAATTCCTCCTGAATATGTAATTTTTCTTCTTTTGCCTTTTCAAGCAGCTTAGTTAGCATCTCTTGCAGTCCTTCCTTGATTCTCTTAGACACAATGTGCTCTGGAATCCTTCTTAGTTCCTCCTTGATGTTTGTAGACATCTCTTCCACAGTAGTTTCAATTGAACTAATTTTCCTCAGAATTTCCTCATTATTGACAACTTCTTCTTCAAATATATCTTCCTCACCTTCAAATATTCTCACAACAAGATCTGAATTTCCCTTTCCTTCCATGAGTTTAGGTCTCTTGGGATCAGACATACTGAGAGCAGGTATCTTTCTTTTCAGATTCAAAGGTGTGGGCACATCAGGTGTGGCCAGCTCCTTCAAGTAATCGTCGAAGTTCTTCTCGTTCATAGTCTCTTCACCTAGAGGTGTAGATAGATCAGTATTTTCTAAAACAATAAAGGTGGATTGTGCTTTGAAAGCTTCTAAATCCTTACCTAGATTGCCTGTAGTTAGCTGAGTCTCATCTGCAGACCTTTGGAAGTTTGGAGCTGTAGAGTTTGTAGCACTTGCATTTACTTCAGATGAAGTATTTTCAATCGTTTGGCCTCTTTGAGGTGGTAAACCTCCATCTCCAGCTTCATCATCATCATCATCATCATCACTCTCTCTCAGATTATCAGTCTTGCAAGGTGATTTGTCATTCTTTTCACCTTTTTCTTCTTTGTCTTTTGTAGACTTTCCTTCTTCCAAGTCTCTCTCTTGAGTAACAAAAGATTTTCCAGCTTCAGCAACAATTTGTACACCTTCAATCAATGTGTTTAGGTTTAACAAGTCTTCCATGGGAGGGCTTGGAGGCACAACAGAGCTTCCACCTTCTCCACTTAAAAATCCTTCAGTTTGAGGCATGTCCTCATCTGTACTTTCCTCATCTCTATTGGCACATAGCAATTCTGCTCCAGGAATTATAGCTTGATCATCAGATTCATTTGCAAGTACAACTCTCAATGCTTCAGCTGCTGACTTGCTCATTGGTTTTCCCTTGGAACTTTCAATAGAAATTTATTTCCCTTTTCCCTTCTTGGATTCTAGGGCTTTCCTTTCAATGATTTGCTTTCTCTTCATTTCAGCAATCTTCTTGAAGAAAAACTCATTATCCAGCAACACTTCAATATCTGAGGTGTTACTCCATTCTTTAATCCAGACAAATTCTTCTTCCTCATTCTTCTTAAGAAATTCCAACTTATTCCTAAGATCTCTCCATTCTTCATATCTTTGCAGTTCTTGAACATGCTCTGCAGTCAATTCTTCATCATCTAACTCAGCATCTCCTGATTTAGTCTCAACTAAATCCTTCACTTGCTCTCCAACATTCTGTAGTGATCAAGATACTACAAATTATATAACTATTTTTTGTATGATTTTTCTGGGTTGTAATTGATAATATGAATATAGATGAATGTAATAGAAATAAGAGAGGAATTGAGAAAAAGACAAGGGAGAGATAGTATTAGAGAGAGAAAGTTGATTTGGAATATTTCTGCATACCTTGATTAAATGAAAATGGTACCACCTAAATAGCAGTGCGGGGACCACAATTACAATTTGAAATTAAAACAACTCTAGGTACTTGAAATAGAAATGACAAACATATAAATGGTTTGCAGATTTCTAACTTAATTGCTCAGCTCATAATATGTTCTTCACTAGGACCATTAACAATATTTTTCCCATGGCCTTTATCTTGAGAACCAAGGCCCACATCCAATTCTCTAGATAGAACCTCTTTTAGTACATTTGTATCAGTCGACACTTTGACTATTTCTTCCTTCTTCATTCCTTCATTCACTCCACAATCGATACCCAATAATTCCGGCGATCCCTCTTCATCTTCAATATGTACCAATGAAATCCCTTTATCAATTGTCATGTTCATGACAATACTCCCCGGGGTGAAAGATCCTTGTCCACAAGGATAGTATTGGGGGAAGTGGTGCTTCATAAACCCGAAAGATTCAGAGGTAGTAACTTTCCAATCGGAGTGGATCCATGAAACTTGAACTTGACTTTGATGTTCATCAATGTGTAGGGGCAACTGGATCGACAGAGACAACCACAGGGAAAATCTGGAGAAGACCAAAGTCGTCCAAAGGGGGCAGTTGTTTCACAGGTATGATCTTGTCTCCAATGTGTGTTTTGAGTAGCAAAACATGAAATACGGGGTGTACCTTAGAATCAGGTGGTAGTTCAAGACGATAGGCGACATATCCAATCCTTTCCAATACTTTGTAAGGACCAAAGTATTTAGAAGACAGTTTAAGATTCCTCCTCAAGGAGATCGAATTCTGTCGAAAAAGGGTTGCAATTTGAGATAAACTAGATCCCCTTCCTTGAAAATGCGTTCTTGGCGATGTTTATCTGCAAAGAATTTCATACGACCTTGGGCAGTGGTGAGATTATCCTTGATTAACTCAATCATTTGTCGTCTTTGTCGAAGCCAATCTTGCACATCCACATGAGTAGCATCAAGATAGGAATTGCGTGATAATGATGGATGGGGATAACCATACAAGGCCTGAAATGGAGTAAGTTTTAGGCTTGTGTGGTAGTTCGTATTGTACCAAAACTCTGCCATTGGAAGCCATTTGAGCCACTGTTTAGGTGCATCTTGCACCATACACCTCAAATAGTGCTCCAAGCACTGATTAAGTCTCTCTGTTTGACCATCAGACTGAGGGTGGTAGGATGAAGTCATAGCTAGTGTAGTACCCATCAATATGAAAAGTTCCTTCCAAAATAAACTAGTGAAGATCTTATCCCTGTCAGTTAGGATACTTGAGGGCAACCCATGTAACTTGTAAATAACATCCATAAAATATTTAGCAACCAACTGTGTCGTAAATGGATGAGAAAGAGCAATAAAATGGGCATATTTAGTAAACCTATCAATCACAACAAGAATGACATCCTTACCCCAAGACTTAGGTAAACCTTCAATGAAATCCATGGTGATATGTGTCCATGGCTGAGAAGGAATAGGTAATGGTTGTAGCAAGCCAGGGTAGGGACCATGAATAGGTTTAGCCCGAGAACAAACATCACACTTCTGTACCCAAGAGATGATATCAGATTTCATCCTTGGCCAATAAAAAATTCTCTTTATCCGCATATAAGTACCCAAAATACCAGCATGACTACCGTAGGAAGAATTATGCATCTCACCAAAAAATGAGTTCCCTACACCTTGAAGAATTACCCACAACAAGTCTTTCCTTGTACCTCAACAAGCCCTCTACTAACTGAAACTTTAGATGACTAGTAGGATCCAAGGTTTTAGCAGAAATTAGCTTCATGAAAAATTCATCATTAACATAACTCTGGAGGATTTGATCAGTCCACTTTGGTACCAAGGTAGTTAAGGCAAGACACATAGCATCACTAGGCAACCTTCTAGAAAGAGCATCAACATCATTATTTTCAGAGCCCTTTTTGTACTGGATATCATAATCCAGTCCCAAAAGTTTAGTGATCCACTTTTGTTGAAGGGGAGTTATCACTTTCTGATCAATCAAATACCTCAAAGACTGTTGACCAGTTCGAATAATGAATCTCCTCCCTTGTATGTAGTGTTTCCATTTTTGGATAGCCATAAGAACAACCAAAAACACCTTTTCATATATAGATAAAACTTAATTTCTAGGAGAGAGAGCTTTACTCAGAAAAGCCACTGGTCTACCCTCTTGCATTAACACAGCTCCCACACCAAAGCCACTAGCATCAGTTTCAATGACGAAAGGCTTAGAAAAATCGGGTAGAGCTAAAACTGGTGCTGAGGACATGGCCGACTTTAATTGGTTGAAAGCTAACTCAGCATCTGGAGACCACTTAAAACTGTCTTTCTTCAGCAAATTAGTTAAAGATTTGCTAATTAAGCCATAACCTTTGATGAACTTCCTATAATACCCAGTTAGACCCAAAAATCCCCTAAGTTGTTTTAGTGTCTTAGGTTTAGGCCATTTCACCATAGCTGAAATCTTCTCTGGATCTGTAGCAACACCATCATGGGAAATGAGATGTCCCAAATACTCCACTGTAGTTTGACCAAAACTACACTTGCTCCACTTAGCAAAAAGCTGATTTTCCCTTAGGATTTGTAGAACAAAATTCAAGTGAGAAAGGTGATCTTGCCACGTAGAGCTGTAGATGAGAATATCATAAAAAAAACCAGAACAAATTTCCTAAAAAAGCTTCTAAAAATCTGGTTCATGGGTGACTGAAATGTAGCCGGAGCATTGCACAGGCCAAATGGCATGACAAGAAATTCATAATGCCCATTATGAGTTCTAAATGCTGTGAGAAATCTATGCTCAGGCTTCATTAAAATCTGGAAGTAACCAGATCTTAAATCAACTTTAGAGAAAAATTTTGCACCATGTAACTCATCAAGTAGTTCATCAATAATCGGAATAGGATAATTGTGTTTCACCGTGAGGTCATTGAGATACCTATAGTCAACACACATTCTCCAAGTGTTATCTTTCTTCTTAACTAAGATAACAGGAGATGCAAAAGGACTTAAGTATTTGCAATAGTACCAACTGCCAATAATTCTTCAACAATCCTCTCAATTTCCCCTTTGTGAGAATGTGATGTTCTGTAAGGGAATTAATGCTTGGGAGTACTTCCAGGCTTTAGGACAATTTGATGTTCCACCCCCCTTGAAGGTGGCAACCCTTTAGGCTCCTAAAAAATATCCTTGTAGGAATCAAGTAGAGATAGCAAAACAGTATCCTCCACAGTTGGTAAAGAAAAACAATTAACCAAAAATATTTCCTCAATTTCACTCACTGGATCACAATGCAACATCTTATATAAAGATGCTTCAGTGATAAGTGTGCAAGAAGTAGTAGATGTAAGCGCCTGTAACTTCACTCTCTCACCCAATAAAGAAACTGTGATGGTCATCTTGGAATAATCCAATTCAATAGGAGTACAGAATTTCAACCAATCTCCACCAAGAATCAAATCACAACCATTAGTGTCCAATAACCGTAAAGGAAATGAAAACTGATGTTGGTGCATTGTCCAACAGGAGGGATCCACCCTTTGAGAACTTATCATTCTCTGGCCATTTGCCACTTTCACCAATAAGGGCTGAGCTGGTGACAATTTGCAATTAAGTCTCTTAGCAGTAGAAGTTTGAATAAAGCTAAGAGTACTACCAGTGTCAATAAGAATGTGAAGAGGATTATTGGTAGATTCACTAATAATCTTCAAGGTAGTAACCCCAAAATCTCCTGAAAAAGCATGAAGTGACATGTGAATTTCATCCAATGGAGATGAATCATCAGATGGATGTGAAAGTTCCAAAGGAACAGAAGAGTAACTGGAACCAGCCTCTAAATCATTAGCCAAAATGAGATAAGTAATCTTTTGTTTACATTTATGACCATAAACAAAAGGCTCATCACAGTTGTAGCAAAGACCTTTCTCCCTTCTAGCAGCCATTTCAGTTGGTGTTAGGAGTTTAATGGGGGTTTTTGGAGGTGGGTTGAGAGGTTTTGTTGTGAGAGGTTTGAGTGTCCTATTTTTTGTAAGGCTGGAAGGTGGAAGTTTTAGAAGTAGCTTTTAATTTTTTGGCCAAAGCATCAATGGTAAGTTCTTGTTGTTTACCAAGTGTGATAGCCTGTTGAAGGGTTTTAGGTTCGAACATATGCATAAAAGACTGAAGCTCCTCACTTAAACCACTTATGAAACTAGCAGTAAAATAGGATTCAGAATAATCATCTTTGTCAAAAAGAAGCATACAAGCCTTTAACTCCTCAAATTTATCAACATACTCCAAATAAGGACCAGTTTGTTTCAGTTTATTAAACTCAGCAATAACATATGCCTCCTTTAAATCCTCAAAGCGAGCAGAAATGACATCCAAGAATTGATTCCAAGATAGATTAACACATTTAGGACCAGTGTTTTGAAACCAAATGGCAGCCTTACTATCAAAATGCATAGAAGCTAAGGTTACCTTTTGAGAATCCGGAATGTGAGGAAATAATCTGAAATAGTTATTGCATTTCAAGATCCAGGACCTAGGATGTGAACCATCAAACCTAGGGAAGTCAACCTTGGGAACTGGGGAGTGAACATTAAGAGGTGGAGGATCCAAGAGGTGCCTTCCTAAAGGAATATCCTGGTTGGGTGGAGTCACAGAAGAAGACCCAAGGGATGGATCACCCAAAAGAGATTCCTTGTCAGCATGATTCTTTGCCCTTATCAACATTGAGAAGCTGGAGCTGAAGATTAGTCAATGTATGAGTAACATGGTCAATCTTGCTAGTAAGACCAGAAAGTAGAGTACTAACTTTCAAGGTAATACCCTGAATAGTTACCTGAATTTTTTCATCTTTAGCCTGCCATTTTAGAGTTTCCGATTGTAAAAACTGCTCTAACTTTTTTTGTGCTTCCAACAGGTCCTTGGTACGAGTGCCTTCAGTCATGGAGAAGAAAACACCTGTCTCTGGATATCAATTGTAGTGATCAAGATACTGCAAATTATATAACTATTTTTCGTATGATTCTTCTGGGTTGTAATTGATAATATGAATATAGATGAATGTAATAGAAATGGGAGAGGAATTGAGAAAAAGACAAGGGGGAGATAGTATTAGAGAGAGAAAGTTGATTTGGAATATTTCTGCATACCTTGATTGAATGAAAATGGTACCACCTAAATAGCAGTGCGGGGACCACGATTACAATTTGAAATTAAAACAACTCTAGGTACTTGAAATAGAAATGACAAAAATATAAATGGTTTGCAGATTTCTAACTTAATTGCTCAACCCATAATATGTTCTTCACTAGGCCCATTAACAATATTTTTCCCATGGCCTTTATCTTGAGAACCAATGCCCACATCCAATTCTCTAGATAGAACCTCTTTTAGTACATTTGTGTCAGTCGACACTTTGACTATTTCTTCCTTCTTCATTCCTTCATTCACTCCACAATCCATACCCAATAATTCCGGCGATCCCTCTTCATCTTCAATATGTACCAATGAAATCCCTTTATCAATGGTCATGTTCATGACACATTCTTGCTTAGAAACTCTGCAGATAAAGAAGTCACAATAGCTTGTGTCTCCTTAGGGGCAATCACTAAGTCTGCATCTGTTTCTTTAGGGGCAATCACTTTCACCTTACAAGTCTAAGCTACAGTTTCTAAGTCTGCATTTGTAGACTTAGGCATCTGAGCTGTAGACTCTAATGCTTCATTGGAATGTCTTTTCTTCCTTTTCATCTCCTTAGAGATTTCCTTATTGTTGAGAATAATAGTGTCTTCATCCTCAGCTAACTCCAGCTTTCTCTTAGCCTTATACTTGTATTGGTGAACAACAGGGGGCTTAGAAACTTGTACTTCTTTGGGCTTCTTCTGTTTCCTTTTCTTAGCAATCAATGGTGCATCCGCAGCGCCTCTCTTGAATTTTCCCAATCCAATAATTCTATGTACAAAGATAGGTACAGGACCACGAGTTTGAAACAAAGGTACACCAAGATGTTTCAAGATATAGTTCAAGAATAAGACAAAACCTTTAGTGTTTCCACTCTTGGTCACGTTATAGGCAATCCTATTGAAAATTAATGAACTAACATCTACCTTAAGACCTTTATCAAACGCAATCATTAAATCCCATGCAATCTCAGGACCATCATCATGACTACCTGTCCTATTGAGAAGGGATTTGTCCATTACCTCATAAAGATAAACATATTCTTTGAAAGTTGGTTCTTCTTGAAATGTCTGCTCCAACTTTCTGGCAACTCCAATCCACCAGTAAACTTGTTGTAATAGACAATGTCTTCGTCCTTAAAATTGAATTCAGTGAAGTGAAGTCCTCCAGCAGGTATCTTTAGGGCCTCACTGATGACTCTAATAGTAATCTTGACGTCAACTCCATCAATGTTAGCAGTGATAGAGTTCTTTCCTTTGGTGTATGATGCAGTTTTATAGAATTTACGAGGTAAAACATCATCATAACCATCGGGTCTGTTGGTTAGAACATATTCTAAGCCTTGGGTCTTTATGCGTCAAAAAATGCGAGCCATGACTTTGGAATTTTCAAGAGCTTCGATAAGAGAATTAAAATAAAAAAGAGATCCAAAGAGTATCTTCATGATTTTAGAAGTTTTGAAACGAAGAAAACTTTGGTTTGAAATTTGCAGGTAGAATGCGAAAGGGGTTCAAATGAAAAATAATGAACAGGTACTGTGCTAAGGGTTCCTATTTATACTTGCACAAAACTCAAGGAAAATGTTAACGTTAAGAAAACAATTTTTCCTTATATTTTAGAAATCAACGGTTTAAAATGTTTGGGTTATTTACTCATTTAAAAGATCAACGGCTTAGAAATGAAGTAAATAAAATCTAAATTTTGAAAGTCAATATATAAATGTACACTGTCCAGTACGTTTTTATCAATTAAAAACTTGGGACAATAAATCCAAAAATTTTGTGTACACGTAAGTACAAAGATTTGGAATTTAGTAGTGTACGCATTTAATAGCTAAGAATGTACAAGTCAACTTGAAAATCTACAGTTTGAAGTTTGCAGTTTGATAACTTTAGTTAGAATAGTCTGCAGTTTATTAAAAGTTTACATCTATAGACTTAAGTCTACATCAACTTTCTTTAAGTTTACATTTGAATAACTCATCATAACTTCTTGACTTTCTTTTTTAAGTTTTCAACTTTATACTTCATTTCTGAGTGATTTTCTAATAACTCTAACATTCCTAATTCACCTCTCAAGATATAGAATCTTGATTCACATAGAGGTTTGGTAAAGATATCTGCAAGATTAAGATCTGAATGTGTCTTTTCCATTTTGATATCTCTCTTTTCAATATGATCCCTAATGAAATGATGTCTCACATCAATGTGCTTGGATCTTAGGTGTAAAACAGGGTTTTGTGTGATAACAATTGCACTTGTATTGTCATAGAATATGGTAGTGTTCTTTGACTCAATATCATAGTCTATTAGTTGGTATTGCATCCACAAAATTTGTGCACAACTGCTTCCTGCAGCAATGTGTTCTGCTTCAGCTGTAGATAGTGCAATAGAATTCTGTTTCTTGCTATGCCAAGATGCTAGTCTTTGTCCAAGAAATTGACATATCCCACTAGTACTCTTTCTGTCAACTTTACATCCAGCAAAATCTGAGTCTGTGTAACCTTTCAATTCTATTCCACCCTCTTTTAAATACCATAAACCAAGATTTTGGGTAGATTTAATGTACTTGATTATCTTTTTCACAGCATTCAAGTGTAATTCCTTGGGGTTGACTTGGAACCTAGCACATACACCCACAACAAACATAATATCTGGTCTATTAGCTGTAAGATAGAGTAATGATCTAATCAATCTTCTATACAACGTAACATCCACACTTTTTCCATTCTCATCTTTATCCAACAGGGTTGATTGTGACATGGGAATAAATGTAGGCTTTGAAAAACTCATTCCAAACTTTTTTATTAGTTCTTGAGTGTATTTAGCCTGATTTATGAAAATCCATTTGCTTTACTTGCAGTCCTAAAAAGAAATTTAGGTTTCCCATCATGCTCATCTCAAACTTTTCTTGCATGAGATATGAAAATTTCCTACATAATTCTTCATTAGTTGATCCAAAGATAATGTCATTAACATAAATTTGAACTAGTAAGATGTCTTCACCATGTTTGAGTCTAAATAGGGTCTTATCCACTATTCCTTTCTTGAAACCATTCTTGATTAAATGATCACATAGAGTATCATACCATGCTCTGGGAGCTTGCTTTAATCCGTATAAAGCTTTTCTTAGTCTGTAAACTTTGTCTCCATCTGTAGAGTCTTCAAAACCAGGAGGTTGCTCTACATAGACTTCTTCTGCCAAAAGTCCATTTAAAAATGCACTCTTTACATCCATTTGATATACAGTAAATTTCATATGAGCAGCATAGGCAAAAAATATCCTAATTTCCTCAAGTCTTGCAATTCATCAAAATCAATTCCTTCTGCTTGGTAATATCCTTGTGCTACAAGTCTGGCCTTGTTCCTTGTAACAACTCCTTCTTCATCAAGTTTGTTCTTAAACACCCATCTAGTTCCAATAACTTTCTGATACATAGGTCTAGGAACTAATTCCCAAACTTGATTTCTCTCAAATCCATTCAGTTCTTCTTGCATGGCAAGTATCCAATTGACATCCATAAGAGCTTCTTCTATGTTTGATGGTTCTATTTCAGATAGAAAACTTGTAAACATAGCTTCATGCTGTTGTCTTCTGGTTTTTACTTTATCAGTTACATCTCCAATAACTTGTTCAGGGGGATGGTTTTTAAGCCATTTCAAGTTTAAGGGGTCATGGTGAATATTTTGTTCAGGTGTAGAGTTATTAACCGTAGATTTATTGAGTCTTTCAGTTAACTCTTCCACTGAAGGAATATCACCTTGATTGTCTTCATATGTTTCATTTTCATGATCTTCAATCCTTGGTAACTCCTTAGTAATTTCTTTATTGCCTTGTTCAATTATTCCTACTGGAATCTCAACTGTTACATATGGCTGTAAAGTTCTATCTGTAGAGTTTTCATCTTTCTGTAGATCTTTAATGATCTTTTGATTCTCTCTGTCTTCAATGTGTGGTTCATCAAACACAACATGTGTAGATTCTTCCACCAGTATTGTTCTCTTATTAAACACTCTAAAGACTTTGCTTACTACTGAATATCCAAGGAAGAATCCTTCATCTGCCTTAGGATCAAATGTTCTTAGATAATCCTTCCCATTATTCAGAATGTAGCATTTGCATCCAAAGATGTGAAAATAAGATATGTTAGGACTAAATCATTTCCATAATTCATAAGGTGTTTTGGAATGTGATTTGGTGATTAAACACCTATTTTGTGTGTAACAAGCAATATTGGTAGCTTCAGCCCAGAACCTTTTGCGTAAATAAGCTTCCACAAACATGGTTCTAACAACTTCTTTTAGAGTTTTATTCTTTCTTTCAGCTACACCATTTTGTTGAGGTGTTCTAGCTGCTGAATATTCATGATGAATCCCATGAAGAGAACAAAACTCATCAATAACTTGATTTGTAAATTCAGTTCCTCTATCAGATCTGATTTTTACAATCTTTAAATCTTCCTCATTTTGAATTTTTCTCATAAGTTCAGGTAACCTCTGTAGAGTCTCACTCTTTTTCCTTAGGAACACAGTCCAGGTGAATCTTGAGTAATCATCTACTACCACAAGGGTATACCTTTTTCCACTAATACTAACTGGTTCTATGGGTCCAAAAAGATCCATATAAAGCAGTTCCAGAATTTTGTTTGAGCCATCAAAGATTTTGTTCTTAAAGTCTTCTTTGTTTGCTTACCCTTTTGGCATGCATCACAAATATGATCTTTCTTGAATTTTATCTCTGGTAGACCTCTTACAAGTCTGTTTTTCACAAGGTCATTCATGGTTTTGAAATTTATGTGATTTAGTCTTTTATGCCAGAGCTAGCTTGTATATGTAGAGTTGTTTGCTATAAAACAAACATCCACTTTAGCTGAGCTCCATTCAACTATATACACATTTCGTTTTCTAGTACCACAACATTTGACTTGTTCAGTTTCAGCATCCTTAATCATGCATGAGTTTGGTGTAAAGTCTACAATGTATCCTTTGTCACAAAATTGACTCATACTTAATAAGTTATGCTTTAGTCCATCCACAAGATATACATCATTGATCTGCACATTTCCTCTTCTTATTGAACCTGAACCCTTGGCAGTTCCACTAGCATTATCACAAAAAACTACCCTAGGTCCATTTAGTTCTCTAAGGTTGGAAAGTGTTTCTTTATTACCTGTCATGTGCCTTGCACAACCACTATCATTATACCAGATTTCCTTTGGAGTGGTTGATAAATGTCCCTGCAATAAGTGAAGAGATAGTGCTTAGGTATCCAAAGATTTGTTTCTGTTTTGCAATAGTTAGTCTTTTGCCTTTCTTGTATGGTACTTCCTGAGCAACTTTTTTGTCCCCTGTAGACTTCTTTCCATTCCAGAATTTGTTAAAGTTCTCTTTTCTCTTTAAATCTACAGTTGCTTCCGGCTGCACAGTTGTTGTCTGTAAAGTTTGACTTGAAGTCTCTTCTTTACAGATTGATTTGATCTTGTCTGTGTACAGATTGATCTTTTCTTCCAAATGTTGTTCATTTTCAACTTTTCCATAAATAATGTCAATAATCTTCTTTTGTTTCTCATCAGATAGATTTTTTACTAATCTTTGAACAATTGGTTCCTCAAGTTCTTATAGAAGAATGCTTTCTCTTTTGAACTCTTATTGTTGTTTCACAAATGTGGGAACAGATTTTTCAAGATATTCCATCCAATCACATGGATTGTATCCAATGCCTGTCATATCTCCAGAAGGTCTTTGCTGTAAAAGCATTTCCTTCAATTTTCTAGAAGATTTATCATAGCATTCCAATCTTTTAATGAAATAATCTCTCTCAGCTTCAACATTTTGAATAATGTTGTCTTTTTTTTTCTACTTCATTCTTAAGATCTATACAGTCAGCAATTCTGCATGTAGCTTCTTCAAAAAGTTCTTCATGACTCATTTTTAGATAATCAAATTCTTCTTGCAAATTACTCACTAAGGACAACTTGTTTCTGTTTTCATTGGTTTTAGCAAGCAGTTCCTCAATTCTTTGCTTAAGTTCTTGATTTTCAACTAAAAGTTCATCATAATCATTTCTTATATGAAGCAGTCCTTCAAAACCTTTTTGGAGCAAGTGAATCATATCACTTGGAAGAATCCTTTTTCAGTTAAAGAACTGGATGAGGATTGTACCTCTTCATCCTTTGCCATAAGACATATTAGTGCTTCATTGTCCTCAGATCTGTGGACTCACACTCTGCAGTTGGGTGAGAAGAAGAAGAGAGACTTTCTTCCTAAGTCTTTTCAAACTCGGATAGTAGTGCTCTTATTCTTTCTTTATCCAACTTTTTCTTCTTTTCCATTCTTGCATCTTTCTCCTCCTCAGTGTACTTCTTTGCTTCTGGGTAGGGGCAGTCCTTGATGAAATGTACAGGTTTCCTGCATTATAGCAAAGATAGTTGGAGTTAGCAGCTGGTTTACTTGACTTACGTTCTTGCTTAGGTGGATTTTTCTTCCAGTTGACTCTTTTGGCAAACTTTTTGAATTGCTTCATTAACAGGTCCATCTCATCATTTTCTGAATCTGATTCTGCAGTTGGGTTGGACTCTGCAGCTACTAGAGCTGTGACTTTTGAATTTGTTGAGTCTTTGTCTTTTCTCCTGTCAATATCAAATTCAAATGCTTTAAGGTCAGAAAATAACTCAAATGTGGATACTTTGGATAAATCCTTAGTTTCTCTCATAGCAACCACTTTCATATCCCATTCAGATGGTAAGGCTCTTAGAACTTTCATGTTCTTTTCCCTTTGAGAGTATTCTTTTCCAAGTAGTTCAAGCTCATTGAGTATTTCAATGAATCTTGAATCAAACTTTTCAAGAGTTTCTCCAGATTTCATCTTGAAAAACTCAAATTTTTGGATAGCTATCATGAGCTTGTTCTCTTTAATTTGATCAGTCCCTTCACAGATCATCTCAAGTTTTTCCCATATCTCTTTAGCAGTTTTGCAACTTTTTATCTTGCTGAACATAATTTTATCCAGAGAGTGATAAATAGTGTTTCTTGCAACATTGTCGAGGTTTGCTCTCCTCTTATCTTCATCTGTCCACCCCTTCTTGGGCTTTGGAATGATTTGGGCTAGACCAGTCTAATCTCCTGCAGTGTTAGCCTTTTCTATCACAATTGGACCATCCTCAATTATGGACCACATTTCATCATTCATAGCAGATATGTGAGCTTGCATTCAGATCTTCCAATCATCATATTCATCTGTGGAAAACATAGGCACTTTAGACTTCATCATTTTAGGAGCCATAGAAAATGCAAATATGATTTTCAAATTTTTTTTTGGATCTGGCTTGAAAACTTTTGAAATTTGGTCAAAGCAGTGCAAGCCAACTGCTCTAATACCACTTGTTGGTCCCAAAGATGTATCAAGGTCTAGAGGGGGGGGGGTGAATAGACCTTGATTCTTCAAATTTAAAACTTTTTGGCAACAAATGAAGTATACAAAATTGAACTCTATAGCTGTAGAGTTGAAAACAAAGGTTGCAGCTGCAGACTTTTTGAAATGTAGAGTTTGTATAGTTAAATCAAACACTTATCAGAATTGGTGTTGTAATACTTAGGAGTATTTTAACACCTAGTGCAGCGGAAATAAGTAAAGTGTGTGAAGTGAAAAATTAAATCCAAACAAACTTTAATAAACATAGAGAATATGAGTGATGCAATATGATAGATAAAATGAATGAACAATAGATAAAGAACAAGATAAATTTATAGTATTTCAGAGGTGTTGTAATCCTCCTACATCCACTATTACACCACACAGGTGCCAAATTCACTAAGATATCATGCAGTCACAATAAGTTCCCCCTAAGACCTAGAACTCTCACTCAGACCAGTCTAGTCTAGGATGAAACAAACAGTTCACTCAAAACACTCTTTCTATCTCACACAGAAATAAACACTCACTAAGAACTAAAATCTACAAATGATAGAATACAAGGGGGTATATAGTGAGGAACAAAAAAAATATAAGACAATATTCCTAGCTTCTAAGTCCTAAAAACTTCTAGAATTGAAGGGCTGTAGACTTTGAAGGCTGTAAATATTGTGCTTGTATGCTTGAGAGCTTTTGATTGTTGTTGTTGATCCTCTGAGGCCTCCTCTCCTATTTATAGGAGTCTTGAGGGGTCCTCTAGCCGTTGGAGGGATTTAGAATTTTAAATATTTTCACTCCAGCTTTGACTTCTGCTTAATTAAGGCTTCTTGTCATATAGCAACGTCCTTCAAGTAGTACAAGTTGTCTTTTAGTGATGACTGCTCAAAGAGCTGTTAATCACTGGAACACTTGTTTCTACAGGCTAGTCATTAGCTCTGGTAAATACTGAGACTTTTCAAACTAAGTGAGTGAGTGTACAATGTGTACTACACTTAATTAGTCCTACTAATCTCAAGTTTACAGCTTGTAGTCTCTAACTCTGCAGATGTAGACTCTTCGGTTGTGGACTTGTCTTCAACTCTTCAGATGTAGACTTGTCTTCAACTAGTTGTAGGGTATGTATCCAATGTTTGCAGATGTAGACTTTCATCTATTAAATTCTTCATTTTTCTTTGTACCTGCAATGTTACTTTCCACAATACAAAAATATCTGTTTTGACATTATCAAAATTAACATGAGAAAAATCCCTAGGACAAAAATATCCTAACAAAGGAGAACAAGAGAAATATTATCATCCAGAAGTTTGAAGCGTTCGAGATGCTGCCTGACGAAACTATTGATCAGTTGGAGTCAAGATTCATCAAGATGATGAATGAATTGGTGATGTTGGGAAAAGAGGTTCCCAAGAGAGAAGTTGCTTCTAAAATCCTAAATGCTCTTCCTGAGAGATGGGATAATAGTGTCATTATGTTGAAAAATACTCAGGATATGAGTAATATAACTTCAACTTTACTTTTTTCAGAGCTCAAAGCTTTGGAATATGATCTGAACAAGAGAAAGAAGAAAGTACAACCTGAAGAGAAAGAGAAATCACCTGAGAAAAGTGTGGCGTTTAAAGCCAAGTCAGAACCTGTCGAGTCTTCATTAAAGTCACTGATGTAGATGAGCAAAGAAGAGCTCGCTGAGGAGTATAGCATGATGGCCAGACGCTTTGAAAAGCTCAATTCCAGGTTTGGTCGTTATAAAAAATACAATCAGGATACTCGTGACAGGAAACCTAAAGGAAGCCACCAAAGTTCTCGGAGATATGAGGAAAGAAGGAACACTGAACTAAGACACGATCATGGCGATGAAAGGAGACAGTCAGACCCTAAGCCCGATCGAAGAGATGAACAAAGATGTACTCGTGATGAAAAATAGCCAGCCAAGAATGACTCATCAAGAACCAGGGAACCTGACTCAAGAAGGAATCCTGACCAGAGAAGAGATCGAGGAGATGAGCAAGCAACCTATTACAACTGTAACAAAAGTGGGCATTATCAGTATGATTGTCCTGAGCTTAGTGCACGGGAAAGAGAGAACAGGAGGGCCAAGAGAGACCAGAGGTATGCTGACCGGAGAGCGATGCTCACTGAGGATGCTACAGACTCGGATGGTCCTGAGAAGAGGTCGTCTGAACTCTTTTTCGATGATGAATACGATGATTTGTGCCTTATGGCTAGGGAGGAGCCTGAGGTAACTTCTAATTCTGTGTGTGGTTCACATAGTGGTCAAAATCCTGAGCCGAGCTCAGATTCAGCTAGAGAAATGAACCTTTAGATCTACTTAGATCAATTGATGGTTGATTTCTCCAGGCTGCAGGAAACTAATGTCTTCTTGGTAGAGGAGAACTAGAAACTGAGTACTGAGGTTCAAAACCTGAATGATCAACTTACTCAGTCAGATCTGAAAGAGTCATCTCAGATTGTGAGACTAATTCAGGAAATTGACATGATCAATGCTGAGCATCTTCCAAGAGAGAAGATTCTGAAAGAACTGGCTGATGAAGAGCTGGCCAGGAAGGAAGAACTGAAAGCACTCAAGAGTAAGTTTGATGACCTTTTTGCCAGACATGAAATCCTGACAAAAAGTGAGGACACTCTTAAGCAGAAGGTTGCATCAATGAATAAATTTTCAGTGGCTAGAGAAGAAATAAACAGCAGCCAGATGCTTGGGAATGAGAAAAAAAGGCTTAGATATGTCCCTAAGAAATCCTCACAAGGTCAATCTCATGTTGCTTCAGGGAGAAAAACTGAGAGAGTGTTTGTCCAGGCAGGCAAGGGTACAAAGAAAGTTGTATTCGAAGCCCGCAAAACTGATAAGGGTAAGGAAACTGCTGAGATAGTCAGGGTAGCCCAAAATTTGCTAAGCCAAAACCCAAGGGAAAGGCTAAACAACCAAAGGAGGCCCCTGAGAGCTCAGGCCAGAAGAAACCTCAGCGTAAGACGAGAAAGACTCAGGCCAAGAGCACTCAGACTGCTCAACAGGGGTATTATCATGCATGGCAATACCCTCAGGGAAGGCCAGGCATGATAGCACCTCCATGGTTTTGGCATCCTAAAGCCTATAACTGCTTTCAGTTCCCTCACTTGCCTAGGGGGAACCAAAAGCAAGGCCCTCGTCAAGGACAAACCTCAAGACCAGCTGCACCAGGGCCTAGGAAGAACAGGAAGCCAGCCCAAAAGGCACCCACTCAGGCTCCTATGACTCCTAAGCTTGACACTCATACACCATCTTCTTCTCAGGATAAAAAGAAGAAAGTTGTGTATGTGGATATTTCTGGGAGACAGATCTACCACTCTGAGGCAATCAGGTTAGTGAAGCAGGTCTGGGTCCCGAAAGGTACAGCTGACACAATATGACCCAACACCCAATGGGTACCTAAAGCCTGATCTATTTGCAGGCGGCTGTGGATCACAACAAAAGGAGAGGAGACTCAATCAAAGTTGTTTGGTACCTAGACAGTGGTTGCTCAAGGCACATGACTGGAATGAAGAGTCTTCTCCAAGAGTTTCAAGCTAAGGATGATCCACAGGTAACCTTTGGTGATAACTCAAAAGGTTTTACTAAAGGGTTTGGTGTCTTGAAAATAGGTACAGTCAGAGTGGAGAACGTGTCCTTTGTGGAAGGACTGAAGCATAACCTGTTGTCAGTGGGTCATTTTTGTGACAAAGGTTTGAGTGTTGAGTTCTCATCGAATATATGTTCAGTCAAGGATAAATCAACACAAGTGCTTCTATCAGGTATTAAGAAAGGTAATGTTTATTTAGCTTATTGCAGCAGCACTGTTCCTAATACTTGTTTTGTTGCTAAAAGCTCATCAGAGCTCAGTTGGTTATAGCATAAACGATTAAACCACCTGAACTTCAAGATTCTTAACAAAATTTCTAGACTTTCTCTTGTAGAAGGTTTACCTAATGAGATTTTTTGCATTGATCATGTGTGCAAGGCATTTCAGGAAGGGAAGCAGGTTCGAGCGTCATTCAAAGAGAAAGCTTCCTTCTCCACTGACAGGGTTTTTCAGCTTTTGCACATGGATTTATTTGGACCTGTAACACCTGTGAGTATGAATGGTAAGAAATACACCCTTGTGGTTATTGATGATTATTCTAGATATACTTGGGTTATTTTCTTGTTAAATAAGAAGGAGACACAGGTGAAGCTTCCAGAGTTGCTCAGAAGACTCAGCAATGAGAAGAATCAGTCCATTACTAATATCAGATTTGACAAGGGCACTGAGTTTATAAATTCATATATTTCTGACTTTTGTAATTAACTTGGTATAGCTTACGAGACTTCTGCAGCTAGAACCCCACAACAAAACGGTGTTGCTGAGAGGAGGAACAAGACACTGAAGGAAGCTGCCAGGACCATGCTGGCTGAGTCAGGATTGCCCAAGAAGTTCTGGGCCGAAGCAATCAACACTGCATGCTACACTCAGAACAGATCCATGCCGAACAAACAACATGCACAGACCCCACATAAGATATGGAACAAGAGGAAGCCATGTAACTCTTATTTCCATATATTTGGTTGCAAGTGCTTCATCCTCAATAATGGGAAGACCCAATTGAAAGTCTTTGATAGCAAATCTGATGATGGAATATTCTTGGGATATTCTGAAGTTAGTAAAGCTTTCAGGGTTTACAATTGTAGGACCCTTGTTGTGGAAGAATCACCACATGTTGTGTTTGATGAATCTGTCACTGAGTCTAGGGTAAGAGTGTTGGATTCTGACTCTGAGGAGGTCACAAGGAGAGTAACAAGGCTGAGCTTAAAGAATCAACCTGATCTCAAGGTCAAGGCAGTGCCTATTCCATGCTGGGATGATGACGAAGATCAGGATGATACTGCAAAAGCCACTCCTAACCCCAGCGCATCAGGGACCGTTGAGCCTCAGACTGAGGAACAGGCTCAACCTGAGGTAAGCACCATCAATGAAGATGCGGTCACAGCTGAGACGGTCACTGAGTCAACATATCAAGGGGGAATCAATGTCCCTGACATTGAGTTGGTAAATCTCTTTGGTGTAGACTCAGGTTCATCTACTTCTGATCATTTTCCTGAATTTATAGATCCTGTAGACACTAACATTGCAGGTACCTCAGGAACAACTCCAGGCAAGAGAACATGGCTAGAGGATCATCCCATTGACCAGGTCATTGGTGATCCAGCTGAGGGAGTTAGGTCCAGACGGTTCCATGGTGAGAGCGCACTGTTCTGTTGCTTTCTCTCTGAGCAAGAGCCTCAGAACATTGAAGAAGCTCTCACTGACTCGAACTGGATCATAGCCATGCAAGAGGAGTTAAATCAGTTCACAAGGAATCAGATTTGGGAACTGGTAGATAGACCTAGGCATCAAGGTGTGATTGGTACCAAATGGGTCTTCAAGAACAAGAAGGATGAGAATGGTGTTGTAGTGAGGAACAAGGCTAGGCTGGTTGCAAAGGGGTATTGTCAGTCTGAAGGAATAGACTATGATGAGACCTTTGCTCTAGTGGCTAGGTTGGAAGTTATCAGGTTGTTCCTTGCATATGCGACATACAAGAAGTTTAAGGTGTATCAAATGGACGTTAAGAGTGCCTTTCTGAATTGTGTACTCAATGAAGAGGTATATGTTGAACAACCTCTTGGGTTTGAGGTTGGAGATAGAGTATACCATTTGAAGAATGCACTCTATGGACTTAAGCAAGCTCCTAGAGCTTGGTATGATACCCTCTCCCAATTCCTGGCTGACCATGGGTTCAGGAAGGGAACCGTGGATAGGACTCTGTTCAGGTTCACTGAAGGTGATGACATTCTCTTGGTCCAGATTTATGTGGATGACATAATATTTGGATCACCAAACCATCAGCTATGTGAGAAATTCTCTAAGTTGATGACTGGTAAATTTTAGATGTCTATGATGGGAGAGATGAACTTCTTTTTAGGATTGCAGGTCAATCAGACTGATCAAGGGATTTTCATTAATCAGGCCAAGTATACAAGAGACTTGATTCAGAAGTTTGGAGTTCAGAATTGCAATCCAGCTAGGATCCCAATGAACACAAATTGGAAGATGGATCTGGACACTAAAAGAGCTTCAGTGAACCAGACTGAGTACCGAGGGCTGATTGGATCTTTGTTGCACCTGACTGCAAGTAGGCCTGACATTACATTTGAAGTTGGTGTGTGTACTAGGTATCAGTCTAACCCCAAGAGAAGTCATTTGGAGGCTGCTAAGAGAATACTTAAGTATTTGAAAAGGACAGTCAATATGGGACTATGGTATCCTTCAGATGACAGAGCTGACTGGTTATTCAGATGCAGATTATGGAGGTTGTAGGATTGATAGGAAATCAACCTCAGGGGCATGTCAATTTTTGAGGAGTAAGTGTATCTCGTGGTTTAGCAAGAAACAGAATTCAATGGCGACATCCACAATTGAGGCTGAGTATATGGCTGCAGGTAGTTGTTGTGCTCAGATTTTTTGGTTGAGGCAACAATTGAGAGACTACCAAGTGTTTGCGAATGAGGTCCCAATTTATTGTGACAACAATAGTGCCATAGCTATCACTCAGAACCCAGTGCTTCACACAAGGTGCAAGCATGTGGATATTAGGCATCACTTCATAAGAGATCATGTGGAAAAGAAGGATATTAGGATGGAGAAAATTCACACTGACAGGCAGAGAGTTGATATTTTAACTAAGCCTCTAGTTGAAGCAAGATTTATGTAACTGTCAGTGGAGTTAGGACTCTTAGATCCGGGAGAGCAGTCAGTATAGAATTTAGGGGGAACTCAAGCCAGACTCGACTCAGCGAGGTATCAGGATGCTACAATGACTCCCTAACAGGTATGAGTTCAATCCTGACCTTTGTGAATTTGAAACATCTCACTGAGACTTCCATCCTGAAAATATTCATTAAATACTTTCCGTTTTCATTAAAACACGCCTTTTGATATTTAAACCCATGCGTGTCGGAGCATTTAATGCGCACAGTTACTTTTTCATATACGTGTCCGTTCTATACGGAATATGATTGACTTGGGTAAATGAGTGTACTTGAGATTAATCTTGGCCCTTCATTTTAAAATCCTTTCAAATTCAGGATTAATCTCAACCCCACGTCTGAGTAACTGACTTAGTCATATCAATTAGAAAAGTCATTTGAGAAATTTACGCAAACACTACATTCACACTACACACTGAACTTTCTCTCATCCAAACACAACTTCTGCAAATTTCTCAAACACTCTCTCAATGGCTTTTCTTGACACCACTTGGACTACAGATGACATCGAGGATGTTATCAATAGCAAGTTGGTGAATATGGAGCACATAATCTCCATGGATGGATCATGCCTTAACGTTAAAGAAATACAGCCAGTCTTCGAGTGGATTTCCAAGACCGGACTAGATAAATACTTGTCTTATAGAATAGGATTTTGTTTCCTCTAAGTGTTTTGAGGATCTTTTCAGTGTCTTGGCATCATCAAAAAGGGGAAAATTTTTGGGACAATGTCAGTTTTGATTAAATCCCCAAGCCCCTGAAAAGATGATTTGCCTAAGTATTTGTAATAGTCAGGCTAGTCTTGGTTAGGCTCGTAAATAATTTTACAATTTACAGGTACTCATTGATGACAATCAAGACTGGAGCCTGAAGAACACATGTTAGGATAAAAATTGTTAGTTTTGATGAGTTAAAACAAACCAGAAAATGTAATAGGACCATCTGGACCTGTTAGCCAGATGATGATATAGATTAGGACTTAGTCTAGGGGGAACTGCCAGACCAGAAGATTTCACCAGAAGAGTCACCAGAAGACCCCACCAGAAGACTTCACCAGATGAGATTGACCAGAGGCAGAGGACCTTCCCCAGACCAGACGAGTCCGGACCAGACGAGTCTGGTGGAACAAAAGGTGCTCAGTTTTGATCCCCTGATTCTACTGAGTATTTTGGTTGTTCACCAGATTAGGATCAAAAGACACCGAGGTTGCCTGGTGTCTGGTCTTGCCTTCTCTGGAGAGAATCAGAGTTAGGCAGAGGAAGCTATTGACCGTTGGTGATTCAAATCAAGTCAACATGATCAGGATTGGAAAGTATTTGAAGATAATCAATCCAAGGATCCCACTAACCCAATCAATCAATTAGGGAATTGATTGATTGAGGCTTCCTTATATAGAGGATCTGATTGGATTAGCCCTCCAACGGCTAGCCCTAATCCCCTTTATATATACAAGAGTGCAGTTCAAGAAAAAGTTTTAGAGACTCTACACGCGCATAAGTGATCTAAGCTTTTGATATTCATACCAAGCACTCTTACTGTTCATAATATTTATCTACTCTAAAGGAGTTATTGAAACCACAACCTGTTCATCTATTAGACAAGGTTGTTGGCTGGTTGATCTTTAGATTGAAGTTAAATCTAAAGAGGTTGTAAGAAGGAACTGGTACTTCTCAATTCCAGTAAGTAAGTTTGTGAGTTGGTTGTTAGTGAGACCCCTTGGTTATAAGGGAGAGTGGACGTAGGATATTCAATCCGAACCACTATACATCTTGTGTTCTTTATCGCTTTATTTTATTTATTGTTTGTTGATTATTGTTCTCTTGTAAAAGACTTTGAAAGACATTTAACTTAAGCTTCCGCAATTAATCTAACTAGTGGGACCACCAAGTGGTATCAGAGCAGTGTGTCCAACGACCACTGCTTTGTAAAGCTTTTGGTGGTCACCGGGCAGATCCATTGCTCTTTAGTGCTTTTGTTCAAGTTCTTGTTATTTCCCTAAATTTCTTATCAAAATGTCTGCAAAATCTTCTTACAAGAGCCGTAAGCTCCCAGAATTCTCTTTTAAGGATTACAGCCACTGGAGTTTCATGATGAGCAATCATCTTGGAGCTATTCACCACCGCATGTTAGATGTGGTTGAAAGTGGCCCCATTCAATTTTACTGGACTCCTATTGATAGTGGCAGGTCTGAGTCTAGGGAAGAAACTAGTGAAGCTGCCCAAAAAGCTGCAGAGGATAGAGTCCCCAGGCAACGAATCCTCAAAAAGAAAGATGAGCTTGACAATGATGAAAGAAAGCTCTACAACTTGGACCAGGTGGCAAGAACAGAGATCATCAACACACTTACCAAAGAGGTGATTGAAAAGGTCAGAACGTGTGCCACTGCCAAGGAGATGTGGGACAAACTGGCGTTACTCTGTGAGGGAACAGAGAAGATCAAAGATAACAAACTCCAACCTGTTCAACACTCGTTTGATACCTTCAAGATGAACGAGACCATTGACCAGCTGGACATGCGTCTCACAAACCTCCTGAACAAGGCTAGTGCCTTAGGTAAGACCTATTCTGAAAAAGAAATTAATAGTAAAATCTTGCGTCCACTAACAAGCAGGTGGAGAATTAAAGTCACTGTGATCAAGGACAACAAGGATCTCAATACTCTGGATCATCATCTTCTGTTGTCTGATCTCAAAGCATATGAGTATGATCTTCAAGAGGAGGATCAAACAGAAGAGGTTTCCTCTTCTGGCCAGAAATGTGTTGCATTCTCTTCAACTATCAAGCCTGATGTCAAGCCAAATGAGTCTACTGCAGATGACTTGAGCCTCAAGGAGCAGGTAGCACTTCTAACCCGTAAATTAGATAAAATGAGTTCAAAATATGGCAGGTACAAAAGGCATTGGAAGGAATCTTCCAGAGACAGAAAGAGTTCCTTCAAGCCTGCAGAGAAGGAGAAGACATCTGGAGACTCAAGGGAGACCAGATTCAGAACTCCAGAGAGGAGGAGAGATGACAACCCTGGCAACTCTGGGAGATCAGATTATCAGAGGAGGGATGGTAGCTCTGGCAGACCTGACTACCAGAGGAGAGAGAGTAGTCCTGCCAGATCAGACTACAACCAGAGAAGGAGAGAGCCAAGTCCTAGTCCCAGAGGAGACAATGCCTGCTACACATGCAACAAGACTGGTCACTATAGTTATGATTGTCCTCAACTCACTCCTAGGGAAAGAGAAGAGAAAAGAATCAAGAGAGATAGGAGATATGCAGATAAGAGAGCATTGCTGGCAGAAGCAGAGGAGGAGGATACTAGTTTTAGTTCTTCTTCTTCTGACTTTGGATCAGATGATGATGTGTGTCTTATGGCAGACATCACTGAGGTAAATGAAACTACTCTAGTTTTATCAAATTCCAAATGTACTGAATCCTCTAATTCATCTGGTAACTCTAGAGAGTCTGATATGCAACAAATGCTATCAGATCTCCAAAATTGTGTCCAACTTTGTCAAAAACTTGAGAAAGAGAATGGTAGGCTCAGAGCTGAAGTTCAGTCTCTCTCTCATGAGCATAAATCCACCAGAGAACTCATGAAAGATCATTCCAAAGAAGTCTCTGAACTTCAGGATAAGATCACAGAAAGAGATACTCTGGTAGATCAACTCATGAAAGAAAAGAACTCTCAAGAAGATGAGATCACTGAACTCAGAGCCAAATACCAGACTCTTATCAAGGGAAAACAAGTTGCTCACAACATAGAGGAGATAACTATGCCCAGAGAAGCTCCTAAGATACCATCTGTTGTATCTATCATATCAGAGTCTTCTCAGCGCATTTGTGATAAGACTGGTTTAGGATATTCTGGAATTTCCTCTAAAACTCATAAATACTTTTATAATAAAGACAAGTCTGTAAGACCTGGTAAATTGGTAGAAATCTGGGATGATAAAGACTTAACTGGTAATGGTTACAAGGTGGTTCACAATCCTGCCTAGAAAAGGAATCACTCTGTTAATCACATTACATATGGTCCAGAAGAGTTGACTGTTCTGGAAGAGAAGATGCTAGAGAATAAGTGTCAAAAAGGGGAACCATTAAAGATTGATGGTTCTGTGAACAATGAGTCCCAAGGAGTAGAAATTACTCAAATTGGAGGACCCCAGAGAAATCCTCAAAGGGAACCTAAACAGATTAGGGGACCTAAAAGGAAACACTCAAGAAAGGGGAATTCCAATCAGAGTAATAACTACCAGAGAAGGAACAATGTTCAACAGCACCAGGTACCCCAGAGACAGTTTTCTCAGAGGAATTAGTTCCAGAATAGGTATACTCAAAGGAACTATAATCACCAGAGCAAGTCTAATTATCAGAACCAGAGGAGGTCTTCTAGACCCATCTGTAGAAAACCAACTGATCTGGGTAGTTATGACACCAGAGATGGTTCTTCTAGGATGTACCCTTACAACCAGACCTTTAAGACCATGTCTTTGAGGCAGGCCATTCTAAAGGCCAAATTTGAGAAAAGGTACACCAGACCTGTTTATAGGAAAGGTATCCTTATCAGACCAGTAGCTCAATATGTCATTGTTAGAGGACATGTGCTGGTAGATAGATTTGGAAGGAAGATAAGATCTCCTCATCCATCAAGGGATGATCTTTATCTATGGATTCCTACAAAACCTGCAACTAACCAATCAGGACCCAGCACTAGTAGGGGACCTAATTGATTTCTCTGCAGGTAGATAAGAGTCCATTGGAGAAAGGATTTTCAAGCAACCATGTCTGGTACATTGATAGTGGATGTTCCAAGCACATGACCTTCCAGAAGGATAATCTCCAAGATTTCAAGCCATTGAATGGACCAAGAGTGATGTTTGGTGACAACAACTATGGAGTCACCAGAGGAGTTGGAAAGTTGACCTTTAATGGAGTTTATGTAGATGAAGTCTACTATGTAGAAGGACTCAAGCATAATCTGCTTTCAGTATCCCAATTCTGTGACAAGGGATACTCAGTGAAGTTTTCTAGTGATTCATGCACTGTTTTCTCTTCTGATTATAATGATATTTTGCTAATAGGCTTGAAGAAGGGTAACATTTATCTTGCAGATTTTAACAGTTGCCCAAGAAATGCTTGCCTAGTTGCAAAAGGATCTGCAGAGAATAGCTGGATTTGGCACAAGAGATTGTGTCATCTTAACTTCAAAACACTGAATAAGATTGCCAGAAAAGGTCTCATTCGAGGTCTTCCTAATGAAGTGTTTAAGAAGAATCATGTTTGTGGTTCATGCCAGAAGGGTAAACAACCCAAGACTTCCTTTAAGGATGTCCAGAGCACAACCACAACCAGAGTACTTCAACTACTTCACATGGACCTGTTTGGACATGTTTCTCCTCTTAGTTTCAGTGGAAGGAAGTACACCTTGGTGATAGTAGATGACTTTTCAAGATACACTTGGGTAGTGTTCTTGTTTAAGAAAAATGAAACTATGACTAAGCTGCCAGAGTTCTTCAAGCAGATTCAGAATGAGCAAAACCAGAGTATAGTCAGAATCAGAAGTGACAAAGGAACAGAGTTTTTGAATTCACACATTGCAGATTACTGCAAGGACCATGGGATTTTTCATGTGACATCTGCTGCCAGAACACCCCAACAAAATGGAGTAGCAGAAAGGAGGAATAGGACCCTCAAAGAAGCTGTAAGAACACTTCTGGCAGAATACAGCACTCCACAGAGATTTTGGGCATAGGCTATTAATACAGCTTGCTACACTCAGAACAGATGCCTGATTGCCCAGAGACATAATAAGACTCCATATGAGGTATGGAAAGGTAAAACCCCATCTGTTTCATATTTTCATGTTTTTGGATGTAAGTGTTTCATCCATGACAATGAGAAATCTAAATTAAGAACCTTTGATGCCAAAGTGGCTGATGGAATATTTTTAGGATATTCCAGCACCAGTAAGGCTTTTAGAGTTTTTAATAAGAATTCACTTTGTGTGGAGGAAACACCTCATGTTGTTTTTTATGAATCTGTTTTTTAGTGCAAGGTGGACTCTCAGTCTTCAGATGAGACCCAGAATCAGACTACACCCAGAGTTATCAAAGTCAATCCACCTGTTCTTGATTCAGATTCAGATTCAGATGATGACCCATCTCCTGGTTCTCTGAAGTAGCAGCCTTCACAAGGAGCAGAACCAGAAGAGGTTGGAACTCCTGTAGGGGGAAGCTCTTCTGCAGGTGGTGATAATCACCAAGGTACTGCAGAAGATGATCAACCAGGCAAGACCACGGGAAGGAGGACCCTGGTTGATCACCCCAATGACCTAATCCTTGGAGATCCAACTAAGGGTGTCCAGACTAGGAGGACTCTTAACTTAGCTGCCTTATTCAGTTGCTATGTGTCCTTGATTGAGCCCAAGAACATCAAGGAGGCACTGAAAGATTCAAATTGGATTGTTGCTATGCAGGAGGAGTTGAATCAATTCACCAGACAGGATGTTTGGGAGCTGGTAGACAGACCAAGACATCAAAAGGTGATAGGCACTAAGTGGGTTTTCAAAAATAAGAAAGACGAGAATGATGTCATTACTAGGAACAAGGCAAGGCTAGTGGCCCAGGGCTATTCTCAGTCTGAAGGAATAGACTATGATGAGACATTTGCTCCTGTTGCCAGACTAGAAGCCATCAGATTGTTCTTAGCATATGCTGCTCACATGAAGTTCAAAGTATACCAGATGGATGTGAAATCTGCCTTTCTTAATGGGATTCTCATTGAGGAAGTGTATGTGGAACAACCCCCTGGTTTTGAACAAGGTGACAAGATGTTTAAGCTTAAGAAAGTTCTTTATGGGCTGAAGCAGGCACCCAGAGCATGGTATGACACTCTATCTCAATTTCTTCTGGACAATGGTTTTACTAAGGGTAAGATTGATAGAACCTTGTTTAGGAAAGAAGAAGGAAAGGACATCCTTCTGGTCCAAATATATGTTGATGACATCATATTTGGATCCCCTAACAAGAAGCTGTGTGAGAAGTTTGGTGAACTCATGTAGGGACAGTTTGAGATGTCCATGATGGGAGAAATGAATTACTTTTTGGGTTTGCAGGTTAAGCAATCAGAGAAGGGAATTTTTATTAATCAAGCAAAGTACACCAGAAACATGTTAAAGAAATTTGGAGTAGGATCTAGCAAAGCAGCCAAGATACCTATGATGACAAATTTCAACATGGATCCAGATGAGTCTGGAGAGAGTGTGGACCAGACTCAGTATAGAGCACTTATTGGTTCTCTCTTGTACCTGACTGCAAGCAGACCAGATATTACCTTTGTCGTAGGTGTTTGTGCCAGATTTCAAGCTAACCCCAAGAAGAGTCACTTGGAAGCAGCTAGGAAGATATTGAGATATCTTAAGGGAACAATGAATTTAGGATTGTGGTATCCTGCAGATGACAATTTAGAATTAAGTGGTTATTCAGATTCAAACTATGGTGGATGCAGAATAGATAGGAAATCTACAAGTGGTACATGCCAATTTTTAAGGAATAAATTGGTATCCTGGTTTTCTAAGAAGCAGACTTCAGTTGCTACATCAACAACAGAAGCAGAGTACATGGCTGCAGGGAGCTGTTGTTCACAACTACTCTGGATTAGTCAACAGCTTAGGGATTACCAGATTAGAGCTAAGGATATTCCTATATTCTGTGATAGTAATAGTGCAATTGCAATCACCCAGAATCCAGTTCTTCATACCAGGTGCAAACATGTTGATATAAGACATCATTTTATCAGAGATCATGTTGAGAAGGGAGATATAAGGATGGAAAAGATTGCAACAGAGAAGCAGAGAGCAGATATCCTAACCAAGCCTTTGGCTGAGACCAGATTCAGAGAGTTAGCTTTTGAGTTAGGTTTGTTGGATCCAGAGACAGATTTGTTTTAGGGGGAACGACAGAGAAGTATCCTTTGTTTTATTACTTTACTTCATACATTTATTTTCTTAAACTAACATACCTGCAGATTAGACATATCAGAGAAGGTATATCTCCAGATAAGGTATACACCAGGTAACACTTGTCCCAGATGAAGTGCTGAGTCAGACTCCATTATATCCAGAGTCTTCTCTGACCAGAACCGGATGAGTTCCATCAGAGGAGATGTAGCACCAGACTGGCTGTGGTATCATCTGGTTACAATATCAGGTGTCAGGTATGTCTTTACTTCTCTGGCCTCTGATCATTGGGATACACCTTTCAAATTAGTAAGTACACTCAAAACGTTTCAACTTCGGAGTGTATTTAAGACTAGGGTATAGGGCCTAGGCAATCATTTCGCTTTTTCTCTTGACTGCCACAAAACCCCTTTATGCCCAGTCCCAATGATTATGCCAACGCACCAGATTAAATCTGTGTCTTGCCTTTCATCGTGGCCATCGGATTTAATCACTGTGCAAAATGTCAATCAATGCTAGAATTGATTTTGTTTCCTCGATTAAATTTTGAAATTACACGCGTTCACACTTCATTTAATAATCAAGCCACTCGTATTACTCTATTTAAATCAAATTTCCTTTCAATCTTTCCTTTCACGTTTCCATATTTTCAAACCCTAACCTCTCTCTGCAAAGTATTTCTTTCCCTCTCTCTCTCTTTCACAGTAATGGCCCCTCCGTGCAATTTTGACCATGTCCTGATGAAAAAGCTAAAGACGGAGATGGTGGTGGACTTTTATACCACCAAGAACCCTGTTGCGCTGTCGATTCTGGAGATGCTCCAGAATGCAGGGGTGGAGAAGCTGATCTCCACAGTTCCCAAGGATTTTCGTACTCTTGACGGATATGCGGCCCAGTTGCTGGTTCGTATGAAGATTCATGAGGATTACATTTCGTCCAAGATTGATGAAGATGATTTGGTGTTTTCTAAGCACGATTTCTGCGCTCTTTTCGAGAACATTTCTGCGGTGGGAGTGGATCCTTTGACGTACAAGGAGGATGACATTATTGGTTCTTTCAAGATCTTTGCTCGATCTTCCTGCCAGAATATCACAAAGGGCTTTTTGGACAAGCATCTGAGGCAGAAGTACAAGGTCCTTTTTGATATAGTTGTTAAGGTGCTTATGTGTGAGAATCACAGCACAGATGCCATTTTCAATGGTAGGATGTGTATGATGAGGGCTTAATATATGATGGTGTTCAGTGTAATTGGGCGGAGTTCTTCTGGGATGTGTTGAGGAAGAACAGATTGAAGGTGAAGAAGGAGCCTTGTCCTTCCAAGCCAGGAGAGTTGCAGTTCTGCTTCACTGCAAATGTCTCTTTGGGGACTAAGTTAACTCTTATTCTGGATTCTCTCCTTCCAGAGAAGAAGTGGAAATCATATTGGTGTCATAGTTATCACAAATCCAAGATCCTCTTCTCTAAGGATGGCCCTCTTCATGGCCATGCCGACTCTGATGGAGAGCAGGCTATCCCTGCCCCTCCTATTCAATCTATTCCCTCACCTCCAAAGGGGCAGAGAAAGCAGCAGAAGCAGAAGACCCATAAGAAAGCTTCTGAAGCAACTGGTTCTTCAACCGTTGCCTTTTCTGGTTCCTCCGAGGAGGACCAGATTCCCCTTCTTTATGTGCTTAAGAAGAAGGGTAATGATGATAAAGCTGTTAAGAAGGCTGGAGCAGCCAAGAGGAAGCAGCCAGACGAGGCCAGGAGAGGTTCTGCTAAGAAGCGTAGGACTAGCAGAAAGAAAAAGAAAACCCTTCTGGTGGATGAGCCTTCAGAGGAAGAAGAGGAAGAAGAGGTTGAGCCTCTTGTGAGAAAATCCAAGGCCAAGAGAGCCCTTCTTCAAGATCCTGACTCTGGATCTGATCTTGGAGAGGCCTTGGAAAAGGCAATTGAAGATGCTTCCCAGATGATGGAGGGTGCTCCAGAGTCTGCTGTACCTGCTGGTGTTGACCCAGCAGAGGTAAATCCTTCCCTTCCATCTTCTTTCCCTATTAATCTTGTCTCCCCCTCTACCTCTCCCCCAGATAATATTCCCCAAACCCCATCTGCCTCTGGTACCCCTATTGCTCCACCAGAGCAGATTATCCCAGATACCCCAGTATATACTCCCTCTACCATTCCTACCCAAACACCTTCTCCCCCAAATTCCCAAACACATCTTTCCACAAACCCCTCTCCCCCACCTTCTGTACCAGAGGTACCCTCAACCTCTTCTGGTGCAGAAATCCCTCCTCCTAACACTTCCACCTCCCAGATACCTCCTACACCTTCTGTACCAGATATTCCATCATCTTCTGGTGCAGAGCAACCCATTCCTTCCACCTCTTCTTCACAAAATCCTAACCCTCCCCAAACCCAAACCCATACAGACCAGGACCCAACCATTTCTATGGCTCTGGGATTCGTTGGCCCTCCCCCTTCTCCTACCTGTTTAACCAGCGATGATAGTGAAGATGAGGAAGCTTCACTTGAGCCTGCTGACTTAGCACCTTCCTCCTCTGCCTCTGGGCCCAAACCCTTCACTTTCTCATCTGCAGAAATGGGTCACATTAGGCAGAGTATGAGTGTAAGTGTTCAACTCTGGCTAAGAGAGCATTTCCCAGTTCTTCTAGAGCACTTACCACTTCTGGCAGAGCTTACTGATGCCAAGATCTGGAGCAAGGCCAGACTTGAAGATGTGGAGGACCTAATGATGTTGCTTGAGGAAATGGGTCCCTCCAACTTCACTGCTTGGGAGATTGAGCTAAAGCAGAGGATGAATATTCAGAACCCAGCAGAGCTGGAGACTCCTGGTGCTGCTAAAGTCTTGATTCGCACCCTGCTCATCCAGAGAGGAGTAATGCTCACTCCAGAGGGCCCCACTTACAAGTTTGGTCCTCATTTTGTCTTCCCTCCAGAGCTATATTCAGATGAGAAAGACTTTGAGATGTCTCCTGCCGTGCTCCAGAAGATGAAAGCTTTCTTCAATGAGCAAATCATGCAGATTGGGCGCTTTTCAAAAGCTATTCAACATATGGCCCCTGCTATGATAGAGCACCAGATCAGGCATGAGAGGAGAATCTTCCTGAAGAAGTTAAAGTCTTCTCTGGCAGAGGTAAAAGCTTCTTTTAAGGCAAATGGCTTATTCGTCAAGCTGGATGTCATGCATAGCCAGAAGCAGCTACAGGAGCACGTGCTGGAGCAGATGAGACCTGTCTCTGTGCTCAAAGTGGAGATGGCCAGCCAGATGATTCAAACTGCCAAGCTGAAAGACACCCTCCAGGAGATGTTGGAGAAGCAAGAGAGACTTGTTGCAGAGTCTAAAGCTTACCTGGAGGAGGCCAAGCAACTGCGTGATCTTCACTCTTCCTCCAACACTGCCTTGCCTGATCTTATAAGGCAGGTAGTGGAGCCCCTCCTTGATGAAGTTAAAAAGGGGGAAGAGAAGGCCAGAACTGATCTGGCGAAGACCTCAAATGAAACTCTCTTCAGCCATGGAGCTCGTCTGGACCTGCTGGAGAATACATTGGCCCAGGCTGAGTTGCAGAAGAAGAAGAAGGAAGAGCTCAAATCTCTTTCCATAGCTAAGCAGCTTGCTGCAGAAGAGGAGTCAGAAGCAGAGCAGGATCTAATTTCCATCTCTGGACCTGCAAAGAGGAAGATAAGGAAAGTGAAGAAGAGCTTCCTTGAATCTGTGGTTGAAGAAGCAGAGAAGAGATTCAAGGAAGAGTCGCCTGAAGAGAGGCAAGCAAGGATAAGGAAAAACATAGATGAAGAGTAGAGGCTCAGATATGTTAGAAGGCAAAATAAGAAGAGCAGAGAAGCTGGTGCTCCTTCTGGTGCCAGTGGTTCAAGCCAGAAGAGGAAAGGACCTGTTGAAGTCATGAACATCCTCCCTCTCAGGACAGAAGGGTCCTTTGACTCAACTGTTCCTATGCCTTTGATAGAAAAATGGAGAGAAGCCAAGACTCTCTGGTTCATTTAACATTACATCCAGAGACCTCCACCAGAGGATGATACTCTCATCAACAGGACTTTCCATTCTTGGATGCAGGCATATGATGCAGATTTGTACAAGCAGTTGATGGATTCAACCATTGAATTCAACCTGGAAGTCACTGCTCCTGAGTTCCATTTTCTCAACACTCCAATGGCAGGAGACCAGGTTGATTGGGCTGAGCTGAAGAGACTGTACAAGACCAAGGTGTTGGCAAACTTCACCCCAACATCTTCTGCAGAGTTGAAGGCCATTCAAGATAGATTCTTTGACTGGTTCCTGGTGCCCAAGGATAACAGAAGATATGCTTAGAATAGGACCATAATTGCTTTGTAATCTGTAATCATCTTTGTCCTCTTTATCAATGAAATTCACATCTTCTCTGTTCAAAAGACAACCTCTAGTTGTCTTAATTGTTTGCCTGATAAGATCTATTCTAAGGTCTTATCCTTTAATGTTTTTTTACTTAAGTTTATTATTCTTGATCAGTTCTGGTATGTTTTAACTCCATCAAAAAAGGGGAAATTGTTAGGATAAAAATTGTTAGTTTTGATGATTTAAAACAAACCAGAAGATGTAATAGGACCACCTGGACCTGTTAGCCAGATGATGATATAGATTAGGACTTAGTCTAGGGGGAACTGCCAGACCAGAAGACTTCACCAGAAGACCCCACCAGAAGACTTCACCAGATGAGATTGACCAGAGGCAGAGGACCTTCCCCAGACCAGACGAGTCCGGACCAGACGAGTCTGGTGGAACAAAAGATGCTCAGTTTTGATCCCCTGATTCTACTGAGTATTCTGGTTGTTCACCAGATTAGGACCAGAAGACACCGAGGTTGCCTGGTGTCTGGTCTTGCCTTCTCTGGAGAGAATCAGAGTTAGGCAGAGGAAGCTATTGACCGTTGGTGATTCAAATCAAGTCAACATGATTAGGATTGGAAAGTATTTGAAGATAATCAATCCAAGGATCCCACCAACCCAATCAATCAATTAGGGAATTGATTGATTGAGGCTTCCTTATATAGAGGATCTGATTGGATTAGCCCTCCAACGGCTAGCCCTAATCCCCTCTATATATACAAGAGTACAGTTCAAGAAAAAGTTTTAGAGACTCTACACGCGCATAAGTGATCTAAGCTTTTGATATTCATACCAAGCACTCTTACTGTTCATAATATTTATCTACTCTAAAGGAGTTATTGAAACCACAACCTGTTCATCTATTAGACAAGGTTGTTGGCTGGTTGATCTTTAGATTGAAGTTAAATCTAAAGAGGTTGTAAGAAGGAACTGGTACTTCTCAATTCCAGTAAGTAAGTTTGTGAGTTGGTGTTGGAGTTATACGTGAAAGTATGCTTTTACTTTGTATAACTCGTGTATCAAACACTCGATTTATGAGAATAATTCTTTTATCACATTTGCTTTAGATATAATTGAATGTTGAATTTCTATTGCAAACCGTTCAATATATAGTACGTGTTACATTGTAGTTAATGTAGTGATACCCGATCACGGAAGACGACATTAACAGTTTACTTGTAACTAAACGTACATTTTCACGACCCAGGTGGAATTGAACAATCCGCCGTGAAAGTTCGATGTGTAAGGCTCAGATTGGTCTGTCTTGACCAAGAGATTGCACTAGCACATTTAGTATGTGTTGAAGAGGTCCTACAGCGAGGATAAATTCTTCTGTTCTGAAAGGTGAAGAATTAGACCTCAGTGGTTGTTGATTTCTTAATCTCCGTCACTTAAATAGGACCGTGTGTGCTTAGTAGTTACTGCTTTGATTCATGTTGGGTGAGAATCATTGTGACTTCGAACTTTGTGTCTTGGGCAGTAATATTAATCATACGACGGTTGCTAAGATTTAATACGGAGAAACGCGTGCGAGTACGGCTCGTGTGATTAGTCCCCTTGGTGGGTTCAGAAGTTTTATTGTACCAAATCTTGCAAGTGAAGAATTAGTTTCTTCGGTACGAATAATAATGTTGAGCTGTCTTTACTCCAAGGTGAAATATATTAATTAATTTAGAGCTATTCAGAAGCTTAATTAATTAATGGACTTGATAATCTTAAACGCGGGAAATAATAACCGGGAGCCCATATTATCGTAATATGGATTAAGATGGATAGTGCAATATTAATTTATTAGTGGTAATAATTAATATTAATGGGCTGAATTATATTGGGGCTCAATATTGAAATTCAGAAGTCCATTAGGAGGTCCAATCTTAATTCTCCTTAAGGCCCCTCAAGTAGCCCAATTAAGTAGCCCAATAATGATAAGGTGATTAAAATAAAAAGAAAATTATATTGCTGATTTTTTCATTGAAATTTCGAAAATTAAGATATTAAGAAAGATTAGATTTTGTTGATTTTCTTGGAAAGATATTATGGAGGATAAGTATTCTTGGAATACAAGATTATCTCATATATTCAAGAAGATCCAAATCTTGGAGTCAATCTTATTAATTTTCGAAAATTTCAAGCCTTAATATGTAGGGTGAGATTTTTGTGGAATATTTTATTTTGGAGAAAAGAATATATGAGATATATTCAAGATTTCTTAGAGTCTAAGAAAAGATTTTCTCCAAGCCCAAATACACTTAAAATTTTTGGCCCCTACATATTATAAATAGGGGATGATTATTTCATCCCCAAGTACATAATTCCATGTGTTGGAAAAATCAAGAAGCATATATATTTTTCTTTTTCCTTAGTTATTAAATTACTTGAAAGCGTCTCCCACCGGCGATCAAGTGAGGTGAAAAGGGAAATACTTGAGAAGGCTTTGGGTTGATAAAGCGAGATTTTAATTGTCCCGTATATTCAAAGGCCAATTCTACAAGAGGTACGTTAATCGCATATTTAATTGTTTATTCCGCTTAATTAAATATGTGAAATTAATTTAACATGCATGATGATAATTAGTTGTTGGAATTATTATTTGAATTAATTAGGATTAATTCATGATAGTAATAATTGTATTTAAATTCGTATTTAAAATTCATCCCGAATAGATTCCGGGCACCCCTATATTTTTTCCCAACAACTGGTATCAGAGCCACGGTTTCGGGCTCTGAATTTTAAATTGGAATTTAAATTGTTGAACATTAAATTTGAAATTGGATAGTAGAATTGTTAGATCTTTTTTGCAGGTATCCAATTGTCATGGTTTTTAATGTTGTTAATTTCATGCGTGTGAATTAATTTGGTTTTTAATTCGATTCGTTCGAATTCGTTTTTCTCGTGAGAAAATCCACGAGTAGATTAGTTGTTTTTATTTTGATTCGATCATTGTAATAGACTAGTCTAGATCTAGTATTTATTTTTTTTGTAAAAATAAATTGTAACCGGATCGTGACGAAGAACGAAGAATTAAAAACGGCGTACCCGGACGACGCATGCAAGCGTGGAGCGTGTATGGAGGTAAAATCATGCAAGGGGTGAAGAAAACGAGGACGAACGGCAAAAAAATGGCGCACGGGGGTGCACGGCGCACACCGTACGCAACGGGCGCACGGCGCCGCGCGCACGGCGCGCGCGCGCCTCGGCAGCGCCCTGCAGCGCCTCGGGGCGCCTCGGGTGCGCCTCGGCTCACCTCCGTGCAGCGCCTCGGGCGCGCCTCGGGTGCGCCTCGGGTGCGCCTCGGGGCTGCGCTTCGGCGCGCCTCGGGCGCTTTTCCAGCGCTTCTCGGGCCGGGAAGCGCGCGGGCCCACTTCGTGGGCCGACGCGCGCTGTATCTCAGGCCGTGGAATTTTTTCGGTTCATGTTTTTTTTTTCGTGTGATTTTAAACGTCGTCCCGAACCCCAAACGATGCTGTTTTTGAAGAAGTGTTGCTGTTCGAGTGGGAGCACGTCGAGACGAACGTCGGAAAGCAACAAGGACGATTTTTTCGCATCAAGACGTGAAGAAATTAAACCGTGACAATTGGATTCGAGTGCTCCAATGTGTTTAATTTTGTTTTGATGGATGTTTTATTTCGTGCACTTATTATTATTTGTTAATATGTGTTTGCATGAATTTAATTGTCCAAGAAAAACCTTACTTTCGAAAATTACTAAGTATGTTTTTATAATCGCAATTTTATTCCGGATATTAAAATTGGATTATTTTGGCCTCCATAATTTATTTATTTGTGAAGTTCTTTTGGAATACATTTCCCCCTCGGATCGGCCAAAAGAACGGATTTCACATGAATAAATTCCGAAAGGATGATTGTGGATTATTACTAGTGGCGGTATTGACCCTCACCACGAGTGGCTTGCTCAAAGCGAAATAATAATCCTGTATTTAATTATGGTTATTACTTAGGCATAGGAAATTGATATTAACTTACTCCCCTCGGAGTCCCTGTCAGTTTCTATGTGGTCAAAGTGGGAGCCAACTATTAATTTTGAATTAAGGATTTGTAACTTTTTAGTTTGTAATCCGCTTGAATGTGTTTAAATGTATAGACCACCCCTCGTGGCGCATTTAAATTGTTTCGAGATGTTGGCTGATGCATGATTATATTGTTTTAAGGTTTCAATATAATTGATGTGATCAAATTTATGTGATAATTTCGTATTTTTCTAGATATTAATATGAATGTATGTTTTATTCTCAGTTCATCATGTCGCAACCTTTTAATCCACTGTTTAGTATACTTAAAGATAACAAACTTGTTGGTGAGAACTATGTTGATTGGAAACGTAATATAAACATGGTCCTTCCTGCGCAAGAACACTATTGGATATTTAGCGTTGACGTACCCAAGAAACCTAATGATAAGTCAAGTAATGGGGAAAAGGCGATATTAGATGATTGGAAGCATTCCAATGAGCACATGAAGCGCATCATCTTGACATTTATGTCTGAGGATTTGAGGCGCATTCATGAAGGCATTGAAGCGGCTGTTGACATCATGAATAGCCTTGAAGAGATGTTTCAACATCAGAACCCCATGGCGAATCTGTTCACCATTCGTGAGAAGCTCACGAAGGAAATGGTGAAGGGAACACCCGTAAGGGATCATGTTCTCAATTTTAGGCGCGAGTTTGAGAAACTCGAGTTTCTTGGTGCCGAACAAAGTGAAGAAAGTCAAATCGATTCCATACTCCTAAAGCTATCGAGTAGTTTTGATGGGTTCTTTTGGGAATACGTGTTATCTGAACACAAGTTCACTTTGGATACCCTGCTCAAAGCTCTGATTACGGTAGAGTCATACTTGGGGAGTAAGGACGAGGCTTTGGTGATCAAGAACCTTTTCTCGAAATCTAGGCCAATGGAAGGTAAGATTGAGAAGGAGGCAGTTGATCGGAACCAAACCAGTAGACTCACTTTGGGAGGCAAGAAAAGAGCTTTCAAGCCGTACGGCGTGAGGATACCCGGTAAGAGTAAGTGCTTCAATTGCGGGGAAAGAGGACATTGGAGGTCTACTTGTTCTAAGCCTAAGAAGGCGGTAAAGAAAGGTAAGTCTCATGCTTTAGTCGTTGAAACATATGTTGCGGCGTATGCTGCCCATGTTTGGGTAGTGGATACCGGGGCAACTGATCATATTTGTTTCACTCTTCAGGGGTTCCAGCTAACCCGGTGACTTAGCAAGAATGAGATCACCATCACTTTGGGCGATGCTACGAGAGTGGCAGCCGAAGCAGTGGGAGTCGTGCACCTATCTTTTGAAGATAGAGTTTTAATTTTAAGAGATGTTTTATACGTTCCGAACTTTAGAAAGAATTTAATTTCGGTTTCTAAGTTGTTCTTTGATGGATATTCAGTTACTTTTAATAAAGTTGTTACTGTTTCTTTTAAGAATGATATTATCTGTCATGGAACGTTGGTAAACAATCTCTATACGATTAAGTGTGCACACCACTCAAATAATGAATCTAATAACACGTCGATCATTTCGAGCAATAAAAGAAAGCGTTCTTCGGAGATGAACGAAACACTTCTATGGCATCTTAGACTAGGTCATATTAATCTAAAGCGGATAGAGAGATTGGTGAAAGACAGATCCTTGGAATCGCTCCAAGTCGAGCCGTTTCCAACTTGTGAATCCTGTTTAGAGGGTAAGATGACCAAGAGGGCATTTGGAGCCAAGGGGAATAGAGTCATGGAAGTGTTAGAACTCGTTCATACCGATGTGTGTGGTCCAATGACGATCAAAGCGAGAATGGGGTATGAGTATTTCGTTACCTTCATTGACGATTACTCAAGATATGGGTACATTTACCTTATGCGGCATAAGTCTGAAACTTTTGAAAAGTTTAAAGAGTTTAAGGCCGAAGCCGAGAAACATAGGGAAAAGAGTATCAAGTTTCTACGATCAGATCGTGGAGGCGAATACCTCAGCGATGAATTCTTGAACTACCTATCGGACGAAGGGATTGTATCCCAGTTGACCGCACCGGGAACCCCTCAACAGAACGGTGTGGCGGAACGAAGGAACCGGACTCTTTTAGAGATGGTCAGATCCATGATGAGTTATTCGGATTTACCCAAGTCGTTTTGGGGTAATGCCTTGGAAACGGCGGCTTATATTCTAAACTTGGTGCCATCCAAATCGGTTCCTAAAACCCCAATGGAATTGTGGACCGGGCGCAAGCCCAGTCTAAGACATTTGCGGATTTGGGGTTGTCAGGCATACGTGCTAGACAAGGAAGCCGGTAAGTTGGATCCACGTTCGGAATTAAGGCTGTTTATAGGATACCCGGCCGGAACGAAAGGGTGCATGTTCTATAGTCCCAAGGATCAAAAGACCGTGATTAGTACACACTTTAAATTCTTGGAGGAAGACTATATGAACAATTGGAAGCCTAAAAGTGAAATTACCTTAGAAGAATTGAGAGGTCAAACCTCGATACCAAGTATACAAGATGATGTACCACACGTCACATCTTCACAACCGGAACCCCGTCGTAGTGGGAGGGTTCCTAGACAACCCGAGAGATTCATGGGGATAGGAGAATCTTCGGATTTGGTTCCCGGTGTTGAATCAGACCCATGGACGTACGATGAGGCAATCCAAGACAAAGATGCGGAATCATGGCAAACGGCAATGGAGGCCGAGATGGGTTCGATGGATACTCCTTGGGGTGATTTTGATTTGACTCGCTATTGCATATTTCATGCCTATCAACCATCTTATGCTTGTTGATTGCTATCTTTGAGTATGATTTGATGAGTAGGGTGAATTGTGAAGTTGAGTTAAGAATTCTTTTGTGTGAGTGTTTGAGTTAGAGTGGATTTGAGAAAGAACTAGTATGCTTGCAAGTTTTCTTTTTGAGTATTTGTGTGATGAGAGTGAGAATTCACTAGGACTAGCATGGATGTGAAAGCCGTGAGATTTGAGCCTTATGAGATTTTGATGCATAAATTGATCTTTTCGTTTGTGAGTGGATCGTCACCTTAGAGGATGCTAGAACTTGTGTGTGCTCTTGCTTCTTGATTGTGTCTAGTTTGATATGCCGAATGTGATCTTAGGCCATCTTTGTTTTTATTGAGTCACTTAGCCAAAAAATTTCCTTACCAATGACATTGAATCCCTTGTTAGCCCCTTTGAGCCTAAAGCCTATTTTATTTGCTAGCACATATGAACACTATTCCAATTTCTAAGCCTTTTTGTCCCAATTTGAGTGGAGAATAGGAAAGTGTGAATATGAAGGGAGTGAATTGAGTTGAAAAAGGAAAATGTTGTTTGTTGAGTGAATATGAGAAGAAGGTGTGATGAAGTTTTGAGATGTGGGAAAAAGAGAAAGAAAATTGAGAATGAGCAAAAAGAAGAAAATGAGCTCATGTGTTTGTGCGAAAAAAAAAAAGAGAAAAAAAAGTGATTGAAAAAAAAAAGTGAAAGAGTGAGAAAGAAAAAATTTGAAGTTTTGAGAGTATGGAGTTGAAAGGGTGTTGATTGAAAATGCTTGAAGTAGTCTGTTCCTAATCTCGAAGTGCCAAAGTTTGATTTTCTATTCTCCATTCACTTTAGTCACTTTACCTTATATTGTTATCCCACCTGTCCAAAGAACCTACATTACAACCTTGAGAAAAGTCCTTTTTGATTCGGCATTGATTTCTTGAGTATGGTCGGAGTTGAGAGTGCTTACAAGCCTATGGCTGCCGATATGTGGGATTGATTGTTTGAGTGAGTCCCTTGATCATTGTTATACACTTGTGAGGGAGTGAAACACATCGTTGAGTGCACATCCATGTTTGATCTTGGTGGGTCTTGTTGTTGTTGCATGAGTATGATGGAGGAAGGTGAGTGAGTATACGTGTGATTGATCTTTGAAGCTCGAGTTCATTTGCTTGCATGATTTGATTCGTTGACTCATTCCTAATAATTTCACTTGACTTATTATTTCGTTTCTTGAGGACAAGCAACATGGTAAATTTGGGGGGGTTGATTAGGCGTGAAATTGTTATGTTTTGGTGCCCGATTTGCTCATGTTTTGAGTGTTTTCGATTAGTGTTTGGAGTCAAATGAGTATCATTTTTATAAACTTATTAATTTGTCTCTTTGGTTTTCATATATGAATAGAGGGTGAAAAGAGGAGTTCGTAGGACTTTGAATCGGCCAAAACGGACTCCCGGTTGAGGAGATATGAAGATTTTACGAACAAGTGCACAACAGCCGAAGACCGCTCGAGCAGCTCGAGCGCCAGCGCTCGAGCATATTGCTCGAATGACCGAAAAATGGCAGAAAAGTTTCGCCGCTCGACCAGCTCGAGCGGGAGCGCTCGAGCACCTGTTTCATTCGACCTATATGCTCGAATGGGGCCGCTCGAGCGTGTTTTTGCTCGAGCACTTCCATATTTTGGCCTCCGGATGCGTTTTTTCGGCCCATTAACTCCCGTTTCGACCCGGTGCCTATATATACCTCTTCCAAACACGTTTTGAAGTATCCCCGACTTTTAGAAATCACTTTAGACTTAATTTTTAGAGAGAGGAAGAGGAGAAGAACGAGCAAGCTTTACTTTTACGTTGTTGAGGTTTTGCATACGAATTCTTAGTTTCTTTTCGTTTCTTAATTCCTTTTCATTAGTTTGATTTCTTTAAACACTTTGAAACTTCGTTTTAGTTAATTGAATTTCAGTTCTCAGTATTTATTTCTTTAAACCCTAGTTCATGTTTCATATTTTCGTTCTTCAATTCATTATGTTTATGTGTGTTGTTTCTTCTTTTACTTTTATGTTTGTTAAAACCATGTCTAGCTAAAACCCTTGCATGCTTAGGGTAGGATGAACTCGTAGAAGTAGGTTGTGGGTACGTAATTAGGGTAATTCGTGACGTTAGTTTTAATTCTCTTAATTAATGAATTCTTATAATTAATCTGAACTTTACCTTTAAATTTAGTACGAAAGTGTTAGAGAGAGGACGACCGCATCACTCAATAACAATTAGTAGTCTTAACGAGAAGGTTTAGAAAAGGTTAATTCATCTACCGGTTTAGCGAAGGAGGACGACCGCATCACCTTAGTTAAATTAGGGTCTCATTAATTAAGCACAATCTAGTAACTTGTTAGTAGATTCGTGAAGTCGAGTGTTAGGGTAAAGTATTAGGGTTTAGAATCTTGAGCTTTCACCTTGCATTCTTAGACTTAGGTTAATTCTTGTGTGTCACAGTTATTTTGATTATGTACCTTCTCCGTTAGTATACGTAGGGATTCCTATCCTAAGCATCACCATCTCTTATTTGAATCCAACCTTTAGTTAATTCGTCTGCTTTAGTATTTTAGTTTAATTAGTTTATTTTAGTTTTAATTAATCTTTCTAAAAAAAATCCAAAAACACACACTCATATTAACTACGACGCGTAGATCTTCAGGGATCTATTCGCATATACACCATCCCTTGGGTTCGATAATACTTGGTCATTATACTTACTCTTACTACAGTGAACCCGTCCGCTTGCGGGTGAGCGACTAGTAGAAGTTAGTAAAATCGCTTACAAGTCACTAATCATCAAACAAGAGCACTGCCCTACAAATCACTACTTCAGAATTGAGTAATCAAGTTTTCATAAAGCAAACTAAACAAGACTTTAAACTTTCAGGGCTCACGCATTTCCGCACTAAACTCGAATTGATAGTCAGCCAACCGACCCGCACTAAGTGTAGTCAGTGGGGAGATTATCAGCTCTCGGTTCTTTATCACTCTGAGTAAAGGGGACTCAACAAGGTTTAAGTTGAAAATTTTGTATACGTGTATTCCCCCCCCCCCCCATACACATATTCATCAGTCTTGTACCGGGACCAATAAGTGGTATCAGGGCAGTGGTTCAAAAGACCACTGACTTTGAATACTAATTGTTTTAGAGGAGAAACTGTTGGTGGTCACTGAACAGATCTGAGTTTGCTTTTCATAAAACTTGCATCATCATGACTTCGAGGAGACTTGAAGCTTTGTTACCTAAATTCTCTGTATCTAACTTTGTCTATTGAAAGTTCATACTAGAGGCACATCTTGATGCCATCCATGACCAGATGCCGCGTGTCATCAAGGAAGGACCTATCAAGATCACTATTCTGAACGTCAGAGGAAAGGGATATGATGATCTTGACATTGGCATACTTATTCCTAAGGAAAGGAAGGATATGACCACTGATGAGATAAAGATGGTGGGACTGGATGATGTGGCCAGAAATATCATCTTACATACGGTGCCTTGCGAGGAGTCCGCAAGGCTGATGAACTTAAAGACGGCAAATGAGGTTTGGGATGAGCTGACCAGGATGTGTGAGGGGTCAGAAAAGATAAAGGAGAACAAGAGAAACATTGCCGTTCAGAAGTTCGAAGCGTTCGAGATGCTGCCTGATGAGACTATCAATCAGATGGAGTCAAGATTCATCAAGTTGATGAATGAGTTGGTGATGCTGGACAAGGATGTCCCTAAGAGAGATGTTGCTTCAAAGATCTTGAATGCCCTTCCTGAGAGATGGGACAACAGTGTAATTATGCTTAAGAACACTCAGGATATGAGTAACATAACTTCTGCTTTACTTTTTTCAGAGCTCAAAACACTGGAATATGATCTCAACAAGAGAAAGAAGAAAGTTCAGTAGGAAGAGGAAGAGGAAGAGAAAACTCCTGAGAAAAGTGTGGCGTTCAAGGCCAGGTCTGAACCTATTGAGTCTTCATCAAAGTCACTGATGGAGATGAGCAGGGAAGAGCTTGCTGAGGAGTACAGCCTGATGGCCAGACGCTTTGAGAAGCTTAATTCCAGGTTTGGTCGTTATAAGAAATTTTATCAGGACTCACGTGACAGGAAACCTGACGGAACCCACCAAAGCTCGAGGAGATATGAGGAAAAGAGAAACACTGACCAGAGGAGAGATCTTAGCGATGAAAGAAGATATTCCGAACCTAAGTCCGATCGTAGAGATGAACAGAGACGTACTCATGATGACAAGCACTCAGGGAAGACTGAAAGCTCATCAAGACAGAGGGAATCTGACTCAAGGAGGAACCCTGAACACGAGATACTAATATTTGGTTGTTATTTAATTTTGTTTGTGTATTTTCTATTGTTATTAATATACATTTGATTTTTTGAAAGTTTTAAAAAAATCATTAACTTTTTATTTAACTATTTTTAAAATAGAAGTTAAACAAGTTTTTTTTTTTTTTTTTTTGCTATTTATAAAATATCAAATATGAAAATGATTAATTTTTAATCAAATCAAATACATAATTATTTATAATATAATTTAGAGTATGCATAGGGTGAAATTGGTTCATACATGAACTATTGAAGGGTATTAGTTGTTTTCACGAAAGCATATTAATTTTTTTCATTGGAAGATATTAGTTGTTTTCATTGAAGAGTCTTAGTTTCTTTTCATTGAACAACTAAGACTCTTCAGTGTAAATATGTAATACTCTTCGGCTAAAATAACTAATACTCTTTAGTGAAAACAACTTATACCCTTCAATAATTTATATGCGAACCAGTTTTACTCTATACTTTGTCTAACATTTATTATGGCAAAGTATAGAGTGAAATTAGTTCATACACGAACCACTTTGAAGAATATAAGTTATTTCATTTAAAGAAATTAATTGTTTCCACTAATTAATATTAGTTCTGGAGGGTACAAATTATTTCAATAAAGAATATGAGTTAGGGGTATGAAGGGCCTGAATTGTTTCACTAAAGGGTAGAAATTGATTACACTAAAGAGTATGATTTGTTCTACTAATTTTTTTTTATAAAGTGGTTTATATATGAATAAGTTTCACACATACTTATTTATTATAAGGCGCAACTATCTACGCCACAGTCCATTAATTCTAAATTCACCACCTCATTTTTTTTAATAAATATTAACCCACTATAAAATTGTATATTAATTTAACATACAATACTTATACCCACGTCCTTTGAAATACTAACCATAAAATTTATACAATTTCAATATAAACACCAAGCATTATCAGCTATGTGTGCTTATATATCATTTTCACGTTCACATTGGACATATAAATTTGTGCGCAACATTGGTCATGTGATCATTTCCGCTATATAAAATGCAATTTATATATCATATTGTGAAGTTAATATGTAAAATGTATGTGATAATTATGGTTTACTTTTATAGATTTACACCAAAATCTTCACACTCTACATGTTCTCATGAGATTGATTTTTATCTGGTTGCCGACTTTTCCTTTCACCTTCTTTTTAGTTGACACATCATCAAACTTCACCCAGAGCGATACAACTGCGTCATGAATTTTCTAATATACATATATATAAATTGCCAAAATGTTCTTATAATATATTATTTTAAAATTCTTTTTATCAAATTGGTCCTTCAACTTATCTTGTAGGATCAGATAAGCCCTTGAATTTTATTTTATTCTACATGTTATCAATTGGATCACATAAACCCTTGAATCCACATGCGCGCGCACACACACACACATGAGAACATGGGGGTAGAAGAAGAACTAGGTTAGGACGTTTACTGTGCTTCACGATGGCGTTTAGCAAAAGTCGGAGTCAATCTATTTTCACTGTTGGATTGTACATTTCTAAGCCGATTTTCACTCGCGGTCAGCTATATGTTGCAGTATCCAAAGTAAAAAAAAAAATTGATTGAAAATTCTTTGTCTTGATTCAGAAGTTAACCATTGAAGCGTACAACAAATGTTGTTTATAATAAAATTTCATAAATTTGTACTCCCATCGTCCTTTTTAGATTGCTCATATAAAATAGTGCAAATTATAATAAAAAAATTTGTATATTAGTATTAAAAAGGGTAAAATTTGGGTATTTTGGTCATTTCTACTTTATTCAGGGTATTTAGTTTATTGTTTAACGGTATATTAAAAAATGAAGTAACATGAGATATAAATAAGAGATGTTTGTAAGCGGTAAATGTTAGAGGCTACATAAAATATTTTTTCCGTAGTTTTGAATTTTTTTAAAATGGACGGATAGAGTAATATTTAATATGATATTTATTTCATTATATATAAAAAATAGTTGATTTGTTATTCTTTTTGGACATTTAGAAATACTAAATATTGAATCTCACATTTAGATATTTAAATTTAAACTATATTTTAACAATGTAACATATTTTTAAATATTTTATATATATATACAATAAAAGTTTAATAAATTATAAAAATATACTATAAAAATTTGATTAATTTTAGAAATTTGTAATGATTATTCTTCTGTTGAGTGTTATATATAAAGGTAAATTTATGTTTCACTTTAATATATTTACAAATAATATATATTGAATCATCTGTAAAAATGTTTAGTTTTAATCAATATTTTAACGATAAAATAGAGGCAAAGTATTATATGAAAATATTTCATGATGAACTTATCAAGAAATAATTTTAAAGTATTATCAATCTCATTCGGAGTATCATTGATCTCATCAGGAGTATTATTATTTTGTTTTTGTGATATTATATTGTAATTGTTGTAATACTCCTGATGATATTAATAATACTTTAAAACAGTTTTATAATAAATTTATCATGAATCATTTTAATGTAAAATATACTCTAAAATAAAATATTATATATTTTATTAGTATAAAGATTTTTTTAATTATTTAAAAATTTTTTTTAAATTTTTAATTTAAACCCGCGAAATCGCGGGATATAACTAGTATAAGGATAAAATCTTACGAATGTACATAATGATCGCAATGAACATATCTTCCTTCGTTTTTTTCTCAAAATAAATATCATAACATAGAACTGTGTGCTAATCATCATGAATGTTTTCTAGAAAATATATTCACCATTAGATTGACTTCCTTATGTGCAGATTCTTATAATTTTGTATTTGTATAGAACCAATGTGTTTCCCGTAGTTGCACACAACAATTCCATAAAACCTTTATAAACTCTATTTTCATTCAAAGTTTCTCCAGGTAGTGACACATCTCCATCATTTCAATTATTGGCAATAGCTATATTATCATGGTGATTTTGATTTTCAACAAAAGCTTTATAATCATTAGATGGAATTATATATAATTGCAGACTTGCAGTATATATAAAAGAGAACCATGAAAGGATTATTCGATAATATTTTACTTAAAGCCCACTTGAAACAAAACTTGAAAAAAAAAAGTATGATGAAAAGATTCATATAAATATAAATTTAAAAGAATATAATTATTTTAAATTATTGTAACAGGACTTCCATACACAATGATGATCCATATTGGGAAAATCTATTCCTATGAGGCAAAGATTTTGTAGATTTAATTTAATATATATTTAAAAGATTTAATTATTTATAGAATATATATATTTAGAAATCTCAATTATTCTATATATATATATCACAACTTCTAGCATGCACTCAAGTACATAACATGCATTTGAATTTTAAACTCAATTTTGACTTCAATTTTTATTTTATTTAAAAACATACATTGAGACGGCGAACTGTGTGCTTTTATTTTTTGCAACTGGGATATTACTGGTTAATTCTTTGGGTAGTACTAATTACTCCTTGGGGTATTACTGATTTTTGCTTGGGGTGTTTTTTTAAATAAAATCTCAGTGCATATCATGCACTCAATTATACACTAGAACTACTATATATATAAGATATTTATATTTAATGTCTTACTTTTGTATCTATCAAGTGTATCGTGCAATTAATGTGCATTTTAAAATCGTATTAGTTCATTTTAACTGAACAATTACAATTATTTTTACTGAACAATTATAATTATTTTCACTGAACAATTACAGTAATTATTCAGTAGAAAAACTTGCAACGTTCAACAAAAATAACTGTAACTATTTAAAATACGCACTTAAAAAATATGATTCGTTATTATTGTTATATGACTACTATCTTGAAAGAAATATTCTGATTTTGCAGATACAGATGGCGTGCACTCGTGCGTACCCGATTGTAAGAAGAAGGGCGCTATGTTAAATTTGTAACAAATATTGCTTTTTGTATCAGATTGTATGCTTTCATTAGGGAGATGATAGTAGAAATTTGAATGATCCTGATGGTTCATTTTTAATAATATGTTATACACATATTTGGGGTAAAATATTCAATTGAATTGTTTTATCTAATTTTCATGTTTCATATAATATTTCATTATTGAGTGTGAACAGTTCGAAACTTGTTTATGATGAAATTGGTTTACAACTAATACTCTTTAATGAAACAACTAATACTCTTTGTTAGGATATTTTTGTCCGAAGAATCTCTCTTTTTGATTTTGATGATGACAAAATACTGCATATATGGTGGATACTAATATTGCAAATATTAAAGAGAAAGAAAACTTAGAATTTTTCTAAGTTTACAGTGGAAGAGTTGAAGAGTTCACAGCTGAAGAGTTCAAGAAGGAAGCTTACAGCTGAAGATTTCATAAAGGGAGCCTACAACTAAAGAGTTCAAGATTACAACTGAATAAAAAACTACAGCCGAAGACTCATGTTCTTAATAAGCTTAATCACACCTATCTAAGTGTATTACTAATTGTACACCCACTCACAAGGTCTAAAATCTTCATAATTGTTGGTCCTGGGCAAGTCTAAGATACGTGTATGGGGGGGGGGGGGGAGAATACACGCATACAAATATTTTTCAAACTAAGTCCCTCTACTCAGAGTTAAGTGTTAGACACTGAATAGATAATTCACCTACTAACAGCTCTGAAGCAAGTCAGTTGGCTAACTATCTATTTATGCCTGAGTGCGGAATGTGTGAGCCCTGGAAGATTTAGACTTGTTGAGTGCTTTCTAAAAATTGAGTTTTTCCTTTTCATAAAGTCGTGGTTAAAGGGAAGTGCACTGAGTTTATAAGTCAGGCTGATTGATTCAACACTGACAAAGTATGCAATGAATGAATGATACACAGTTAAGCAAATATCAAAGCAATAAAGAATTCAGAGTTTTAACGTGATTTAGAAACTCAAGCTCCTAAGTCCACAGTTCTAATTTAACAGGAGAATCCCTTAAGGATTGCTTGTTTTTAACGTGTCAAGGTGCACAATGATCAACCTCAGTGATCCCTATAATTACACGAGTTCTAGTCCTCCTTCCTTAATCACTAACAACCTCTACCAACAAACCTAACACTGACTTAGCTTAGGGTTTTGGTTTTGGCTTGGATTCCAACTAAGTGTGATAATCCTTACAAGGCAATGCTATGCTAAGGATTGGATTATCACTTCTAAGCTTAAGATATGAAAATGAAAGTTCTTGGAATATAAAATGACTCTAGACTATGAAGAAACACTTGGGAAATGCAAGAGGGTTCGAGTGCTTCTTGTATGCTTGAATACTTCTGAGTCCGAGTAATTTCTTGGCTTCGAAATTTTCCATAACCTTGTTTGGGTCAAGGTCTTCTGTATTTATAGATGATTTTGAATTCTATCCGTTGGAGAGATAACCTTCTCACACCTTTCTTGTAGGAGACACAACTGCCATAATCCATTGAGAGTTGTGTTTACAAGAAGTGTGTCTGAACTGTTTGGTATTCTTAGTTCTACAAGTAGACGACATTCTGCTTATTGGAGTCAATAAAAAGGTGTTGTCAGACATAAGGGTATAATTGTCAAAATAGTTCGATATGAAGGACTTAAGGAGAAGCTGCTCATATTACTGGGATGCAGATTACTCGAAACCGCCAATAAAGGATGATATTCTTATCACAAGCTTCATCGATACTGTATTGAGGCGGTTCAGCATGCAAGATTCCAAGAAAGGTTTTGTATCTTTCAGATATGAAATTCATTTAAGGAAAGATATGTTTCCGAAGACACAAAATTAGATAGATGATATGAGGAAGGTTCCATATGTGTTGGCCAACGGAAGTCTCATGTATGCAATGATGTGTACGAGACCAGATATTTGCTATGCGATAGGCATGGTAGCAACATATCAGAGTAATTCGGGCAAGTATTATTGGACTGTGATTAAGAACACATTGAAGTGTTTGAAAAGAACTTGAGATAGAATATTAAGTCTTTTAATCGGACAATTAATACTCTGTGGATTATGTGAACTCAATTTTTTCAAATCAGAAATAGAACTCTAGGAAATCTACCTTGAGAAGTGTGTTTTGCTTGGGAGAGGAGCCATGATATAGATGAGTGTGAAGCAAATGCATCACTGACTCAACAATGGAAGTGATTTGGTTCAAGAATAAATCTTTATCTCAGTTTGCTTTAAATATTATGAATGTTATTATTTATTGCATAAACTTTCAAATACTATACATTGTATACAATGTGGTGTGAAGATCATTATGTCAGTTCCTTGTAATAAGTATAGTGATTCACAACTTAGATGGACTTAAACAATCCATTGGTAAAAGTTGAGGTGGAAGGCTCGAATTGGTTTTTTTTTACCAAGATATTACACTTGTGTATTTGATGCATTTAATAGGACCTTCAACGAGATAATTCTTCTAGACTAACTTGGAAAGAAGAATTAGATCTCATTGGTTATTGATTTCTTAATTTCTATCACTTAATTAGACTTGTATATAATTAATTAATGTTGCTTTGATTTATTATGGGTAAATAGTCAATGGAATTCAATACCCGGTAGTTTGAGCAATATTATTAATTATATGACATATCGCTAAATTAATAGAGAATAATATCTTCATATTTTAAAGTTGATCATGTTCCCAGGCGGGATCAAAATGTTTATCATATATCCAATCCGACCAGTGGATTAATTTCGGATATGGTAATAATATTAAGTTGTACTTTCCCATAAATAAAATATATTAACTAATTAAAGTGTTTAGTGGTTTAAATTAATCAATGGACATTAGAATCTTAAACACATGAAATAATAACCTGGAACCATATTTCATAATATGGGTTAGGATGAATACTGCAATATTAATTCTATAGTGGAGTGAATTAATATTAATGAGCTAGAATAATATTGTGGCTCAATATTGATTTGTAGACTCATTGAGAGGTCCAAGAGTAACTTATAGAAACCCATTAACCAAAGTGATTAGTGATTAAAATATAAAAAATATATTTTGTTGGATAAATATTAAAAAGAGAAACAACATATGGAAAAAGTATATATGAAGATAAATATATATGGAAAATTCCTCTACAAGAGGGAATGCAAGCTTTCCATATTTTGTTATTTCTTTGGCTCCAGTAAGCCTAATATTTTCAGTCTCTACATGCTTAAATAGGGCTAATTTTTAGCATCTCGCATGTATTACTAGTGCTAGGTCTTTGAAAATTAAAGCAACAAAAGAGAAAAAATAATTCTTCCTTGAGGGGTTTAAAGTTCGTGGTGGTTCCCCACCGAATCTGTGAGCTTGAGATTAGGGAATACTCAAGAAGGTGTTTGGGTTGAAAGAGTTAATCTTCTCAATGGTGTCTCTCCAATGAAAAGTTAAATACGATATCTCTTAGTTCCACATCTTTAAGGCTGTGTATGTTTTACCGTGTTCAATATATGAATTGCATGATTTAATTAATTTAAGTTGTTTTAATTCATACTTGATTGATTTATGATAATTCATAATTAAAATACAACTCGAATAGATCCATGGCAATAGTTTATGTTCCCCAACACTACTACAAATGTTCGTTAATAGTTGCAATGTGTAAATTAGAAACCAAGGGATTCATATTTAAATTTACTTATTTTTTATTAAAAGAAAATGTCAAATTCATGGGTATAATTAATGTATTTCTATTTTTCGCAATTAGCATCCTCCTGTTGGATTTTAATTAACACAAAATAATGAAACAAAACTTAAAATGATAAAATACAGATTCAACAAACCATAATTGGAAAAGTATGGCAAATTAAATAAACTACACTATTTAAGATTAATTAATGTCATTAGTTCATTGAGGTTTACACTCAAATATGGAAAACTCTCACTTAGTCTTATAAAAGGTAGTATCTCTAGAGCAATTTTCAAGGCGTGGGTAATCTAGTAGAATAATAAAAATACCAAGAAAAAGAAAGAGAAAAAGTAGTGAATTGAGAGATGACAATGAATCAGAAGAGTGGACCGACAATCTTGATATTCTTAACTTTTATCTTAATATTTATTGGGAACACATCTGCACTACCTGCCACATTTCCATTATGTTATGGAAAATGCATATTTACTTGCTTCTTCACTGGATCCAAAATCCCATGTGCTTTCCAATGTGTTCCCAAATGCTATATCTTTGTTCAACAGACACCCCTAGAGCTTTACTATCACAACCTTGGTTGTTCAGTTTATAATTGTGCCAAATTTGGCAATGGTACCCCCTCCCTCTCTCTCTCTCTCAATATACATACATGCATACCTATATATATATCACAAATTCTAGCGTACATGACATACACTTATCAGGTGTATCATATAATTCATGTTTATTATAAAATTGTATTAGTTCATTTTTACTGACAATTACAATTATTTTCTCTGAACAATTATAGTAACTATTAAGTGGAAACAATTACGAAGTTCAACATTTGTAATTGTTTAAAAATACACTTAAATGATACAATGCATAATAGACTTACTCGTATTAAAAATATGATTTTTTAATATTTATATATGACTACTATCTTGAAAGAAATATTCTGATTTGCAGATACAAATGGTGTGCACTCGTGCGTATCCGATTGCGAGAAGAAGGGTGCTTTGTTAAATTTGTAATAAATATTACTTTTTTTGTGTCAGGTTGTATGTTTTCATTAGGGAGATGATAATAAGAATTTGAATGATTCCGGTGGTTCATTTTTAATAAAATGTTATACACATATATAGGGAAACATATTCAGTTGAATTGTTTTATCTAATTTTCATGTTTCGTATAATATTCCATTACTGAGTGTGAATAGTTTGAAACTTGTGTATACTGAAATTGGTTTACAACTAATACTCTTTAGTGAATCAACTAATTTCTTTAGTGAAACAACTAATACCCTTAAACTAATAAAGTCAACTAATATCCTTTAATGAAAATAATATAATATATGATGAGACTTATATTGGTGCATAGTGTTGTTCGTGGTACAGATCAAAATGTGTATTTGAAAATATCCAAGTCTCTACCGAAGTTCAGTTATTTTAAAATTCAAATGTCTTTATCCATACCAAAATTTATATAATGTGTTGTACGAATATTTAATTTTTCGGTACCAATTGGGATGAATTTCGGTTACAAATAAACGGGATCAGATCAATACAGAACAGAGTGGAGAAACATATTTTTTTGTTATTCTCTGCTGTAAAAAAATTAAATATTGATGCACACTCACATGAATACTACACATCCTTAACCACAATCAAACATACCCTTCCAAGCTCATATATCATACTTTTTCCATCCATAAAATATAGGCTATTTATCTTTTTACGGTTATTAATTTTTTTTTTAAATAAGAACGATGTGTCAAATCGAATACACAGTATATTATTTTTAAAATGTTATATTTGTATGTTGAAGAATGTGGATAAAATTTACTATTTTTATTTTAGGAAACAAGACTATTTTTTGTGGACGGACGAATAAGGGGAATTAAGACTAGGAATGTAAACGAATCGAATCGAGTCGAATACCACAATATTTGAATCCGTATTCATAAAATTATTTCGAATATCGAATTTGAATCGAATATTTTTCGAATAGTAAATGTGATTTATATTTGATTTGAAACTCATATCGAATTATTAGAAAATATACGAATACTTGAGTCGAATATTCGAATCGATTTTTTTGTCAAGCATGTTCCTAACAAATAATATTCAAGAGAATGTATTATATGAACAATATTCACAATGAAACTTGTTTGAATGATATTAGTAAATTAAACTAAAAGTATCAGTGAATTGCACTAAAATTATCAGCTCCAAATAATATTTAGTTTTTTTTTATTAAAGTTATTAGTTGAAGTGGTATTAGTTATTCTCACTAAAGGTGTTAGTTATTTCAACATAAGGTATTAGTATTTTTTATCGATAAAATCGTGGCTCGAACCCATGACCTTTGTATCATAGGTAGTGGGATTTTAACCATTTGACTTGAGTTATACCACTTCGTCAGATATTAGTAATTTTTTATTCACGGTAATAATTGCCGTGAGTATTATTCACATAATACTTTGTCAATATTCAAATATTCATTTCAAAATTGTCATTGTTTTAATTCACAATCTCATTATAAACTTAAAAATTTGCATAACATAATCAAATAAGTAAATGATTTTTTTTATCAAATTCATGGAAAAACACTTTAATAATCAAATTAAGAGTGTTGAACTACAAATCTTTTTTAATTAGTTAAGTTTTTTAATAATTAAATTACATTATATGTTTTTAATTAAAATACTTAATTGAGAATTGCCTACAAGTCCACTTGTTGGATGAAGTTATAAAGGTTAATATTAAAATAATTATAATGAACTTAAATTTATAAATAATTATATTTATTATTACTATTAATATATAATTAATATAATTATATATTTAACCGAATATTTAATCGAATATTTATGAATATCGAATCAAATATCATAGTATTTGTATTTGTATTTGATAACTAATCGAATAAAAAAATTATTTGTACAAAAATTCGAATTATAAAATTTCGAATACGAATACCGAATTTCGAATACAAATACCAAATCGAATCAAAATTTTTTGATTTGTTTACAACCCTAATTAAGACCATTTCTTGTGGACAGATGTAGTATATGACTATGGATGGTTAAAAAATAATGTAAATCACCACTAATATTGTAACTAAAATAAGGTATATAAAATATATATTTAAACTGACATATTGAAATATCTTGTGAATAGAAAGTGCAATATTAAAACCACGTTGACCGTGATTCCTGACACAAGGTACGTACACCAAATCTAAGTTTTTGTTATGAAATGAATGTACATTAAGAATTAAATTAAAAAATAAAATCCTTTTTTTTTCTAAACGGAAGTTTGGAAGAAAATATCTATATGTATCAACCAGAAGCCTTTATTGAAAAAGGCTGAGAAACCCTTCTATGCAAGCTTAAAAAGAGAATCTATGACCTTAAGCAAGCATCACGATCTTGGAATCAATGTTATGATTAAGTGATCAAATCCTATGGATTTGTTCAATATGAGTTTGAGAGTTGTGTTTACAAGAAGTGTGTCCGAACTACCTTGGCATTCTTAGTACTATACCTAGATGACATTCTGTTTATTAGAGACAATAAAATAAAATTGCTAAGCATAAGGGTATAGTTGTCAAACAAGTTCGATATGAAGGACTTAGGAGAAGTTGGTCATATTATTTGGATCAAGATTACTTGAGACTACAAAAAAAGAATGATATGTTTATCTCAAGCTACATCGATACTGTACGGAAACGGTTCAACATGTAAGATTCCAATAAATAATTTGTACCTTACAAGCATGGAATTCATTTATCGAAAGATATGCATCCAAAGACACAAAATTAGATTGATGATATGAGGAAGATCCCATATGCGTCGGCAGATGGAAGCCTCGTGTATGTGATGCTGTGTACGAGACCGAATATATGTTATGCGATAGGCATGGTGACAACATATCAGAGTAGCCCGGGGAAGGATTATTGGATTGTGATTATGAACATTCTGAAGTGTCTAAAAAGAATTTGAGATGAAATGCTAAGTCTTTTAATCGGATAGTAAATACCATGTGGATTATGCGGACTCAATTTTTTCCAATCAAACTAGAAATCCAAAAAATCTACCTTGAGAAGTGTGTTTTGCTTGGGAGGTGAAGCCATGACATGGAGGAGTTTGAAGTAGAAAAGCATCATTGTCTCAACTATGGAAGCCGAGTATGGCACTTCTTGTGAAGCAGCAAAAGAAGCAATTTTGTTCAAGAATAAATTTTCCACCACTTTTTGCTTTTAATATCATGAATGTTAGTTATATATTGCATAAACTTTCAAATACTTTATATTGTAGACAATGTGATGTGTACAAGATCACAGAAGATCACTTTGTCAGTTCCTTGTAATAAGTATAGTGATTCACAACTTAGATGGACTTGCACAATCCATTGGTAAAAGTGAGGTGTAAGGCTCGAATTGGTTTGTTTTGACCAAGAGATTACACTTGTGTATTTGATTCATTTAATATGACCTTCAACAAGATAATTCTTCTAGACTGACTTGGAAAGAAGAATTAGATCTAGGTGGTTATTGATTTCTTAATTTATGTCACTTAATTAGACTTGTATATAATTAATAATGGTGTTTTGATTTAGTATGGGAATGATTCAATATGATTCAATACTTCTTATTTTAAGCAATATATTAATTATATGACATTTTGCTAAATTAATATAAAATCGTGTTTTGATATTTTAAAGTTGGCCATGTCTCTTTGGCGTGCTCAAAATGTTTATCATATCAAATTTGGCTAGTGGATTAATTTTGGGTATGATAATAATATTGAATTGTACTTTCCAAATAAATAAAAAATATAACTAATTAAAAGTATTCAGTGGTTTAAATTAATTAATAGACATTAGAATCTTAAACACATGAAATAATAACCTAGAACCATATTTCGTAATATAGGTTAGGATAGTGTTAGGATATAGATTAGATGTTCTGAAGATGTTAAAACAAGAACTTATAATAGGACTAGCTGAACCTGTTAGTCAGCTACAGATTAGTCTAGGTCTAGAATAGGTCTTTGGTTAAAGGGGGAAGAAATCTGTGCATACCAGATGAGGTGACCAGAGAAGGTACCAGATGAGGTGACCAGAGAAGGTGACCAGATGAGATGAGGTGTCCTGACCAGAGCAGAAGAGTCACCAGAGCAGATGAGGTCCAGAGGAGTCCGGCCAGAGGAGTGTGACCAGAGGAGCCTGACCAAAGGTGTCTGACCAGAGGACCTCTCCCAGATGAGGACCAGAGCAGAAGTGTTACCTGCCAGATGAGACCAGACCAGAAGACCCCAGACCAGACGAGTCCTAACCAGATGAGAGAGACAGATTAGTTCACCCTCCCAGAAGCTTCGTAGTAATCTGGAGACAAGGAGACTTTGGAGATTCATGATGGAGAAGAAGGCATTTGGAAAGTCAACTGATGGAGGATTTGATTGATTGGTTGAAGTCAACTAATCAATCATATAATCAATCTTTGATTGATTATATCCCTCCAATTATGGTTGTTTGAATTTCTAGCTTCCAACGGCTAGTTAATTCCTACAACTATAAATAGGAGTGCTTGGATGGGTTCATGAGACAAGAGAGTCGCGCGAGAGCACACAACAAGAACACACGAACTCTTCCAAACACTCACCTTGTTCATTAACGTTTATACACTCTTTAGGAGTTTCAGTTGGACCTTATAATTAACGTGTTCATCTTGAAAGGTTGTTGTAAGTTGTTGTACGAAGGAGCTGGTACTTCGCAATTCCAGTGGTTCGTGAGTTAGTTGGTTGGAGAGAGAGAAAGTCCCCTTTGGAGAAAGGGAGAGTGGACGTAGGATCGTTATATCCGAACCACTATAAATTCCGGTGTTATTTACTTTTCTGCAACTTAGATTTCTGCACTTCAATTTTAGTACTTAATTTATAAATTGGGTTTTCATTAAAAATAAACTCAAAACGCTTTCCGCTGGATAACCATTTTTGGGACCAACAGATGGATAGTGCAATATTAATTTTATAGTGGAGTGAATTAATATTAATTGGCTAGAACAATATAGTGGCTCTATATTGGTTTCTAAACTCATTGAGAGGTCCAAGAGTAACCCATAAAAACTCATTAACCAAGGTGATCAGTGATTAAAAGATAAGAATTATATTTTGTTGAATGAATATTGGAGAGTGAAATAACATATTGAAAGAATAAATATGAAGATTAATATATATATGGAAAATTTCTCTAGAATAGGGAATAAAATCTTTCCATATTTTGGAATTTCTTAGTGTAATACCCCAAACAAAAAAATTAGGATTTATAATATTATTCTTTGTCAAGGAGATATGTGCAAGTAGTTAATCTACCTGACTCCGCAATCCCTAAATATTATTATTATGTTATATTATTTTATTTTTATTGATTTATTATTCTTTTAAAAGCAATGAGTATTAAAAATCGATTTCTACGCAACGGTTGGTCAAAAACTAGAACCGGGAGCACTCCTAGCACTGTAACTACGAAACGAATTTATATAGACTAAAAAAAGAAGTAAAATAAGATTCTAAGATAGAAATTTTAAGGTCTTTAACTTAATGGAAAATTCTCAAACAAAATTATACTTTTGTCGCCAAAGGTCGAAAGAAAGACTTTAGAACCCCCGAATTTCAAATCTGATGGATATATTCGAATCCAACCCAAGACGCAACTGATAAAATAAAGATAAACATCAGTTTTAACAAGTAAAATAAAAACCTTAACTTTTGGATGACAAAACAAGCAAAAACGTTAAGTTTCGGAGCCAAAACCAAGCCGAAAAACATCCGATATTAACACCGAAAACTACATCACGTCCAAAAATACCAAGAGAAGTAATTGGGCAGCCCATGGGGCACACAATTTCATCCATGCTGCTGGAAAAGTAGTCAAGATGCAGCCATACCTTAATTTTAAATTAAAAAAAACTTACACCTTACCTCCCCATACCCCTAAAGCCTCCACCGCTCTCCCCTGCTCCTACATGTTAGCTGCAAATACTCATCACTCCCCTCTATAAATAGGACTTTAACAACTACATTTGGCTGCCAAGAAATCACAAGAAAGGACACAAGCATAAAACTTCTCTTTCCTTCTCATTCTTGGCCATCTCCATTTCAAGGGGAAGAAGTTTTTCTTCTCCCATTTCCAACCATAGAAGGACTCCAATCTCAAGCTCAATGCTTCCATAGGTGTTGATGTGAAGGTTTGAAGCCATCTCCAAGTAAAAAAAATGAGTCATTCATTCCCCCCTCTCTTTCAAGTTCATGGAATCTTTCTTCATCTTCCAACTTCATCTTTTGTTTTGTTTTAGCTCAAAACAAAGTATTTCTTTCAAGGAGCCCTCATTCCCATCAAGAAATAAAATATTGAAGAGCTAATAAGACCCTCTAGCTAAAGAAGACAAGTCTACAAAGGTTGTAAAACCCTTCAACTCAAAAAGTAGCACATATTAAGGTTTTGCCTTGAAATAATGTTGTTGTTATTGTTACTTTCTTAGAAATCATGAAACCTTAGAGATATCTTACTTTTGAATGTTCAAATACATGATAAATGGAGTCTTGAATGATGTGTGCTAAGGTGTTAAAATTATAATTGCATGATAGTTGTGAAATAGGAAATACAAGTGAAAGTATGTTGGTCCCAAATATATTATTAGCGGAAAACGTTTTGATCAAGAATTTTTTAAGAAAAACTAATTTTGATGTGCTAAAATAAATTATGTAGAAAAATAAACAATAAAAGAAAGAGACATGCGAATTTTATAGTGGTTTGGATATAACGATCTTACGCCCACTCTCCCTTTCACCAAGGGGTCCTACTAACTCACCACTTGCTGGAAATTTTACAAGTACCAGCAACTTGTTACAACGTCCTTCGAACGTACTAGTTCTTTAGACAACTTTACAACAACTTATAATGAAGAGGTTGTAGACTAATATTCCAACTATACTCCTCAAGAGTGGATATATGTGTATGACTAAGGTGAGTGTATGGTTTGTTCGTATGTTTCTCTATCTTTTGTGCTCTCTTGCCAGTCTTCTGTCTCTACGAACTCATCCAGACACTCCTATTTATAGTTGTTAAATAACTAGCCTTTGAAAGCTAGAATTCAAACATCTATAAATTAAGGAGTATAATCAATTATCTTGATTGATTATATGATTGATTGGTTTACTCCATCTTTGATTGATTCTTCTTAATCTTCAATCAATCTTCCTTGATATCAGTTGACTTCCCTTTGCTTGCTTGACTCTTCTTGTCTACCTCATCTTGTCGGAACTCATCTTGTCCAGACCTCATCTTGTCTGGACCTCATCTTGTCTTGTCTAATTTCCTTCCCCCTTAACCTAAGACTTATTCTTGTCCTAGACTAGTCTGCAGCTGACTAATAGGTTCAGCTTACAAGTTCTTGTTTTAACATCTTCATAACATCTAATCGATATCCCAACATTTAGGACTATAAAAATAACCACATTTTGTTCCCTTAGGGTATCCTACAAACAGCCGTGCTTCAGTTCTAGGTGCCAACTTATTAGCTTCCTTATCCAGCACATGTGTTGGACAACCCCAAATCTAGGGGTGGAAATGTTGGAGTTATACGTGAAAGTATGATTTTACTTTGTATAACTCATGTATTAAACACTTGTTTATGAGAATAATTCTTTTATCACATTTTCTTTAAATATGATTGAATGTTGAATATTTATTGCAAACCGTTCAATATATATAGTACATATTACATTGTAGTTAATGTGGTGATACCCGATCATGGAAGATCACATTAACGGTTTCCTTGTAACTAAATGTACAAATTCACGATCCATGTGGAATTGAACAATCCGCCGTGAAAGGTCGATGTGTAAGTCTCAGATTGGTCTGTCTTGACTAAGAGATTGCACTAGAACATTGGAGAATGTGTTGAAGAGGACCTACAGCGAGGATAAATTCTTCTGTTCTGAAATGTGAAAAATTAGACCTCAGTGGTTATTGATTTCTTAATCTCCGTCACTTAAATAGGACCGTGTGTGCTTAATGGTTACTGTTTTGATTCATGTTGGGTGCGAATCATCGTGACTTCAAATCTTGTGCTTTGGGAAGTAATATTAATCATACGACGGTTGCTAAGATTTAATACGGAGAAACGCGTGCGAGTACGACTCGTGTGATTTGTCCCCTTGGTGGGCTCAGAAGTTTTATCGTACCAAATCTTGCAAGTGAAGAATTAGTTTCTTCGGTACGGATAATAATGTTGAGCTGTCTTTACTTCAAGGTGAAATATATTAATTAATTTAGAGTTATTCAGAAGCTTAATTAATTAATGGACTTGATAATCTTAAACGCGGAAAAAAATAACCGGGAGCCCATATAATCGTAATATGGATTAAGATGGATAGTGCAATATTAATTTATTAGTGGTAATAATTAATATTAATGGGCTGAATTATATTGTGGCTCAATATTGAAATTCAGAAGTCCATTAGGAGGTCCAATTTTAATTCTCCTTAAAGGCCCCTCAAGTAGCCCATTAAGTAGCCCAATAATGATAAGGTGATTAAAATAAAAAGATAATATAATGCTGATTTTTCATTGTTTTTTTCGAAAATAACATCATAAGAAAATAAAAGATTTTGTTGATTTTCTTGAAAAGATATTATGAAAGATAAGTATTCTTGGAATACAAGATTATCTCATATATTCAAAGAAGGTCCAAATCTTGGATTCTTTTCCTATGAATTTTCAAAATTTACCCCTTAATATGGAGGGTGAGATTTTTGTGGAATATTTTATTATGGAGAAAAAAATATATGAGATATATTCAAGATTTCTTAGAGACTAAGAGAGGTGTATTAGTTATAGAGTCTGCAAGATTTTTTTAGATTTTTAAAGTTTGGAGGTATTCAATTTGGATTTTCAAAAGTCTTTAAAAATCTTGAGGTATTTAATACGGATTTTAAAAAGTCTTAAAAAACCTTTAGGTATTCAAAAGTTTATGGATTTTAATACTCCATGGATTTTCTTTGATTCTCTTCCAAAATATAAATAGATTTCACTCTCTAAAATCTCTTCTAATAACTAGAGATTTCAACGGATTTTAAAAAGTCTTAAAAAACCTTTAGGTATTCAACAGTCTATGTACTTTCTTTGATTATCTTCCATTGAGATGTCAACGGGGTAGTGTGGGGACGGGGGGTCATTCCCCATCCCCGTCCCCGCGAAATAAATGGGGAATTTTTTTCCCCATCCCCGCCTCGCCAGGGAACCCCGTCCAGGGATCCTCGTCTCGCGGGGATTCCCTGTTCCCCACCTAATTAATTTTTTATCTTATTTTTATAATATAAAATAATATTTAAATTAAAAAAATTAATCATACACAACAATTACTTTAAGTTGGTGTTAAAAAAACTAATTTAAACAATTTGAAGAACCTCTAATTCTAATATTTTTAATTAACATATATACTGACTTGAAGCCGAAAACACAAGCTTCTACTAGTAGCTTCCCCGCAAGAGTACGGGTTCACTGTAGTATGGGCGAGTATAGGGACCAAGTAGTATTGAACCCAAGGGATGGAGTGTATGCGAATAGATCCCTGAAGATCTACGCGTCGTAGCTAATATGGGTGTAATGTTTTTGGGTTTTTTGAAAGATTAATTGAAAGACTAAAATAAACTAATTAAACTAAAGAATGAAAAAGAACGAATTAACTACGGGTGTGTTTTCAAATAAGAGATGGTGATGCTCAGGATAGGAATCCCTACGTATACTAACGGAGCAGGTACATAACCAAAATAACTGTGACGCGCAAGAAATAACCTAAGTAAAAGAATGCAGGATGAAAGCTCAAGATTCTAAACCCTAATACTTTACCCTAACACTCGACTTCACTAATCCACTAACAAGTTAATAGATTGTGCTTAATTAATGAGACCCTAATTTAACTAAGGTGATGCGGTCGTCCTCCTTCGCTAAACTGGTAGATGAATTAATCCTTACTAAACCCTCTAGTTAAGTCTACTCGTTGTTAAAGAGTGATACGGTCGTCCTCTCTCTAACACTTTTCAAACGAAATTCAAAAGTAAAGTTAAGATTAATTTTAAGAATTCATTAATCAAGAGAATTAAAACCTAACGTCACGAGTTACCCTAATTACGTACCAACGTCCTACTTCTACGAGTTCATCATATCCTAAGCATGCAAGGGTTCTAGCCTAACATGGTAATTGAAATAACAAAAGCAATAACGATAATAAGAAACATAAACATGCTTGAATCAATAATTAAATCAAAGAACATAAACAAAGAATAAATTAAAGTCTAAAAAATAATCCTTTATAATCTGAAAAGCTAGGGTTTTTAATCTCCAAGAACAAAGAAAGAAAGAATTAATCTAAGAAGTTCGAAAGAAATAATTAAACTATGAATTCGTAAGCTAAAACCTCAATTACAACTTGTAAAACTCTTCCAATCTCCTTCCCAAGCTTTCTCCTTCGAAAAACGAGTGTAAACACGTGTAGATATGTCTTGTTATCTGAAAATATGCTTGGAAGGGGTATATATATGCTTTGGGACGAATTTGGGCGATTTTGGGCCAAAAACACGCAAAAACGCTCGAGTGCAGGTGCAGCTCGAGCGCTAGCGCTCGAGCTTGGTGGTCGAGCGGGTCAAGAGGTCGAGCGAAGGCGCTCGTCCGCTGACTGTACACATGTTCGTAAAACCTTCATAACTTCTCAACCGGGAGTCCGTTTTGGCCGATTCAAAGTCCTACGAACTCCTCTTTTCGCCCTCTATCCATCTATAAAAACCAAAGAAACAAATTAATGAGTTTATGAAAATGATACTCAATTGACTCCAAACACTCATAAAAAATACTCAAAACATGGGCAAATCGGGCACCAAAACATAACAATTTCACGTCTAATCAACCCCCCCAAACTTATCATATTGCTTGTCCTCAAGCAATGAAATAATAAGTCAAGTGAAATTGTTAAGAATGAGTCAAAGAATCAAATCATGCAAGCAAATGAATTCGAGCTTCAAAGATCAATCACAAGTATACTCACTCACTTTCCTTCATCATACTCATACAACATGCAATAACAACAAGAACCACCAAGATCAAACATGGATGTGCACTCAACGATGTGTTTCGCTCCCTCACAAGTGTATATCAATGATCAAGGGACTCACTCAAACAATCAATCACTCAAATCGGCAGCCATAGGCTTGTAAGCGCTCTTAACTCCGACCATACTCTAGAAATCAATGCCGAATCAAAAAGGACTTTACTCAAGGTTGTAATGTAGGCTCTTTGGACAGGTGGAATAACAATATGGGTAAGCGACTTAAGTGAATGGAGAATAGAAACTCAAACTTTGGTATTTCGAGATTAGGAACAGAATACTTCCAACATTTTCAATCAACACCCTTTCAATTCCATACTCTCAACACTTCAATTTTTCTTTCTAACTCTTTTCACTTTTTTTTTCAATCACTTCACTTTTTTTTTTCCGCACAAACACATGAGCTCATTTTTTTTCTTTTGCTCATTCTCAATTTTTCTTCTTTTTCCCACATCTCATAACTTCATCACACCTTCTTCTCATATTCACTCAACAAACAACATTTTCCTTTTTCAACTCAATTCAATCCCTTCACATTCACACTTTCCTATTCTCCACTCAAATTGGGACAAAAAGGCTTAGGAATTGGAATAATGTTCATATGTGCTAGCATATAAAATAGGCTTTAGGCTCAAAGGGGCTAACAAGGGATTCAATGTCATTGGTAAGGAAAATTTTGGCTAAGTGACTCAATAAAATCAAAGATGGCCTAAGATACTGTTGGGACATTGTCAGTTTTGATTAAGATCCCAAAACCCCTGAAAAGATGATTGCCTTAATCTGTCTTTGTCAGGCTAGTCTTGGTTAGGATTAGTACTTAGTCATTTTACACTTCACAGGTACTCAGTGAGAGGAGAACTCACTGGAGACAATCAAGACTCAAAGCCTGAAGACGAAGAGCACCATCCTGAACTTATGGCAGTCTTCTAAGCTGGCTGAGTAAGTGTCAGTGATGAAGAGTATGACCCTGAGGTCATTACTAACTCAGTCCTGAAGGGAACAGGATGTCACTGAGTTAATGGGAAGACTTGGAGTAGAGCCAAGCAATGCAAAAGGAATTTCAGCGTCAGGACAAGACTGGTGGGCTCAAGACAAAATGAACTTAATAAGACAAGCCTGAAGCTCAGGAATAAGTTCTGACATTCTCACCAACCTGATGACGTGGACCAATCCGAGAAGGACACGCACGTACGGAACCTGACATGAAGACTGAATTCAGACTGCATATTCAACGGGCAAGCATTTAATGTGCATTTAATGCAAATACCAAATCCATGCAAAGGACGGCTGCTGCATGAAGATATGTCCGTTTGAAGCCACTCTACATAGATGACTAGAAGGCTATCTCTCCAACGGATAGTTATTCAAATCACCTATAAATACAGAAGGCCTTGAACCCATTCAAGGTTACGGGAAATTTCCAAGCCAGAAATTACTCAAACTCTCAAGCATTCAAAGCATTCAACCTTTAAGAGAAGCACTCGAAACCTTCTAAATTTCCCAAGTGTTTCTTAGCAGTTGAGAGTTATTCTGTATTCCAAGAGCTAACTAGAATTATCTCAAGCTTAGAGAGATTATCCAATCCTTAGCATAGCTTTGCCTTGTAAGGATAATCTCAACTTAGTTGGAATCCAAACTGAAACCAAAACCCTAAGATAGGCTTGTTGGGAGTAAGTCAGTTAGAGTGTTAGTAAGTGGAGTTGTATAGATCAGTGAGGTTAGCTGGTCTTGGTGCACCTTGGCACGTTAAAAACAAGAATCCCTTGAGTGGATTTCCTGTTAAATCAGGCCGTGGACGTAGGAGCTTGAGACTCTGAACCACGTTAAACTCCCTGTGTTCTTACTGCTTTGATATTGTGCATACTTGCTATATTACTTGTTCATTCATTGCATTCAAGTTTATCAGGCCTGAATCAATCAGGCTGATCTTCAAAAGAGCACTGCCCTACTAAACACTCTTCAGATTTGAGTAAAACAAGTTTTTCAGAAAGCAAACTAAACGAGACTTTAAACTTTCAGGGCTCAAACATTTCCGCACTGAACTTGAACTGATAGTTAGCCAACTGACCCGTACCAAGTGTAGTCAGTAGGTGTGTTATCAGCTCCTAGTTCTTTACCACTCTGAGCAAAGGGGACTCAGTCAGTTTTAAGGTTGAAAAAATTGGTATACGTGTATTCCCCCCCCCCCATACACGTATTCCTCAGTCTTGTACCGGGACCAACAGATACTAATCGGCATATCAAACTTGACACAATCAGGAAGCAAGAGCACACACAAGTTCTAGCATCCTCTAAGGTGATGATTCACTCACAAACAAAGAGATCAAATAATGCATCAAAATCTCATAAGGCTCAAATCTCACAGCTTTCACATCCATGATAATCCTAGTGAATTCTCACTCTCATCACACAAGTACTCAAAAAGAAAAATTCACAAGCATACAAGTTCTCTCTCAAATCAACTCTCATTCAAACACTCACACAAAAGAGTCCCTAACTCAAATCCACAAATCTACTCTACTCATCAAACATGCTCAAGAATAACAACTAACAAGTAGAAGGGGTCAATAAACATGAAATATGCAGTAGCGACTCAGATCAAAATTACCCCCAAGGAGCATCTCAAGACACCAAATAACCAAACACACTCAAAGATAAGGGGTGCTCCGGTGCAATGTAACAAGAAACATAAAAAACTCCACCCCCCCCCCAAACTTCGACCTTGCGAAGAGGTCTAAGTTTGGGGTTGTGGGTTACCTCAACCAAACAATTCAGTTTCTCTCAAACGTTGCACACTCCCTTGCTTGAGTTCCTTCAATCTCCACTTATTTGGCACTCCTTTGAGACAAGCCTACAAAATGAAACTCTCCAATACGAGGTTAAAACTTACGATTCAACAACACCCTAATAACATAATAAGAAACTAAAAACAAATAAAAGCAAATAAAAATGGGTTGCCTCCCATTCAGCGCTATTTTTAAGGTCCTCATGCCGGACCAAGCTCAAATGAGCTTATGGGACATCATACTCAAATTTAGCTCCCTTACTCTCATAAGAGTGGTGCTTGCATTCCTTTCCTTGATGCCCCTCCATCATGAGCTCTTTTGCTTTCCTCTCATCCCCAAGTGTTATGGGTCTCAACTCCTTCTTACCTTCATCTGGAGGGGTCTTACCAAACAGTTTCTTGAATTTAGACTTTTTCTTCTTAACTCCTCATTTCCCTTCCAACTGGATCACGTCCACATTTTTCACCTCTTCATCCTTCAATTTCTCCTCTTTATCCCTATCAACATAATCAAGAACAGAATGCTCATGTGTTAAATTATCAAGTGAAGGATTAACGAAATCATGAACATGAGAGAGTTTAGGAGATGTGTCTTCAACACGAGGATCAATTGCATCCATGCAATACAAACTCTCATCCTCCTTCGGGTGCTTCATGGCTTCATATAGGGAAATCTTCACTTCTTGATCATCAACCTTCAACGTAATCTTCCCATTTGCCACGTCTAGCACCATCCCCGCCGTAGCTAAGAACGGTCTTCCCAAGATCAGGGGCACGTGCTCATCTTCCTCCATCTCTAGGACCACAAAATCGGCTGGAAAAATGTGATCTCCAACTCTCACGAGGACGTCTTCAACAACACCTTGAGGTCGAGTGATAGACCGGTCGGCAAGTTGAAGCGTCATCATCGTGGGTTGAAGTTCACCACCTTCCAACTTCTTGAAAAGCGACAACGGCATAAGATTGATGCTCGCTCCAAGGTCACACAATGCTCCCTTCTTGATCCCGTTCCCGATATCACAAAGAATGGTGAAGCTCCTGGGATCCTTCAGCTTTGGAGGAAGCGCCTTGTGCACTAATGCACTCATCTCGTGGTTCAACTGCACCAACTTCAGCCCATCCACTCGCCGCCTTTTTGCGATCAAGTCCTTCAAAAACTTTGCATAGTTGGGCATCTGTTCCAAAGCATCATAAAAAGGGATATTAATATGCAATTGTTTAAATACATCAAGGAATTTAGCGAATTTCTCATCAAACTTCTTTTTCATGAAGCGTTGTGGATATGGGACGGGTATCACAGATTTGGGTACCCCCCATTCATCTTTCTCGGTCTCCTTCACTTTCTCCCTTGCTGCCTTTGCCTTCTTCCACTTAGGAACTCTCTCAACCTTCTCAAGGCCTTCTTCTTCAAGCTCTTTGCTCGCTTGAGTGCTTTCACCCTCAACCTTCTTCTCAGCTTTTACCTCTTCAATCTCATCTCTATCTTGGGGCGTCTCAGAATCAGCAGGCATCTGAGGACCTTCATAGTTGGTTCCAATTCTAAGCTGGATCGCCTTGCAATGCTCTTTCGGGTTTCCCTCCGGCATGGAAGGATACTTACCCGGTTCCCTATTCAATGACTTTGCAATCTGGCTCATTTGGAACTCTGTAGAAGTGAACCTCTGATTGTTCTCTTGTTGAGTTCTCGTCCACTCAACGTTCATCTTCTGGAGCTCTTGATCACGCTGATCACCCTTTTTATGCAACTCTTTCACATCGTACTCCAAGGATGACAATCTCTTACTTCCTTCCTCTACCTTCTGTAGAATCGCTCTCAACATCTCCTCAGTTGATGCACCACCTTCTCCACCCGGAGGCTTTGAACCTGGGTCAACACCCGCAGAAACTGTAACACCCGCCTTCGGGTTAGCATACGAGAAATTCTCGTTCTTTCTCCATGTGTTTTGAGAAGGTTGTTGGCCTCCTTGATACCCTTGTATGTTCCTCCATTGATTTTGAGGTGGCTGTGGCCCTGGAGGTACAAATGGTTGGCCATAAGGAGGCCTTCCATACTGATTTCCACCTTGGTAGCCATTTTGATTGTAATACGGACCTCCCATGTAATTGGCTACCTCTTGTTGTCCACTTGGCTGGTCTACTCTCTCATTCTCTGTTGCATGCTCTCCAACCAAATTCTTTCCCAACTCGAGGTTGTTGATCTTTTCCATCATGGCCATCAACAGCCTTCTCGTTGCTTCACCCTCTTCAACCTGATTAACTCTTTGGAAATCTGCATCCACGTTCCAAGCACCGGCATTCGTGACAATGTTGTTTACGATCTCTCGACATCTCGCTATCCCTTGGTTCAGAAAATCTCCACTCGCACATGCGTCTAAATGGGCTTGGCCAGCCTTGCTGGCTCCACTATAGAAGAACGCCATAATATCTCCCTCGTTGTACCCGTGCTGCGGGCACTCGATCAGCATGTTTGAGTATCTCTCCCACGCTTGGCATAAATCCTCTCCCGACTTCTGGCGAAAGGAAGAGATCTCAATTCTTGCTTTAATCGTTCTGGATGGAGGGTAGAACCGCTCGAGGAACAGACGCTCGAGCTCGGCCCAAGTGGTAATACCTCCCCGTGGAAGCGTATTATTGTACCACTCTTTAGCTATTCCCGTCAGTGAGAATGGGAACAGCCTAAGCCTCTTAGCATCTTCAGACATGCCATTATAGTTGAACGTGGAGGCTATCATTAGAAAACTCCTCAGATGTGTATGAGGATTCTCCTTCCCGATCACCCCCTTGAACTGGTTCTCTGTAAGCAGCTTTAAAATTCCCGGGGAAATCTAGAAGTTATTTACCTCAACAGGTGGCAATGCCACTCCATCATAGTATCGCTGTGGCTGCGCTGCAAACCTCCCCCGAATAGAAATATGTTGATCTACGTTCTGAGGAACGTGTTGAGGATTAGCAGCAGGTACAGGTACTTGTTGGGGCGGTGGTTGGTAAACAGGTGGTTGATTGAAAACTGGAGGTGGAGGATACGGGTATGGTGGGTAAGGATAAGGTGGGTATGGGTAAGGTGGATAGGGTATGTTGTTTTGTGGTAAGTTAGGATGTGGGTAAGCAGGGTTGTTATGAGGATTCTGGACCATGTTATGAGCTGGGCTATTTTGGTTCTGAGTACCCGGGTTTTGGCTCTGGCTCTCTCCTAACGGATCTTGATTCTTGCTGGTGTTGCCATCAGTGTCGTCAACCCGGTTCAATGTCTGATTGAACTCATTCTCGACATCGTCCAACTCATTAGTGATGTCCATCGGTTCTTTCCCTCCGACAGCGTTCATCCTTAGTAAGAAGGTTCGGTTTCTTCTTGCTATTGTCTCAGGATCTGACGGTAATCTCTCTTCGCTCGTATTCCCTTGCGAGCGTGTATAAACCTGAAATACTAACAGAAGAATCAAAACGCAACTGCCGAATATGTACGAAATAATAAAAAAAACAGAAAAGTAAAATCACTCACTACTAACTACTAAGCTATCGACAAGTCCTATTCAAAAAGCATACAACGCCATCCCCGGCAACGGCGCCATTCACTTGAAGCCGAAAACACAAGCTTCTACTAGTAGCTTCCCCGCAAGAGTACGGGTTCACTGTAGTATGGGCGAGTATAGGGACCAAGTAGTATCGAACCCAAGGGATGGAGTGTATGCGAATAGATCCCTGAAGATCTACGCGTCGTAGCTAATATGAGTGTAATGTTTTTGGGTTTTTTGAAAGATTAATTGAAAGACTAAAATAAACTAATTAAACTAAAGAATGAAAAAGAATGAATTAACTACGGGTGTGTTTTCAAATAAGAGATGGTGATGCTCAGGATAGGAATCCCTACGTATACTAACGGAGCAGGTACATAACCAAAATAACTGTGACGCGCAAGAAATAACCTAAGTAAAAGAATGCAGGATGAAAGCTCAAGATTCTAAACCCTAATACTTTACCCTAACACTCGACTTCACTAATCCACTAAGGGGTCGTTTGGTTCGGTGGATTGGGTGGGACTAAAGTTTTAGTCCCACTCAATTCCATGTAATATTGCGTTTGGTTCGCAGGTTTACGGTCCGAGATAAAATTGGGGTCCGAGTCATAAACCTATCTAATCCATCAAATGAGGGACTAAATAATCCATCAGGGATCGTGGGACTCCACAGTCCAATGCTTTAAAAATGATATATTGTACTTTAAACCCACTTAATCATTCAATCGAAACACACATTCCTCCTCAAATAATCATATCTAATCCAATCTCATTTAATCCAATTCCATCTAATCAATCCCATCCCGTGAACCAAACGGTCCCTAACAAGTTAATAGATTGTGCTTAATTAATGAGACTCTAATTTAACTAAGGTGATGTGGTCGTCCTCCTTCGCTAAACTGGTAGATGAATTAACCCTTCCTAAACCCTCTAGTTAAGTCTACTCGTTGTTAAAGAGTGATATGGTAGTCCTCTCTCTAACACTTTTCAAACGAAATTCAAAAGTAAAGTTAAGATTAATTTTAAGAATTCATTAATCAAGAGAATTAAAACCTAACGTCACGAGTTACCCTAATTACGTACCAACGTCCTACTTCTACGAGTTCATCCTATCCTAAGCATGCAAGGGTTCTAGCCTAACATGGTAATTGAAATAACAAAAGCAATAACGATAATAAGAAACATAAACATGCTTGAATCAATAATTAAATCAAAGAACATAAACAAATAATAAATTAAAGTCTAAAAAATAATCTTTTATAATCTGAAAAGCTAGGGTTTTTAATCTCCAAGAACAAAGAAAGAAAGAATTAATCTAAGAAGTTCGAAAGAAATAATTAAACTATGAATTCGTAAGCTAAAACCTCGATTACAACTTGTAAAACTCTTCAAATCTCCTTCCCAAGCTTTCTCCTTCGAAAAACGAGTGTAAACACGTGTAGATATGTCTTGTTATCTGAAAATATGCTTGGAAGGGGTATATATATGCTTTGGGACGAATTTGGGCGATTTTGGGCCAAAAACACGCAAAAACGCTCGAGTGCAGGTGCAGCTCGAGCGCTAGCGCTCGAGCTTGGTGGTCGAGCGGGTCAAGAGGTCGAGCGAAGGCGCTCGACCGCTGGCTGTACACATGTTCGTAAAACCTTCATAACTTCTCAACCGGGAGTCCGTTTTGGCCGATTCAAAGTCCTACGAACTCTTCTTTTCGCCCTCTATCCATCTATGAAAACCATATTGACAAATTAATGAGTTTATAAAAATGATATTCAATTGACTCCAAACACTCATCAAAAACACTCAAAACATGGGCAAATCGGGCACCAAAACATAACAATTTCACGCCTAATCATATACTAAAGTGAAAATTATATAATTTGGAACTAATAACATAATATTAAATAAAATATAGATGTAATTTTGAATAAATAGTTAATTGAGTAGGAAATTATGAAATATTTATTTATAATTTACTTTTAAATTTATATTATATATATAAATAAATATATTAATTAATTATATAAAAACTAACGCGGCTCCCCACGGAGAACGAGACGGGGATCCCCGGGGCTGGGAATACTATCTCGATCCCTGCCTACTAAGCAAAAAAATTCCTCGTCTCTATTTGTTTTGGGGATTCCCTGCCCCATTCGGGGCGGATCCCCACGGGGATCGAGATTCCCCGCCCCGCTGTCAAGTCTACTCTTAAAAAAATATAAATTAATTTTACTCTTCAAAATCTCTTCTAACAACTAGAGACTCTTAATGAGGGCGAGGTATAACGGTGATGGAAATGAAGATGAGAATAATAATGCATTTTTTTAACTAACGTATTTTTGTTTTTTTTTTCTAAACAATTTGGATAACTTTTTTTTTATATACAAGTGTATTCCATATACATTTGCATCAATGGTTCCAGCGCCGGAGTCTGTGGAAATCCATTCAAATCAATAAAAAAGAAAATGTAATCCACAATCCTGTAAAGTCTATGAAAATCCTAGTAAATCAATAAAAAAAAAGTCAGTCAAACGCTGCATGGAGTTTATAGATTTTCTAAATCTACTGACTTTTTAAAGTCCAAAAAAATCCAATAGAATCCCAATTGAATACACCCCTATAAGAAAAGATTTTCTCCAAAGCCCATATTCACTAAAAATTTCGGCCACCTCCTATTATAAATAGGGGATGATTATTTCATCCCCAAGTACATAATTCCATGTGTTGGAAAAATCAAGAGCATATATTTTTTTTTCCTTAGTTATTTAAATTACTTGAAGGCATCTCCCACCGGTGATCAAGTAAGGCGAAAGAGAAATACTTGAGATGGGTTGATAAAGCGTGACCGTGATTGTCCCGTTTATTCAAAGGTCAATTCTACAAGAGGTACGTAAGTTACATAAATTCTTGTTTATTCCGCCATAAATTTTATGTGAATTAATTCAACATGCATGATGTTAAATTTGTTGTTGGAATTATTATTTGAATTAATTAGGAATAATTCATGCTAGTAATAATTGAATTTAAATTCGTATTTAATTATCATCCCGAATAGATTCCGGGCACCCCTATTTTCTCAACAGGAAATAGGCCGAGCCGAGCTAGGCTTCTCGTTGGACAGTCTAGGCCTGCTATTTGATATTTGGGCCCAAGCCTGGCCTGTTAACTGTCATAGACTTTTTTCAGAGTCTTGGCCTGGCCTCAAAGCCTTTTAGGGGCCTTTTTAATCATGCTTACAAAATTATATTCAATAATTATATTATTATTAAATCATAACAATTAACTATTTAAATCTTAAAATGAAGAATAAAAATAATTTACCAAAGGATTATCAAATAATAGCATAATAAAAAATTTAATTTATATTTAGCAATATTCTTACATATATATATTAAATATTTATTATATTATATATGTATTGTATTATATATATATATATATATATATATATATATATTATAGTTAAATAGGCCGGTCTGTTGGGCTTAAAAGGCTTACAGAAAAGCTCAAGCATGGCCTATTTAAATAAATAGGCTTTTAAAAAAGCCTAAGCCCGACTCGTTTATTAAACGAGTTGAGCCGAACTGTGCTTTAGGTAGGCCGAACCGTAGGCCCCTGTCGGATAGCCTGGCCTATTCCCACCCCTACCCAAATCCAAATGTGCACTTTTTATTTTATCATTTGTATTATTTTAGTTTGGAAAAATAATGTAGTCCTTTTAATTTTACGTTGTATTCTTCATGAATTTTGAGCATATAGTAAAAAAAAAATCATCAAAACTGTTCTTTTTTGTGGAAGCAATATTCATTAAAAAAATGCAGAAATGCATTAATTTATATAAGAAATATTAAAATAAAGGTAGGGCCTAAATATATTTATTAATTTTGTTCAAAATTAATTATTGAATTATTGAGTATGTATAATAGAAATCAATGCATTCATAATTAAATTTATTAGATATTTTTATCTATAAACTAAATAGGCCAAATCTTTTGGGTATACATTTCTTTCTATATTTATCGCAATTAGCATCCTCATGTTGCATTTTAATTAACACAAAATAAAGCAATGAAACTTGAAATGATGGGAACCAGATTCAATGTAATTAAGTGCATTAATTCATTGAGATTTATACATAAATAATGATAACTCTTGCTTAGTCCTTTTACCATGAGTTTTATTTACATGAACTATAAAAGCTAGTAACTCTAGAGCTATTCTTCAAAGTGCGACCATATAGTACAAGTAATAAAACCAAGAGTATAAAGGAGAGGAAAAATTTTAAAAAAAAAAAAAAAAAAAAAAAACTGAATTAAAGGATGACAATGAAGAAGAGTGGACCAACAATCTTGATATTCTTACATTTGATCTTAATATTTACGGGGAATACATGTGCATTTCCAGCCACTTTTCCATTATGTTATGGAAAATGTATATTTGGTTGCTTAATATTTGGATCCAAAATTCCATGTGCATTCCAATGTTTGATCAAGTGTTATATCAATGTTCAAAATGCACCCCAACAACTTTACTATCACAACCTTGGTTGTGCACTTCATAATTGTGTCATATTTGGCAACGGTACTCTCTCTCCCCCTCTTTATTTTTATACATATATCTAGGTTGTAATCAAATTGAATACTACTATATTCGATTTGTGCTTGCGAATATATTCAAATATTCGTATTCGAAAAAAATTTGAATAATAAATGAGATTTGTATTCAATTCTAGAATAATTAGAATCAATTTTTTCATAGGGCGTGTTTTTGCAAACTCTACAAATAATTTCTAGAATCATTTTTTAAACTCTACATGGGACATGTTTTTTCAAACTCTACAAACAGTTTCTAGATTTTCTTCTCAAAGCTACGTTTTACCGTTTTAAAAATAAGTATTTTGTTAATTTGTAGAGTTTGTAAGAATACCCATATTGTATTATATGATACATCAGTATGACTAATATGTTGAAAAAATATATTTTTATTTTGCAGATACGAAGAGTGTGAACGCGTGCGTAATTGGTTGTGAGAAGGGTGTTGGCGAAAGATTTGAATAAATTTATTTGTATCAATTTGCAAAAACAATGCTATTGATATTTCTTTTGCTTTCAGATTGTATGCAAGCTTATTCCATAATTATGTAACTTATGCTTTCATTTGAGAGATGATAATTTAAATGAACTTAATTGTTTGTTTTTTAGGACACATTTTTGGACCCAACATTCAATTTAAATTATTTTTTCTAATTTTAATCATTTGTAATTGATATATACATATTAAAAATTTAAAGAATGTTATCAATTATTAAAATCCTGTTTGACAAGATATACATAAATGAACTTGTATCCATATATCGATCAAATCGACATATATCATGTCACATATGGTCGTTTTATCAAGTTCATAAATATGTTGCTTTTGATTTATTCTCTCTCGTGGAATATTGTTGATTTTTTTTATTTTGAATGTCAAATCTTGTACTTTTAATTTTAACTTAATTTTGAATTAAATTCACAATTATTTGTGCTAAGGAAAAAGAAAAGAAAAGGAAAAACTATATGTTGATGTGCTAATATTGGCAACATTACGAACACCAACCCTATTTATTTCAACTTTCAATGTCGTGCTTAATGTCATTAACCGCAAGTTGATGACCAAGAAGATTCTAGTCACTTGGTTGCTAATCATAGAACTTAAATAACATAATAGCGGTTTTAAAGTTCATGTGGAGTTAGTGTGAGTTTGCTAGATCCTTCCAGGTTGATCTATAATTGAGGATGCACTTCACACGAATTCTGTATAAATAAAAGCTACAAAATCAATAAATGTAGAAGTTGATACACTTATTATCTGTCGAGTGTTACATATACTTAAGTGATAGGTCTTCTTGTATCTTGTTTTGTTTGAACAATTCTTGTATTATATGTTTTTAATTTATTTATTTGGAATATATTCTTAAAGATTGTTGGCGGGCCTCGTCCCTCGAGTATTCGTGTGAGTGATATTCTTATGTCATGTTCAAATTCTACCCCAATGGATACTCTTTTAACACTTCATATCACATTGAATCTTTTAGTTTGGAGTAGAATTTGGAGCTTGTCGACCGCGCCTCATATTTCTCATTTTGTATGGAGATGTTGCTCCAAATTGTATTCTCTGAGAATTTGTAGACACATGGAGTGATAATTAGTTCAGTTTTTACTTTTTGCTATGCATCACCTCATTTTCTATATGATATGGGCTAGCTCAGAAATAATCTTTGGTCATTGGACCCATATCAAGGAATTAACATCAGAGTAAGACATCTCTAAACTCTATTTCTTAAGGCTTTAGAGCTGGACATAACAAATTTGAAAAAGACTTTATGGAAATAAGGTCTCATCTTCGTTGATATGGGTTAAGCTATACATGGCTCTTGCTCGATAGACACATATCAAAGAGTGATTACTAGAGTTGGAATTATCTTGGGCATTTACCTATGAATTTTTTGAGTTGGACAAGACATCAGCATAAGAATGTCCCACTTTTTGTAACATGCATAGGGATGCGTGGTTTGTGGCCTAATTGATTGAATTCTATATGGCCAGTTTATAATTGACATAAGTGAGTTTAGTTCATAAGTATTATCGTCAGAGTTGGGCAAAAGTGATACTCTAATATCACTTCCCACAAAAATTCCTATGAAAGAATATCCATGATCTCATCCCTTGATTGAGGTGAATAAAATACTCCAAGTTAATGGCTTGCAACAACCGCTTCCATCAGGTAAAAAATACCCCAAAACATACTAGGTTGAATAATTGGTACCAAAAGTGGTCCCAACTCAGCTAGGGCAACCAAAATTTAATATCCTACCCTTAGAGTCTACAAGGTATAAATACTCCTCTCTTTGTCTTCAAAAGGTAATTCTAACCTTGAAAAATTCAGTTATACCTTGTTGTATCTGTGACATTTCTTATATAATAAGTGTGCTAACTTGAGCATCAAAGGAATGACGCCAGAGCCCCCTTTGGCCCGATTTTGTACAGGTTTTCTACCAGAGTTCTCCACAGCCTGAGATTCATTTTACAGACGCACCCAAGTTTATCTAGCATTTTCTAAGGGCATTTTCATGTAATTTACATTGCTCTGCTTAATTTCTTGAATGATTAGTATTGATCTGGAGTTAGCACTCTTCACTATTGCTCACTTGTGTCTTAAATTTGAAACTCAAGTTTATGACCTGATAGTTTGGATTCCAATAGTCAATTGCAGATTTCTGCTCTTACTACCAAGATACTACAATATTGAATTCCTTGTTTTTCACACATATTTTGAATAATTTTTTTAGAAACAAGCAATACTTTAAAAATTATTTAGATGCTAGAACAACCATTATTTCGGTTGCTAGACTACTCTCAAATATCAAGGAGCTTACAAGCTTATTGTATAGAATGTGTTCATTTAAATGTTACTTAATATAGATTATCCTAATTTTATGAACTGGATAGGGGCGAAGCGAGTGTTCAAATCTCATGTTCGTGCATCATGTACATTTGAAACCTCACCTTAATCCAATGCTTGAAAATAAGACTTAAAATTAATCTATACACAAATTTTCGTTCACTCTCAAATTAGTTACCAAAGTTTCATTGTGCTCACTTTTGGTCTAACCGTTAATTGATATTTTTAAGAGGACTGCTTATTACTTAAAAGTGATGAAACTTAGCTATTTCGAGAAGCTAAATGTAATTTTATAAAATTATAATTAAATAAAAAAACTTTTAACAATTATATTTAATTACAATTATTTTTAAATAATTTCATTTAACACTCCTAAATATTTGATTTCGTTAGTCAACAAACGATTAACTGACACCAAGATTAAAAATGAAACTTAAATGACTATTTTAAAGTGGGTAAAAGTTGGGTAACAAATCTAGAAAAAAAGAAGCAAAATTTGGGTATTTAAACTAAAGATACAATTTTGTATGAAAATAGTTAATGATGAAATTTTTATGAAACTGTTTTGAAAGTATAAAGAATCAAATATTTAATCTACAATATTAAAATCACATCAGAAATATCAAGAATATGAGTTTGTATCATATTATGTTGGAGAAAAATAGTTTTGGTGATGACTATTTAATAAGAATTGATGGTCCCGCTTTCGAATACCAAAATGAGAATTCAGGAGCAAAAACAATTTTTTTTTAAAACCTTATCCTCGGGAGTTCAGCAAGAGTGAAGAGTTCTCAAGTCACTGCTCTGCTCAGAGGCTGAGCTACCAAGTCAGTGTGAGCTTGGAGGCTCATGCTCTAAACAGGACAGTGACTCGAGAGATTACACTTCAAGTCACTGCTCTGCTTAGAGGCTGAGCTACCAAGTCAGTGAAGGCTTGGAGGCTCATGCTCTAAGCAAGGTAGTGACTCGAGATACTGAATTCTCGAGTGCGTTGCCTGAGTTGGTCAGTGAGAGGATTCTCCCTGACCTGAATATTTAACTAAAGTTTCCTTTTTAAGTAATGCTCTCAGTGAGCAGATTTTCACAATACTTTAGTAAATACTTTTAGAGAAACGAATGCTCAGTTTAACGTGGTTCAGAGACTCAAGCTCCTACGTCCACGGCCTGATTTAACAGGAAATCCACTCAAGGGATTCTTGTTTTAACGTGCCAAGGTGCACTTACAACTGGACTCACGCCCCTCCCTAGGCTGCCCCTCCTTACTAACTTGACTTCCACCAACAAACCTAACTAGAGGGTTTTGGTTTCAGTTTGGTTTCTCCAACTAGGTGGGGTTTTCCTTTATAATGAGTTAGCCTAAAGCTAAGATTAGGAAAACCTCTCTAAGCTATGAGTTACAAGCTTGACACTCAATGAATGTAAGTGAAACCCTAATAATCAGTGTCGTGGGTGTGAAACGCTCCCTTATGACTCCCTAAGAATTCACACACCCTCACAACTTGTAGGTGTTTGTTTTTCTTTCTACACACCCTTGAAACGAAGCTATGAGCTTGTATTTATAGTATGGATTCAAATGTAACCGTTGGATAAAATTACATTTGAATCTATACAATTAATGGTTTCAACCACTTTTCTTGGAATGCGGCCTTGTCAGTGTCAGAGTTGCTGCCTCGTGCTGATTGGTCCACGTGGGCTGGATTCAACGGATCTTTGACTCAGTGGGTTGACCAGGACCCGACTGACTTTAGGTAGCTTTCTCCTTCACTGACTGATGATCTTCAGTGGACTAACGTCTTCAGTGTAGTTGTCCTTCAGAGACTGTTTGAAGATCACTCCAAGAAGTTTGTCATAAGGCTGAATGACAAACTTCCCTGACCACAGTAGCCTGACTCCTTCAGGGCCTACTTGGTGCAGCACTGATCCTCCTGATCATGCTCTTCACTGAGTGGTCCACCTGACTTAGCTTAGATCAGCCCGGTTTACACTCAGTGGGACATCCTTCAGGCTTCTTTTCTGGTTCAGGTCTCTGGCATGGCTTCAGTCAGTTCTTCTTGGTGTCATCTTGATATTCTCAGGCTGTGTTGCAGAGTTCCCCCTTACTGAGTTCCCCCTCAACTGAACAGCCTATTCTACTGAAAGCTAACCTAGCCTGACCAGAAACAAAAGATACTATCCTGACTGCTTTCAAACCTATTACATGTTTTTTTGGAAAATCATCAAAACTAAATCATATCCCAACAATTTTCCCCTTTTTGATGATTCCAAAACTTCTAACCAAATAATTTTCTATTACAAGAATAATGTCAGAATACAAGTAATAGTTTGAAATATATAGGAATTCCCATAGTTTAAAACGTTTAAGATCTGTTAGGTTGACCATTTATCTTAACAAAACTGGATCAGTGGTCATGTGAACAACCCGCTCTGATACCAATTGATGGTCCCGCTTTCGAATACCAAAATGAGAATTCAGGAGCAAAAATAATTTTTTTTTAAACCTTATCCTCAGGGAGTTCAGCAAGAGTGAAGAGTTCTCAAGTCACTGCTCTGCTCAGAGGCTGAGCTACCAAGTCAGTGTGAGCTTGGAGGCTCATGCTCTAAACAGGACAGTGACTCGAGAGATTACACTTCAAGTCACTGCTCTGCTTAGAGGCTGAGCCACCAAGTCAGTGAAGGCTTGGAGGCTCATGCTCTAAGCAAGGTAGTGACTCGAGATACTGAACTCTCGAGTGCGTTGCCTGAGTTGGTCAGTGAGAGGATTCTCCCTGACCTGAATATTTAATCAAAGTTTCTTTTTTAAGCAATGCTCTCAGTGAGCAGATTTTCACAATACTTTAGTAAATACTTTTAGAGAAACGAACGCTCAGTTTAACGTGGTTCAGAGACTCAAGCTCCTACGTCCACGGCCTGATTTAACAGGAAATCCACTCAAGGGATTCTTGTTTTTAATGTGCCAAGGTGCACTTACAACTGGACTCACGCCCCTCCCTGGGCTGCCCCTCCTTACTAACTTGACTTCCACCAACAAACCTAACTAGAGGGTTTTGGTTTCAGTTTGGTTTCTCCAACTAGGTGAGATTTTCCTTTATAATGAGTTAGCCTAAAGCTAAGATTAGGAAAACCTCTCTAAGCTATGAGTTACAAGCTTGACACTCAATGAATGTAAGTGAAACCCTAATAATCAGTGTCGTGGGTGTGAAACGCTCCCTTATGACTCCCTAAGAACTCACACACCCTCACTGGCACGTTAAAAACAAGAATCCCTTGAGTGGATTTCCTGTTAAATCAGGCCGTGGACGTAGGAGCTTGAGTCTCTGAACCACGTTAAACTTGTCGTGTTCTTATTGCTTTGATATATTGCATACCTGCCATATTAATTGTTCATTCATTGCATAAGATTTATCAGGTTTGAATCAATCAGTCTGATCTATTAAAAAGAGCACTGCCCTTACTAAACACTTTTCAGAGGAGTAATCAGTTTTCAGAAGCAAACTAATCAAGACTTTAAACTATCAGGGCCCATGCATTTCCGCACTGAACTTAAACTGATAGTTAGCCAATTGACTTGCACCAAGTGTAGTCAGTAGGTGTATTATCAGCTCCTAGTTCTTTATCACTCTGAGTAAAGGGGACTCAGTAAGGTTTTAAGTTTGAAAATTTGGTATATATGTATTCCCTCCCCCCCCCATACACGTATTCATCGGTCTTGTACCGGGACCAACAATATGTTTGATGACCTCTTTGCCAGACATGAAATCCTGAAAAAGAGTGAGGACTCCCTTAAGCAGAAGGTTGCAGCAATGAATAAATCTTCAGTGGCTAGAGAGGAAATAAATAGCAGCCAGATGCTTGGGAATGAGAAAAAGGGGCTTGGATATGTCCCTAAGAAATCCTCACAAGGTCAATCTCATGTTTGCTTCAGGGAGCAACATTGAGAGAGTGTTTGTCCAAGCAGGCAAGGGTAAAAAGAAAGTTGTATTCGAAGCCCGCAAAACTGATAAGGGTAAGGAAACTGCTGAGACAGTCGGGGTAGCGCATAAGGGTGTTAAACCAAAACCCAAGGGAAAGGCTAAGCAATCAAAGGAGGCCCCTGGGAGCTCAGGCCAGAGGAAACCTCAGCGTAAGCCGAGGAAGACTCAGGCCAAGAGCACTCAGACTGCTCAACAGGGGTATTATCATGCATGGCAATACCTCCAGGGAAGGCCAGGCATGATAGCACCTCCATGGTTTTGGCATCCTGAAGCCTATAACTGCTTTCAGTTCCCTTACTTGCCTAGGGGGAACCAAAAGCAAGGCACTCATCAAGGACAAACCTCAAGACCAGCTGCACCAAGGCATAGGAAGAACAGGAAGCCAGCCCAAAAGGCATCCACTCAGGCTCCTGTGAAGCCTAAGCCTGACACTCATACGTCATCTTCTTCTCAGGCTAAAAAGAAGAAAATTGTGTATATTGATGTTTCTGAGAAACATATCTACCACTCTGAGGTAATCAGGGTAGTGAAGCAGGTCTAGATCCCGAAAGGTACAACTAACACAATAGGACCCAACACCCAATGGGTACCTAAAGCCTGATCTGTTTGTAGGCGGCTGTGAATCACAACAAGAGGAGAGAAGACTCAATCAAAGCTGGTTGGTACCTAGACAGTGGTTGCTCAAGGCACATGACTGGAATGAAGAGTCTTCTCCAAGAGTTTCAAGGTAATAATGGTCCACAGGTAACCTTTGGTGATAACTCAAAAGGTCTCACTAAAGGGTTTGGTGTCTTGAAAATAGGTACAGTCAAAGTGGAGAATGTGTCCTTTGTGGAAGGACTGAAGCATAACCTGTTGTCAATAAGTCAGTTCTGTGATAAAGGTTTCAGTGTTGAGTTCTCATCGAATATATGTTCAGTCAAGGACAAATCAACACAAGTGCTACTATCAATTATTATGAAAGGTAACGTTTATTTAGCTGATTGGAGCAGCACTGTTCCTAATACTTGTTTTGTTGCTAAAAGCTCATCTGAGCTCAGTTGGTTATGGCATAAACGATTAAACCACCTAAACTTTAAGATTCTTAACAAAATATCTAGACTTTCACTTGTTGAAGGTTTACCTAATAAAGTTTTTAGCAAGGATCATGTGTGCAAAGCATGTCAGGAAGGGAAGCAAGCCAGAGCGTCATTTAAAGAAAAAACTTCCTTCTCCACTGACAGGGTTCTTCAACTTTTGCACATAGATTTGTTTGGCCCTGTAACACCTGTGAGTATGAATGGTAGGAAGTACACCCTTGTGGTTATTTATGATTATTCTAGATATACTTGGGTTATTTTCTTGTTGAATAAGAAGGAAACAAAGGTGAAGCTTCCAGAGTTGCTCAGGAGACTCGGCAATGAGAAGAATCAGTCCATTACTAAGATTAGATCTGATAAGGACACTGAAGGAAGCTGCCAAGATCATGCTAGCTGAGTCAGGATTACCCAAGAAGTTCTGGGCTGAGCCAATCAACACTGCATGCTACACTCAGAATAGATCCATGCTGAACAAACAACATGCACAGACCCCATATGAGAAATGGAACAAAAGGCAGCCACGTATCTCTTATTTCCATATATTTGGTTGCAAGTGCTTCATCCTCAACAATGGGAAGACCCAGTTGAAAGCCTTTGATAGAAAATCTGATGAAGGAATATTCTTGGGATATTCTGAAGTTAGTAAAGCTTTCAAGGTTCACAACTGTAGGACCCTTATTGTGGAGGAATCACCACATGTTGTGTTTGATGAATCTATTACTGAGTCTAGGATAAATGTGTTGAATCCTGACACTGAGGAGGTCACAAGGAAAGTGACAAGGCTGAGCTTGAAGAATCAACCTGATCCAAATGTCAAAACTGTGTCAATTCCAAGATGGGACGATGACGATGATCAGGATAATGATATAAGAGTCACTCCTAAGCCCAGCGTATCAGGGATAGTTGAGCCTCAGACTGAAGGACAGGCTCAACCTGAGGTAAGTACTGTCTATGAAGATGCTGTCGCAGCTGAGATGGTTCCTGAGTTACCTCATCAAGGGGGAATCAATGTCCCTGATATTGAGCTTATAAATCCCTTTGGTATGGACTCAGGATCATCCCCTTCTGTTCAATATCCTAAATTCTATGAACCTGTAGACACTAACATTGCAGGTACTTCAGGAACTACTCCAGGCAAGAGAACATGGCTAGAGAGTCATCCCATTGACCAGGTTATTGATGATCCAACTGAGGGAGTCAGGACCAGACGGTTCTATGGTGAGAGCACACTGTTCTGTTGCTTTCTCTCTAAGCAAGAGCCTCAGAACATTGAAGAAGCTCTCACTGACTCGAACTGGATCATAGTCATGCAAGAGGAGTGTTGGTCCCACTAGATAGATTAATTATGGAAGCTTAAACTTAAATTAAAGTCTTTTTCAAAATCCTTTTTCAAGAGCACATAAAAAGCAATATAAATGAAAGCGATAAAGAAGACAAGATATATAGTGGTTCGGATATAACGACCCTACGTCCACTCTCTTTTTTTATCAAAAGGGGCCTTACTAACCAACCAACCAACAACTATCTTTCTGGAATTGAGAAGTACCAGATCCTTCTTACAGCAGCCTTTAGATCTAACTTCGATCTAAAGCTAAACTTACTTCAACCTTGTCTAACAAGATGAATAGGTTGAGTATTCCCACAACTCCTTAATGAGTGAATATAAATATGACCAAAGAAAGAGTTCTAAAGTGTGGTAATCAAGAGGCTTGGATATGAACTTTGTGCACGTGTATTTCTCTAGAGGCTTTCTTCAAAGATACACTGTTGTATATATAGAGATAATTAGGGTTTAGCCGTTGGAGAGCTAATCTAATCAGATCTCTAACTAAGAAAGCTTCAATCAATCAATTCCCTAATTGATTGATTGGGTTGGTGAGATCCTTGGATTGATTGTCTTCAAATACTTTCCAATCCGATCATGTTTGACTTCATTTGAATTACCAACGGTCAAATGCTTCCATTGCACAACTCTAATTCTTCCAGAGTAGGCAGGACCAGATACTAGGTGACCTCGAAGTCCTCTAGTCCAGAGTCGGTTAAGAACCAGAGTACTCAGTAGAATCTAGATATGATTCTGAGCATCTTTTTGTTCACCAGACTCGTCTGGTCTGGGAAGGTCTTCTGCCTCTGGTCTGATCTCATTTGGTGAAGTCTTCTGGTGGAGTTCTCTGGTGGGGTCTTCTGGTGACTCTTCTGGTGAAGTCTTCTGGTCTGGCAGTTCCCCCTAGATTAAGTCCTAATCTATTACCTCATCTGGCTAACAGGTCCAGATGGTCCTATTACATCTTCTGGTTTGTTTTAACTCATCAAAACTATACAACTTTTATCCTAACAAGGAGTTGAATCAGTTCACATGGAATCAGGTTTGGGAACTGGTAGATAGACCTAGGCATCAAGGTGTTATTGGTACCAAATGGGTCTTCAAGAACAAGAAGGATGAGAATGGTGTTGTAGTGAGGAACAATGCAAGATTGGTTGCAAAGGGGTATTGTCAGTCTGAAGGAATAGATTATGATGAGACCTTTGCTCCAGCGGCTAGGTTGGAAGCTATCACGTTGTTCCTTGTATATGCAACATACAAGAAGTTTAAGGTGTATCAAATGGACGTCAAGAGTGCCTTCCTGAATGGTGTACTCAATGAAGAGGTATATGTTGAACAACCTCCTGGGTTTGAGGTTGGAGATAGAGTATATCATTTTAAGAAAGTACTCTATGGACTTAAGCAAGCTCCTAGAGTTTGGTATGATACCCTCTCCCAATTCCTGACTGACCATGGGTTCAGGAAGGGAACCGTTGATAGGATGTTGTTCAGGATCACTGAAGGTGATGACATTCTCTTGGTCCAGATTTATGTGGATGACATAATATTTGGATCACCAAGTCATCAGCTCTGTGAGAAATTCTCTAAATTGATGACTGGTAAATTTGAGATGTCTATGATGGGAGAGATGAACTTCTTCTTAGGATTGCAGGTCAAGCAGACTGATCAAGGGATTTTCATTAATCAAGCCAAGTATACAAGAGACTTGATTCAGAAGTTTGGAGTTCAGAATTGCAATTCGGCTAGGATCCCAATGAACACAAATTAGAAGATGGATCCTGACACTGAAGGAGCTTTAGTAAACCACACTGAGTACCGAGGGCTGATTGGATCTTTGTTATACCTGACTGCAAGTAGGCCTGACATTACTTTTGCAGTTGGTGTGTGTGCTAGGTATCAGTCTAACCCCAAGAGAAGTCATTTGGAGGCTGCTAAGAGGATACTTAAGTATTTGAAAAAGACAGTCAATATGGGACTATGGTATGCTTCAGATGACAACTTAAAGCTGACAGGTGATTCAGATGCAGATTATGGAGGTTGTAGGATTGATAGGAAGTCCACCTCAGGGACATGTTAGTTTTTGGAGAGTAAGTTGATCTCGTGGTTTAGCAAGAAGCAGAATTCAGTGGCGACATCCACAACTGAGGCTGAGTATATGGCTGCAGGTAGTTGTTGTGCTCAGATTTTGTGGTTGAGGCAACAATTGAGAGACTACCAAGTGTTTGCAAATGAGGTTCCAATCTATTGTGACCACAATAGTGCTATAGCAATCACTCAGAACCCAGTGCTTCACACAAGGTGCAAGCATGTGGATATTAGGCATCACTTCATACGAGATCATGTGGAAAAGAAGGACATTAGGATGGAGAAAATTCACACTGACAGGCAGAGAGCTGACATCTTGACTAAGCCCTTGGCTGAAGTAAGATTTATGGAACTGTTAGTGGAGTTAGGTCTCTTAGGTCTGGGAGAGCAGTCAGTGTAGAATCTAGGGGGGACTTAGGCCAAACTCGACTAAGCGAGGTATCAAGGTGCTACAATGTCTCCCTGACAGGTATGAGTTCAATCCTGACCTTTGTAAATTTTAAGCGTCTCACTGAGTCCTTCATCCTGAAAATCTCCATTAAATGCATTCCATTTTCATTAAAAGTGCGCCTTTTGATATTTAAACTCATGCGTGTCGGAGCATTTAATGCGCGCAGTTACTTTTTCATATATGTGTCCGTTTTATACGGAATATGACTGACTTGGGTAATTAACTGAGATTAATCTTAGCCCTTCATTTCAAAATCCTTTCGAATTCAGGATTAATCTCAACCCCACGTCTGACTAACTGACTTTGTTATATTAATTAGAAAAGTCATTTGAGAAATTTACGCAAACACAATCTCACACTGCACACTGAGTTTTCTCTCATTTCAAACTACTTTGCAAATTTCTCAAACACCACAAATCTCAATGGCTTTTCTTAATACCACCTGGTCTGCTTATGACATCTCTGATGTTTTCAAGAACAAGTTGGTGAACATGGAGCATATAATCACCATGGAAGGAGCGTGCTTGAATGTGAAGGAGATTCAACCCGTCTTTGATTGGATCGCCAAGGCCAGAATGGAAAAATATTTCATGAAGAAACCCACTTCTGTTCTTCCAAAGGCAGTTGTGGAGGCATACTTGAACCTCTTCACTCTCAAGGGAGAATTGTTCACGAGGGTCACTATTTTGGTGCCAACTAGAGAGAAGAACGGGGACGGTGAAGAGCTCTACAACGAGGAGACACGCAATATTGATCTGCAGAAGGTGGTGAAGAAAGTGTTTGGGCTTCCATGCTCTGGTATCAATCCAAAAACGTACAAAGAGAACAAGGAAGGAGAGTTGCTGAAGGAGTGGATGAAGTCAGGCTCTTCTGAGTTCAGGGCGAGACAACACAAGGACACCCTCAAGTCCGAATATCGTGCCATGATCGATGTGGTGTCGAAGATGATTATGGGCACTGTTAGGTCCCATGAGCAGTTGAGTCTGCCAAAGCTGAGGGTGATGAGAGCTTTGGTAGATGGTGTGGAGGCCAACTGGGAGCAATACTTCCTTGACCAGTTGAGTTAGGCTGCACTGGACAAATTGAAGAAGGATGAGTCCAAGAAGCACGTTTTTGTGGGTGTCATTCTTCCATTTGGGGCCAGGCTATCTCTGTTTATCTCTGAAGCTTGTTAGGGATTGTTGGGCGCGGAGTTCAGCATCTCCCAGCCACGTCGGGCGCGATAAAGGTCCAGTGTGCCAAGTCTGGCGGAGGCTATTCAATCTGTGGCGCTGCAGCTAGATAGGGTTAAAGGAAATAAAGTAGCACCTCACTACAAGTCCGTGCTTTTAGTCTAGTGGCAAGCGCTTGATCCTACAAGTGGTATCAGAGCACAGGTCACGGGTTCGAATCCCAGTGGAAGGCATTTGTTGGCCAAGAGGGCTGGCAGATGCTGGAGGGGGTTGTTGGGTGCGAAGTCCAGCATCTCCCAGCCACGTCGGGTGCGATAAAGGCCCGGTGCGCCAAGTCCGGCGGAGGCTATTCGATCCGTGGCGCTGCAGCTAGATAGGGTTAAAGGAAATAAAGTAGCACCTCACTTCAAGTCTGGGCTTTTAGTCTAGTGGCAAGCGCTTGATCCTACAGGGATGTACATTCGACTTGGAGGATGACCGTTCTCCCAAGAAGATTATGTTCTCCACTGAGGCCGAGACTTATGCTATTTTAGGCATACCTGACCCAACGCTCCACTGAAGGGTCAGAGGAAGAAGACTGGGGGCAAGAAGAAGGTTGTTATCACTAACTTGCTTGAGAGGGTGGATGAGCTCTTTGAGAAGAGGAAGGATGCTGAGGTAGAGGTTGCCGCAGAGAGAGAGGCGGAGAAAGAGGCAGAGGAGAAGGCCCAGGAGGAGAAGAGTGCCAAACTGAAGGTTGTTCTAAAGTCCAAAGCCACGGCTAAGGGACTGGAGAAAGGGACTGAGAAAGTCTCCAAGAGTGTTGTTTCTGAGGCTTAGGAGACTGACGATGACGTCAGAAATGAGGAAGGGGCTGAGATGAGGCCGCTGAAGAGGCTGAGGAAGGGGCCTAAGAAGTCCCCTGCAAAGGCGCTGAAGGAAGTCAGCCTAGTCAGGGAGAAGTCAAGCTCTCCACGAGACTCTGACTTAGATCAGGTCAGGGAGACCATTGATTCAGCTGAGATTCTCCAACCTGATCTCCCCAATCCCACTGAACCACAACCCCCAACTACCTCTGAACCTCAACCCCCAACCACCTCTGAACCTCAAACCACCTCAAACCCCAATGAACCTACCCACCTAAACACTGATCCACCCCCACCCCAGTCAGAACCAAATAATCCAAACACATCCGAGCCTGAGCCCAACCTCCCAAATCCTGAGGATTTCCCCGTCACTTCTAAAGATCCGAAAGACATCGACCCTGAACTGGATCTTATCATTGAAGAAGCTGTGGAGGAGGATGACTCTGAAGATATCACCTCCCTTCTCTTTCTTGGTTCCATCAAGGATAGGGCTGATAGATGGGTGGTAACAAGTTTCCCTTCACTGAACAACTACCCAGAGCTACGAGAATGGATGGTTGACCTGAAAGTCTGGCTGGAGTACAAGCAGGCTAACATGGTGGAGCAGCGGATGCTTGTCGAGCTGAAGGGATGGGATTTCTGGTGCTCGGAGGAAGCAAGGCTGACTGAGTATTTCGGGATAACAAGCTACTTGGCGTTGCTGGAGATGGATGCAGTCAGGGAGCTTGTTGCCAAAATGATCACCATGCGTGGAGAAAAGTCCAAGTTCTTTGACACTCCTGAAAAGGATAACAAAGACGATGATAAGGATGGTGATGGCCCTGAAGACGGTCAGGATGGTGGAAGGATTGGAGATCTGGTGGAGGAAACCGCCAGAGAGCTGGATGAGATGAGCTCTGAGCCTCAGGCTCAGGGGAAATGTGAGAAAGAGACTGGTGTCAAGGGTGGACCAGTCGCTGAGGATGTTGTGAACATCTTAGCCACCAATTATACAACAGTCGATGACGGGACTCCCTGCCCTAAAACAAAGGAGGATGTTGTAGAGGGGTCAAAGGTGACTCCTAGTTCTGAGGGACTTATTCCCGAAGTTCGAGTAAGCATAGCTGAGCCTGATCAGGCAGCTATGACTTCTCCAAAACTGCCTTCGGTGCACCCTAAGGAGGGGATTGAAGACGCAGGGGCTGACCAGGGAGACCAGCCACAGCCTGACGGAGCCCAGGATGATGGAACTGATGTCGTCATCACTGGAACTGGGCAAGCCAGCTTCACCAGTATTGTCCAAGTCAAGCGAGAGAAAACAACTGAGAATCTCGCTGAGCTATAGCATGAAATGACAAGGATAAAGGCTCAGTCCAATGCCAAGGACAAGGGGATTCAGAAACAGTTGAGATGGGTGAAGTCAGCGCTCAAAATGGTGGCCAACTCTGAGGTGAAGAGTTTGAAGAAGATGATGTTGTCCACCATTTCATCTGTCAAGGTTGAAAGGAAAACGATGAAGAAGCTGATGGATAATTCACTGACTATTCTTTGAGATGAGCATGATGCGAGAATGGTGAAGGCAGTAGAGCACTTGGCACATCAGGCTGCAACACTCCTCATTGAGGCACTCAACTCAGCAGCGTCCAAGATGGCTTTGGAGTCAGAATGGATCGGTCAGGAGTCAGCCAAGGTGACTCAGGAATCTGCCAAGATTGCTCAGGAGTCTGAGAAGATTTCACCGAAGACTGCTCAGGTTCTAGAAGAGTCAGCGAAGATGGAAGCCAGGCTAGCACGCACTGAGCAGGGCCTTCAGACCAATATGGAAATATTTAAGAAGAAGCTCAAGGATAACCTTGCCAGTGTGTCCTACGCGGGGTCAGGAATTGCAACGGGAGTAGAGATGCTGAAGGAAAGAGTTAAGGAAGTCCAGTCCTTAATTGCCTTTGTTATCAACTCAGGAGAAGAAGCATTAAGAGAAGCACTCCCACCTCCGCCTACCAAGGATGATGCCAAAAAGGGGGAAAGAGGGAAGAAAAGATCTCTCCCTGAGGCATCAGAGGCTGAGAAGAATGAAGCAGTGTTGAGTACACCAAGAAAGTCAGCCAGGATTGAGGCTGCGGCAAAGGCTAAGGACACTTCACTTACTGTTCCTTCCTTACCACCTATCCAAGAAAGTTCAGAGTGCTCACCAGTTCACACCATATATAATCCAATCACTTACGACGCTGACAAGGTCGCGGAGTTGTGTGAGGAAGCTTAGGGAGCTGCCCCTGAGAAGAGTGAGGCTCAGCGCAGAGCTGATATTGCTCAGAAGGAGAAGGTGCGCATCTTTGAGAAAAAGGTGGAAAAGCTGACTGATATCACTGAGTTGCAAAAGAAGGAGCTTGATAATGCAGTGATCAGTCTGCTAAGGAGGAAGAAAGCAAAGCATGAGCCAATGAAGTACAGAAAGAAGCCAACGGCAAGGAAGATAAGCCTTTTATCACTGCAGAAGCCTGAGGAGCCTACTCAGAGGATTGCGCTTATTGAAAAATTCATTTCAGATAATCTGAAGGAGTTTTGGTTGGATGCACGGGACGAGTTCATCAGGCTATGGTATATTGTGAAGAAATGGGGCGACACTGAAGATATTGATGCGCACTTCATAGACTTCATGTCCGACAACCACCCTGAACTCTTGAAAGGTATCTTGGAGGAGGCTGACACTGCCAGAGTTCAAATCAAGGCCCCTGGGTTCCTTACTCGTCCACTACCACTCCAGGCAAATGGTAAAGGCTATGACTCAAAGGCAATCATGGTTAAGGTCTTCAAGATTGCCAAGGCCTGAAAAGATGATTTTTCTTAGAGGTCAGGCTAGTCTTGGTTAGGTTTGTAAGTTAGTCTTTTTACAATTTACAGGTACTCAATGAGAGGAGTACTCATTGATAACAATCAAGACTGAAGCCTGAAGACTCAAGAGCACCATCTTGAGCTTATGACAGTTCATCTAAGCTGGCTGAGTAAGAGTCAGGATGAAGAGCATGATCCTGAGATCATTGCTTACTCAGTACTGTAGGGAACATGATCACACTGAGTATTTGGAAAACACTTGGAGTAGTATCCAAGCAAGTCAAAAGGAATGTCAGCGCTGGAAAACGTATGTAGATGAGGACAAACCTGAACTCAGTAAAGACAAGACTGAACTGAAGAATGAGTTCTGACATTCTCACCTACCTGATGACGTGGACCAATCAGAGAGCGCCAAGTCATGTACGGACATTGACTTGAACCTGACATCCCTGCGCATTTCAATGGGCAAGCATTAAATGCAATTACCAAATCCCTGCAAGGACGGGTGCTGCATGAGAGAGATATCCGTTGAACAAATCCTACGAGAAGACAACCTAGAAGGTTATCTCTTCCAACGGATAGTTTTCAAAGTTGCCTATAAATACAGAAGACAACCCAAGCAAGGTTACTGGAAATTTCGAAGCCAAGAAATTACTCAAACTCTCAGCGCACAAAGCACTCAGCATTTTAAAGAAGCACTCGAAACATCTCAAATTTCCCAAGTGTGTCTTAGTTAGAGAGTTATTCTGTATTCCACTGAGTGAACCAAGTTATATCTTAAGCTTAGAGTGATTATCCATCCTTAGCATAGCCTTGTCTTGTAAGGATAATCACAATCTTAGTTGAAAACCAAACTGAAACCAAAATCCTCTAGTCAGGTTTGTTGGTGGAAATTAAGTGAGTGAGTTAGAAGGAGTTTGTATAGGTCAGTGAGTGAAGCTGATCTTGGTACACCTTGACACGTTCAAAACAAGTCAATTCTTAGTGGATTCTCCTATTCAATCAGGATCGTGGACGTAGGAGCTTGAGTCTCTGAACCACTTTAAACTCCCTATGCCTTTATTGCTTTGAATATTTTTCTTAACTGTTCATTTAATCAAGCCATTCATTGCATTGTTTATCAGGCATGAATCAATCAGCCTGATCATTAAACTGAGCAATGACCTTCTAACTATGACTTCTTAAGAAAGAAAACAAGTTTTCAGTAAGCAAACTAAAACAAGACTTTAAACTTTTAGTTCTCACACATTCCGCACTGAACATAAGTAGATAGTTAGCCAACTGACTTGCACTCAGTGTTGTTAGTAGGTGTATTATCTACTCAGTATTCTACATTACTCTGAGTTAAGGGGACCCAGTCAGTTTGAAAGTCAGAAAAATTTGTATACGTGTATTCCCCCCCATACACGCATCACTCAGTCTTGTATCGGGACCAACAGTGATGCATGTCAAAGGGTAAATTAATAGTGCACCCCTCGTGCACCATGTTGGGACTTGAGTCTCCGGTTTTCCTTGAATGGATTCAGGGAGACATTTATGGACCGATAAACCCAGCATCAGGACCATTCCGGTATTTCATGGTCCTAATTGACGCATCTACTAGGTGGACATATGCATGTTTGCTGTTTACCCGCAATCAAGCTTTTCCAAATCTAATTGCGAAAACTATCGAGCTTTGAGCTTAGTTCCTAAATTATCCAATAAAATCGATTCGTATGGATAATGTTGTTGAGTTTACCTCAAAAGCCTTTGCAGATTACTGTATGGCTCTATGAATTAAAGTGGAGTATTATGTCCCTTACGTCCAGACCCAAAATGGTCTTGCTGAAGCGCTAATAAAACGTATCAAACTTATCGCTAGACCATTACATATGAACTCTAAATTACCCACTTCATGCTGGGGGCATGCAGTCCTACATGCATCACATCTGATACAAATCCATCCAACTGCATATAATGATTATTCCTCCCTACAGCTAGTGCGTGGGAAAGAACCAAACATTTCCCATCTGCGTATATTTGGATGTGCGGTGTATGTTCCGATAATATTACCAAAGCGTACCTCTATGGGCCCACAAAGGAAGCTAGGTATTTATGTTGGATTTGACTCTCCATCCTGAAATACTAGAACCTTTGTCCGGGGATCAATTAACGGCCCGGTTCACTGACTGCACGTTCGATGAAGATCGCTTTCCGGTATTAGAGGGAGATCCAAATTCAAAATTGAATGAATGTCGGGAACTTACGTGGAACGTAAGTGATCTTTAGTATCTAGATCCACGCACTAGTCAATCTAAACTGGAAGCTCAGAAGATCATTAACTTGCAAAATTTAGCAAATAATCTGTCAGACGCGTTCATTGACCATAGAGGTGTAACTAAATCGCATATACCTGCAGTAAATGCACCCCAAAGGGTTGAGGTCCCAAGTAAATCAAGTATACATGTCCCCACACGCCAGAAGCATAAAAGACCTATAAACGATAAAAATACACCTAAAATTAAAGCTAGCAAAACTGACCAGACAAACGTGAAATCTTATAAAAAGATTCGTCTAGAAAACTTGATGTCTCCAGAAGAGATTAGTCCAGAAGATGAGATTCCTAGTAATGAAGCACGTGCACAAAATATTCAACGCACTAGGACTGCGTAACGACCAGACCTAGATGTAACGCCCCGAATCCAGAATGCAGGTCCTTATGGCTTTAGCACTCTGAACTCAGGTCGTCACTTAGTGATTGTAAAATCTGAGCGTAAAAATTTCATTTTTGAAAATATAATATCCATCTTGAAAGGTACTTTACAGCGGAAAAATTAAACGCTTATTAAGACTATGATCATACATAAGAAATTTATTAATTAAAACTTGGGCATATTGAAAACATTAGTCTTAATATTAGAACTTTAAGCATAAATCATCGATGAACCAATGGCTCCGTGTCTACTGAAACTCCCGGGCCTCGGCATTATATCCTGAAAATGTTAAACGTTTGGGGTGAGATAAAAATCTCAGTGGATAACCTGTATGCTCTTATATAGATTGATATGATTCTGAAAAGGTTGATTGTTTTACCCTTCCCCATATTTAAATCTTAAAGTACTTTAAATGTATTTTATCTTACTTGCATACATACATCCATACATACATACCATACATTCATACATACATACCCGCACTATGACAAGTTACGTTAGTCGTACTATTCTGAGTACGCTAAGGCAGTATTGCCCCCTTTGGCGGTTCTTGTGGGCAGTCTTAATTTCAACATACTCTGCAGATATGTCTTAATTTCAACATATCCTGTGATGCAACTTTTCATTGCACCCGTATTCGCACTATGACAACTTACGTTAGTCGCACTATTTTGAGTACACTAAGACAGTATTGCCCCCTTCGGCGATTCACAACATAAACATCACCATCAACACATAAACTTATCATTCCATACATATTATGTTGTATTTTTACGTTTATACTACTTTGCTTCAAAAATATACCAACAGTCCGTATAAAATTAACAACTGCAATACAGATGATGTTTGTTGGGATATGTTTTAGTTTTGATGATTTCCAAAATAACTTGTAATAGGTTTGAAAGCAGTCAGGATTGTATCTTTAGTTTCAGGTCAGGCTAGGTCATTTCTCAGTAGAATAGGCTGTCAGTTGAGAAGAACTCAGTTGAGGGAACACTCAGTTGAGAGGGAACTCAGTGAGGGGGAACTCAGCAACACAGCCTGAAGAACTCAAAGATGACATCAAGAAGAACTGACTGAAGCCACGGTAGAGACCTGAACCTGAAGAGAAGTCTGAAGGATGTCCCACTGAGTGTAAACCAGGCTGATCTAAGCTAAGTCAGGTGGACCACCAAGTGAAGAGCATGATCAGGAGGATCAGTGCTGCACCAAGTAGGCCCTGAAGGAGTCAGGCTACTGTGGTCAGGGAAGCTTGTCATTCAGCCTTATGACAAACTTCTTGGAGTGATCTTCAAATAGTCCCTGAAGGACAACTACACTGAAGACGATTCAGTCCACTGAAGATCATCAAGTCAGTGAAGGAGGAAGCTACCTAAAGTCAGTGGGTTTTGGTCAACCCACTGAGTCAAAGATCCATTGGATCCAGCCCACGTGGACCAATCAGCACGAGGCAGCAACTCTGACACTGACAAGGCCGCATTCCAAGAAAAGTGGTTGAAACCATTAATTGTATGGATTCAAATGTAATTTCCTCCAACGGTTAAATTTGAATCAACACTACAAATACGAGCTCATAGCTTCGTTGTATATGTGTGTGAAGAAAGAAAAATCAACACCTACGAGCTGTGAAGGTGTGAGTTTTTAGTGCATTGTATGGGAGATATAAGGAGACACGATTCACACCTTGTTCACTGACCATTAGGGTTCACATATATACACAAATGAGTGTTCAGCTTGTAACTCTTAGCTTAGAGAGGTTTTCCCAATCTTAGCTTTAGGCTAACACATTGTAAGGGAAAATCTTACCTAGTTGGAGAAAACCCAACTGAAACCATAACCATTGTCAGGTTGCTGGTAGTAAGTTGTTTAGTGAGGAAGTAAGGAAGTAAGAAAGATCTGGAGTATAGATCTGGGTGCACCTTGGCACGTTAAAAATAAGAATCCCAGTTAGTGGATTTCCTGTTAAATCAGGCCGTGGATGTAAGAGCTTGAGTCTCTGAACCACGTTAAACTGAGTGTTCACTCTTTTAAAGTATTGACTAAAGTATTGTGAAAATCTGTCCACTGAGAGCATTGTTAAAAGAAAACTTTGGTTAAGTATTCAGGTCAGGGAGAATCCTTCTCACTGACCAGTTAAGGCAACGCACTAGAGAGTTCAGTATCTCGAGTCACTGTGTTGCTTAGAGCATGAGTTTTCAAGTCTTCACTTACTTGATAACTCAGCCTCTAAGCAGCGCAATGACTTGAAGTGTAACCTCTCGAGTCACTGCCTTGTTAAGAGACTGAGCCTTCAAGTCATCACACTGATTTGATGTCTCTGACTCTTAGCAATGCATTGACTTGAGTATTATTCACTCTTGCTGAACTCCCTGAGGAAAAGTTTAAAAAAAAAAAATTGCTCCTGAATTCCCATTTTTGTTATTCGAAAACGGGACCATCAATGTTACCCACCTCTTAACTTTTAAGAAAAGTTATAAACTTCTTCTAAAATCCGGGAACCCAAGGACTATAGGGACATCCGAGCTCTAACCAGTGTCGCACCTCACCTAGCATAGTTTCTTTCACATCTTAGTCATTATTTTATTCTTAAACATTCATGAAAACCACTGAAGTTATCTTAAACTTTCCATAGATAAAACATATTGATCACATAATCGTTCTTTTGTTACTTTTCCCAATTGAAGAGTTTTTTGGATCTTCGGATCGTATTTTTACGTCCGAAGGTCTTTTGATATTTTCTTACTTCTTCGCACATCATATCAAACAAGATTTCTTAATATTATTTTAGTCGTTAATGAGTTTAACGGGGACGTTAAACTCCTTTATTTACACTTCTTACTCGAAGACTTCACTACATTTAAATTCCTTAAAACATGATTTAACAAAACTTGACAAATTAGTTAAAACATTAAACCATTTGAAACTTAACATAATAGCATTTCAATATATATATATATATATATATATATATATATATATATATATATATATTTAACAAGTTTGCATACTTGGTTCTTACAAGACAACTTATTGAAATATTTATTTGTTTAAAGGTCGATTTTTCATGCATATAATTCGCGAAACATCTTAACTTCAAAAAATCATGAAACTTGACATTTAACATAAATACTACATGAATATACTTATCACTGGGATAAATATCTTCCCTAAACATGATTTTCTAGGCAAACAAGTTATTCATAAAGGCATAGATGTACACATTCTTATAAAACTAAGGATTTAATTGTTATAAAAACACACTCATAGAAAACCATTTTTATAGAGTCATTGCTCAATATGCATATTTTCAATTCAAGGATTAAGGCTAGTCATACTCATTAAAACTAAGGTATTTAAAATCTTAGCTTACAAGTTCTTACTTGTCTAGCCCAAGATTTAAACCCTTATACATGTCATTGGCTACTAAACTCCTATCCACATGATACTAAAATGTTCTAAGCTCTTATCCTATCATGAAAAATAAGTATAAAACACCTAAACAAGAAAAACATTTCAAATTATCAAGTTAAAAGTTGTGCAGTTTGTTCTCCCAAGTCTTCTACTTGCAACTTTGGGTATTTTTCAAAAATACTTAGACACATCCAAAAATCATGAAATTTATACAGTACCTACATCTTGAAATGGAAAACACATATAAAAATTGTTCTTAGACATTTGGTGTGTCAAAAATAGAGTTTAGAGTTTATTTTCAAAACTGGTACATAAACTATCTATGTTTCACAGAAGGTTGACAGTGACGCGTCATCAACAAAACAATTTTGGTAAAAATATTTAGACACGTTCTAAAATTATGCAAAAATTCATAGACAAGTCTAATAATACCTAGTATTTAAATATGATTTTTACAAAAATTAAATCCTTGCCGATAATTGTCAGATCTTTCCTAAACATGAAAATAGTTGCAGATTGTCACACTTTCTTTAAAAGTTCATAGATTATTGAATATAAGTCCAAATCACATGATACCAGTGGAAAATGAAAGATAATTTAACCTAATTTCCAAATATATAAACAAATATCTCAAATAATTAAGTATACATAAATCATTTTGTTCCAGTAGCATCAGACTGCTACAAAACTTGGTTTTTCATCTTGCATACATGAACACTTATTTTCATTTCTATTTCTATCATGCCATAATAATTTCCATACCATATATTCTTCAAATAATACTTCATTTAACATTTATTTAAGCATCCAAAATAAATATTAAACCTAAACATCATGTCTTTTTAAATAAAACACTAAACATGCTCATATAAACACAATATTTAGAGTTTTAGAGTTGTGGGTTTAAAACCTTTGGAGACCTTTCTTCTTAAGCTAAAGGGGCCTTATTAGCTCTTGAAACCTTCAACCAAAAGTGGAGGAATTCTTGGAACTTGGGTGGGAGACCTTCTTCTTGGAGAAAATGGGGAGAATAATATTTCTCCCAAAGAAAAGAGGTATGGCCGAATTGGCTTGGGAGGGAGGAAAGAGTTGTGGCTTTTCTTTATTTTCTTGTACTTGTGGGAGAGAATTATGCAGCCAAAATAAAGGGAAGGGGGGGGGGGGGTGAGGGGTATTTATGGAGGGGGTGTTACTAAAAAGGGGTGGAGCAAGAAATGAGAGAGTAAGAAAGGTGGTCTTGACCATTCCATACTTGGTCCCCAAGTTTGAGGTGATGGTGATGGGTGCAAGAGGTGAATGTAGACAAATTTTATTGGGGAATCTTTCCTCCCACATGGTGTTGGCTGAAAAATGGGGTCTTGGGGCTGCCTTTTTGGTGGCCTCAGTGTTACGGGACGCGATTTGGTCGAAACTGTATTTTTCGGTGTTGATTTTGGAGTCCGAAAATTAATATTTTTATCCGATAATTATAAGCAATTTTTGGACATCAAAATGTCTATTTGGAATTCAATTTTTGTTCATATTATAATTTAGACATAAATTTTGATTCGTTTTTATAGTGCTAGGAGTGCTCCCGGCTCAGGTTGCTCGTCCGTCGCCTGAAATATCAAAAACTACAATATATGGTCTTTTCACTAGAATAATTCATGAAATCATATAAACATAAATTAATTAAAAACACATTTGGGTCCGGGTATTACACTAGATACACTGGGAAATGAAGAAGGTTTGGTTGATATAAACGTTGAAGTCTCTATGAATTTCATAGATACGGAAGAAACATATAATAGAAATATTACTGTCGTCGACAACACATTTGCAGCGAAAGTTGATCTTTTCGTTATAAATAACGATCTAGATCCAGAACCCAAAATAATAGGTGAATGCCAGAAGCGCTCCGATTGGGCAAAATAGAAAGAGGCAATTGAAGCAGAGCTCGCATCACTAAATAAAAGAAAAGTATTTGGCTCTATCATTTGTACACCCCCACGCACTATCCTTGTAGGATATAAATGAGTTTTTGTACGAAAATGAAATGAGAACAATACTGTGGAGAGATACAAAGCGAGGCTAGTAGTTCAAGGGTTTTTTGCAGAGACCCGGTATTGATTTCGATCAAACCTATTCTCCTGTAATGGACGCAATAATGTTCCGCTACTTAATATCTTTGGCAGTTAAACTAAATCTCCATATGATATTGATGGACGTAGTAACCGCATATTTATGCGGATCACTAGATGCCGACATCTATATGAAAATCCCGGATAGATTTAAGATTCCCCAGGTGAGGATTGGTGAAAATCGCAGTATGTATAGCATAAAACTGCAAAAGTCGTTGTACGGCCTAAAGCAATCAGGTCTTATGTGGTACAACCGACTTAATGAATTCCTCCAGAAGAAGGGATACACAAGTGATATAGCTTTCCCATGCGTATTCATGAAGAAATCGCAAAGTGATTTTTGCATCATATCCGTATATGTTGATGATCTAAACATAATCGGAACATGCAAAGAGATTGAAGAAGCTAGTTCAATCTTGAAAGCTGAATTTGAAATGAAAATCTTGGGTAAAACTAAGTATTGCCTCGGCCTGCGGATCAAGCATCTCCCAGAAGGAATCCTTATACATCAGTCAACCTATGTGAAAAAGGTATTGGAGAGATTTCACATGGATAAATCTCATCCACTCAACACACCAATGGTTATCTGATCCCTCGAAGTGGATAAGGACCCATTTAGACCAAGAGAAGATACAAAAGAAATTTTGGGGCAAAAAGTTCCTTATCTTAGTGTTGTTGGTGCATTACTCTATCTCGCAAATTGCACTAGACCGGACATTGCATTTGCAGTTAATTTGTTTGCAAGATATAACGTTTCTTCTACAAGGAGACATTGGAATGGTGTTAAGCACATTCTACGGTATCTCCAAGGGTCTCAAGATCTTGGACTGTTTTACCCTAGGAACCAGGATAAGACCTTGGTAGGTTACGCGGATGCTGGCTACTTGTCTGATCCCCACAATGCCGTATCCCAGATTGGTTACATTTTTTTATGTGGTGGTACCACGATCTCATGGAGATCGGTTAAATAAACTATGGTTACAACATCTTCAAACCACTCAGAGATAATAGCTTTGTTTCAAGCCTCACGAGAATGTGTTTGGTTGAGATCTTTGGTAAAACACATTGGTGACTCGTGTAGTATCGCTAAGAACGACACATCCCCTACCGTTATATTTGAAGACAATGCAGCTTGCATCGCACAAATGGGTAAAGGGTACGTCAAGGAAAACCTGACGAAACATATTTCACCAAAGTTTTTCTACCCATACGAACTCCAGAAGAGTAGCGTAATTACCATACAAAAAGTGCGATCTAGTGACAATCTAGCAGATCTGTTCACTAAGTCCATACCTACATCTACTTTTGAGAAGTATGTTCATGGTATTGGGATGCGAAATCTCAAAGGAATTTTTTTCTTCAGGGGGAATGGTAGCCTCGAAATAAATCCAGAAGATTAGATCCGGAAGATCAATACATTGCATTCCTTCCTAACTAAATATTTTGTTGCTACCTAGCATGTGGAGTTTTTCTCACAAGACATTTACGTTATGTTGTAATGTTCAAGGGGGAGTGTTATAAATCCAGTAGATTTAATATACCAAATCCAGAAGATTTGATGTGGACATTACTAATGGGCTTATAACCTAAATAGGTTTTAGGCTTAGATTATGATTTCTCTATTATAAATAGATCTATGTACTCAGTATTGTACACATGTATACACAAATATATTAGTGAAAACTCCTGGCTTGGTACGCCCCAACGTATTCGTTATCGACGAACTGGGTAAATAAATCTGCGTCTCTATTTTGCGCTTACAATTTACAACAAATATCACGAGCAATAATCAACGATCTCCCAAACATTAATCGACAACACCCAATATCTTTTTAATTGAAAAGGTCAAAATTAGATTTAGAATTGAGTTTAAAATCCAAGTGCATTGTGCATAAGAAATTTAGGAATAATCCCAATCTAGTCCTTGATTTTAGGGCATAATACAAATAAATTTAAAAAATAAAAAATGGAACCTACAGATCCACAAAACTGTAATATATAAATTGTTTTATACTCCATCCGTCCCCTAATAACTTTCACACTTTTCTTTTTTGGACGTCCCACAATAACTTTCACACAAAAAATTTGATAATAAATCATTCTCACAATACCCACTTTAATTCAAAATATTCTTCATTCATTGGTTTAAAAAGTCAATTAAATAGTATCTTTTTTTAAATTTGTGCCACCCCACCTCAGAAAGTTAAGAAGGGAAGGATGGAGTATTATAACAAAAATTGTTTTATAGTATAATGAATTTAGGACCTGTTTATGCTACTTTTTTTTTTTTTACATCCTAAACCTATATAAAGAGGAGATTTTTTCTAATGACTAGTTGACTTGCACATGCATTGCACGTTGTCGATAAGAGTAATGGTATGTAATTTTTTTAATTGAATAATAACTTGTATGTGTATATGAAAATAGTCGAAGAGCCTAAATATAAATTGGAAGAAGATGAATCAAATTAGAAATTAATAAAAAAATATAGATAAGCAATTTTTTAGACTCGGATAATTGTAATATCCTCCATTATAAAAGAATTATTATTATTTGCTCTTGAAACAATAGAAAAAAAAAATCCCTCACCAAAGAGCATTTCAATTTTTCTCTTCCAACAATGTAATCTTAAAAATGTAGAATTCATCATCAACAAATTTGTAGCTTCACATGAGATAAGATTGCATGATCTATTGGTTGGAGTCTTTCTTTTTATATCCTTCGATCATGAGAAAACATCTATTTTCATCTATCACTCGATGATGTCTCTTTAATTTTATGAAATTGGTATAGGATATTATTTACATCACAAAATATGTATTAAAAATTTATTAAATAATAATAATTAAAAAAACACTTACTGGATGCAAATCTCTCACTGTCCATAAAATATCTCTGGTAACCATTCGATTTTGCTAAATAAGTAGTTATGAAACCCTTTTTCACCTTAATAAATGATTTATATGCAATAGACCATATAGAAACAATTGTCTAGCACTTCTATCAAATCCTTGAGGTTATTAGCTCCCAACTCAATAGAGTCCCTGAGCAACTCAACCTCGATTAACCTCCTACTGTAGGGTCATCCAATTCAAGCTATGATCCCCGCCATTTTCATTCTTAGGATCATCATTATAAAAAGATATAAGCATCCTTTTAGAAAAAAAATATTGTTCTTCAATTGCACTAAACAAATAAGCAAAGCTTATTTGTGCCTCCAACATAAATCAAACCATTCAATTTAAGATCCATTAAGAATTAATTCAAGTACCAAGAAAAATAATTTCAATCGACGAATTTTACAGGATGTTATAAATAATTCAGAAAACATACAAAAAGAGAAGCAAAAAATTCTCACACCAACTATCTATTTTGAGGCTTCCATCACATAGAATTTTATGCCCATCAAAATCAAACCCACAATTAAGATCTGATGCTTTGAGATGGTGACACAGGGTCAAAAAATTAATTCTGGAGAAAGGTGATGATAATGAAGACGAAGATAAAGCTTCAGTCGCCTTTTGGAGTGCCTTGGAAACAGCAGTAAGAAGAATATTCGAGATGAGTATCTCAGTTACCAAATTTAGGAAATCTACAAATGAAATATCTTGCTGCGGCAAAGTAACAAATAGATAAAAATGTAAAAATGATGATTGCACTTGAACAAATTCAACAAATAAATAAATAAATAAAGGACCAAAGATTGACGTATTGCTCTTTCGCCTCAAAAGCTCGTAGAAATAAACTATTGTGCACATTTTCAATCCATCTACCATCAAGATCAATAAACACTTGATATTAAAACAAATAAGGATAATCAACCACACTTGTCTCTACAAGGGTCTCTAACACCTACCTCCAAATATTCATACACAAGCTCGCAAAATGGGAACCACATTTACTTAAAATAAGAAAAAACTAATAAAAGAAGCAAGAAAAAAAAATACTACCTTCCACGAGGATTAAGGATCAATAATTCATGAATTGGAAAAAAAAAATCCATATTAGCTACTATATTGTCAAGTGTGGCACTCAATCCATCCATTTGAATGTTAATACCATATCATAAGCAAATCAAACACAAAAATAAAAGATTTATTAGCATCAGCCGAGATTGTGTCTTTTATAAGCATTCCTCTTATTTCATTTACCAAGATAAAAACATGGAGAATGTGTATAAAATAGCTTAGCATTATCTTTTCATGCTAGTAGAGTCATTACCAAGAATCGAAGAAATTATTTTATAATATAAACAAATGGGAAAAATACCATTCTTGAAAAATATGCAAGTGGTACAATTTAGGTGTAAGCAATTCAATTAGAAATGTAAGCATAAATAAAAAATAAATAACAAATCCTCACAACATGTTTAGATTCAAGAATAAATCTCATGACTCAATTAATAATTTATAATAGCGATTTAGAGAGAGCTAAAGAAAATATAGAAACATATGTAAACCAAATTAACTTACTTTCTCTTTGTTAGCTTGGCCCTCGCATGCATTAGTGTGTTCTCCAGCATTAAAAGCACATCCTTATGACCATTACCAGACGTCAGGGAACTGGAAGCAAGTCAACCCAAATTCACATTCCCGAGAGCCACGTGTAGCTTGTAAGAACCCAAAAAATAATTTTGAGAACAAACTGAAATTCTAGGAAGCATTAAGTAATAAAGAAGACATGTTGATCATCATTATTGTAAATAATGTCCAAATAGTTTCAGCTGCAACAGCTATCGCAATTGTTGCACCTACAGTTTCCTCTAAAGATTTTCATTTGACATTAAAGATTTTGGAAGTATAATATATTTTAGTACAATAATTTTTTCAATCAATCCAAATCTTTTCAACTTCGAGAAAGGTTGGAAAATAAAAAGTCAAATTTAATAATCGGTGTATACTCTGAATGTTACATATAAATATATGATGAACTTATATTCTAAAGCAGGGAATATATAATCAAACGTTGAAAGAGAAGTAACTTATTACAATAATTCCAAATTAAGTGCAAGTAAAATTACCACAAGTCACAATGATCAGAGAAGCTACATTTTCAAGTGTACGGCCAAACTTTTCCAGAGCCTCAGCATATCCACATGTGATCTCAAAGTTACCAATTACATTTAGCATTGCTCTACCCTGAAAATTTTCATAAATTGCAAAACAAGTAAGAACAAAACAATAGATGCAGCTTGAAGAGAAAAATATCTAAAAAGTTTGAGAACTCCTATTATCATCACAAAACCTTTATAACATTATATAATTAAGTAGCATGAAAGTTCAACAAAAAAATAAATAAAAAATTTATGAGTTTTTGTTTCTAGAATAATATTTGATACATATTCACATATGCAGGTTGGCAGCTTAACTTTGTCAAATAGTTACACATTCGAGGTTCTATACCTGGAGGTGAAAATCAATCAACGTGACGGTGGCGGAAGAACAACGCTAGTTCGCTACTGCCACTTATCTGGTGGATCTCTCTCTCTCCCACAGAAGCAAGATATTGTGTGCATTTTCATGTAGCTGATTGGCAACATTGATCATCTATCGATGCTTTTTAGTTCCTATTTAATTGTGGATCGTCCCTCTCGTTAGAATATACCACGAGTGTGAAAAAAGAAAAGGAAGTGAAAACAGAAAACTAACTCAACTTAGTAAACAATGTCTGGAGAATGAAGAGCAAAACCTAAACTGGCCTAATTAGTAACACTCCAAACTTTAAAAGAAAGAACGCGCACTCTCTGCTTTGTCATACCAGAGTGCACCTGATGTAGAATAACGGCTCTAGTGAACAACAATACATTCGAGTTCTTATCTCAAAAATTATTCCTCTTCCCCGTTGCTTAGATTATTGTGTCAAACATCAAATGAATTTCCAAAAAGTAATTGTAACATATTTCGATTAAGAAATGTTATCAGACCTTGCCCTTTAATTATGACATCACAACAATGTGATATTGTGTCTTGCAAATATAGAAAATTGCCCATCATAGTATTTCTCCATATGCTCGTCTACGAATCCTTGTAAGGATTCATTCATTTCATTGGAAAGAGAAAGCAGAGAATTCTTTAATTTATTTAGAAAGGAGATTCGGGTTCTATGTGAAATCCCCAAATAAAATTTCCAGATAGATTCGCAACCATGAGTAGAATTAAAAAAATCTAGAATTGTAATGAGCAATTGATCTGTGAAATTGCGGGTGACACTGAAATTACCTTTTGCATCAAATTTCAAGAGAATCACGCCCTGAACCCTACCGCTTCATTTCCATGTCATCTGCCGGACATCGGTCATCCGTCGTGTCATTGGAGATTTTCATTTTGGGGGAAGACAAATTTGGTGCAATGATAAAACATGATTAATGCGAAATTGAATATTAAGAGGGGAAGGCAGATCGGCGGTAAACGGTCTGAGTATCCCTAGATGTGAAGTTGGGGGAGACGGTAGGGATTTTGGGGGTTAGATAGAGTGGGCATTGGGAAAATGCAGTTACTGTAGGATTGATTTGAGTGAAGAAAAAAAAAGTGAGGGGTAATATTGTCTAAAAATGTTTCTCACCTGCTTGTCACTTTTTAATATAAAATATTATAGATTTAATTGTCACTTTTTAATTTAATTGTGGATCGTCCCTCTCGTTAGAATATACCACGACTGTGAAAAAAAGAAAAGGAAGTGAAAACAGAAAACTAACTCAATTTAGTAAACAATGTCTGGAGAATGAAGAGCAAAACCTAAACTGGCCTAATTAGCAAAACTCCAAACTTTAAAAGAAAGAACGCTCACTCTCTGCTTTATCATACCAAAGTGCACCTGATGTAGAATAACGGCTCTAGTCAACAACAATACATTCGAGTTCTTATCTCAAGAATCATTCCTCTTTCCCGTTGCTTAGATTATTGTGTCAAACATTGAATGAATTTCCAAAAAGTAATTATAACATATTTCGATTAAGAAATGTTATCAGACCTTTCCCTTTAATTATGACATCAGAACAATGTGATATTGTGCCTTGCAAATATAGAAAATTACCCATCATAGTACTTCTCCATATGCTCGTCTACGAATCCTTGTAAGGATTTATTCATTTCATTGGAAAGAGAAAATAAAGAATTCTTTAATTTATTTAGAAAGAAGATTTGGTTTCTATGTGAAATCCCCAAACAAAATTTCCAGATAGATTCGCAACCATAAGTAGAATTAAAAAAATCTAGAATTGTAATGAGCAATTGATCTGTGAAATTGCGGGTGACACTGAAATTACCTTTTGTATCAAATTTCAAGAGAATCACGCCCTGAACCCAACCGCTTCATTTTCGTGTCATCTGCCGGACATCGGTCATCCATCGTGTCATTGGAGATTTTCATTTCGGGGGAAGACAAATTTGGCGCAATGATAAAACATGATTAACACGAAATTGAATATTAAGAGGGGAAGGCAGATCGGCAGAAGACGGTCTGAGTATCCCTAGATGTGAAATTGGGGGAGACGGTAGGGATTTTAGGGGTTAGACAGAGTGGGCATTGGGAAAATGTAGTTACTGTAGGATTGATTTGAGCGAAGAAAAAAAAGTGAGGGGTAATATTGTCTAAAAATGTTTCTCACCTGCTTGTCACTTTTTAATATAATAATATTATATTATAGATTTGGCAAGGCCACATCTCATGATTTCAAAATTTCTCTTTTATCAATTCTATTATTTTATTTCAAAATGTAACGGTTTTATGTATAAAGTTTTAGTATATTATTAATGAGTTATTATGAGTTATGTATACATTTTTGGTATATTATGAGTTATCCATAACCTACTAAAGCAAAACTTCGTCATGCTCATGTTGTATGCCTAGTCTTCTTCTATTTCAAAAATTTGGTCATTTAATGCATTTTCATCTCATTCTTTCTTTCATTTTGTTTTGATCTCTACCGTCCATTTTGTGCCCTTTAGTTCTATTAATTTGTCATAAGTCTTTTATCCATTCATTCTTTCCCTTATACATTTTTCTCTTCCTTTCTACTATGCATTTTTTATGGTCCCGTTTTCGAAGGGCAAAATAGGAATTCAGGAGCAAACAATTTTTTTTTTAAACCATACAACGCAACATGAATGAGCTCAGTGACGAAATACTCAAGTCACTGCGTTGCTGAGAGTCAGAGCTATCAAGTCAGTGATGAGACTTGAAAGCTCAGGCTCTCAACAAGGCAGTGACTCGAGAGACTGAGCTCTCGAGTGCGTGCTGAGTTCAATGCGAAAAGCCTCAAGTCACTGCGTTGCTACGAGTCAGAGTGGTCAAGTCAGTGTGGTGACTTGAAAACTCAGTCTCGTAACAAGGCAGTGACTCGAGAGACTGAACTCTCGAGTGTTTGCTTAAGTTTGTCAGTGAGATAGATTCTCCCTGACTTAAATACTTGGCTAACTTCTTTCTTTCGAACTACACTCAATGAGTGGAAATAACAAAACCTTTAGCAAGTACATAATGATAAATAACACTTGGTTTAACGTGGTTCAGAGACTCAAGCTCTTACATCCACGGCCTGATTCAACAGGAAATCCACTCCTTGGATTCTTGTTTTTAACGTGCCAAGGTGCACTTACAACTGGACTCACGCCACTCCCTGGGCTGCCTCTCCTCACCTCACTACAAACCTAACATTCTCTGAAAGGGTTTAGTTTGGTTTGGTTTTCTCCAACTAGGTGAGGTTTTCCTTTACAATGTGTTAGCCTTAAAGCTAAGATTAGGAAAACCTCTCTAAGCTAAGAGTTACAAGCTTGACACTCAATGAATATAAGTGATAACCATAAAGGTCAGTGTCGTGGGTGTGTAATACTTCCTTATGACTCCCTAATAACTAACACACCCTCACAGCTTGTAGGTGTTTATTTTCTTCTTTCACACCATACAACACACTTTACAACGAAGCTATGAGCTTGTATTTATAATGGGGATTCAAATGTATCCGTTGGAGGAAAGATACATTTGAATCCAACATTTAATGGTTTCAACCACTTTTCTTGGAATTCGGCCTTTGTCAGTGTCAGAGTTGCTGCCTCGTGCTGATTGGTCCACGTGGCCTGGATTCACGGATCTTTGACTCAGTGGGTTGACCAAGACCCACTGACTTTAGGTAGCTTCCTCCTTCACTGACTGATGATCTTCAGTGGACTGAACGTCTTCAGTTTGGTTGTCCTTCAGAGACTGTTTGAAGATCACTCCAAGAAGTTTGTCATAAGGCTGAATGACAAACTTCCCTGACCACGGTAGCCTGACACCTTCAGGGCCTACTTGGTGCAGCACTGATCCTCCTGATCATGCTCTTCACTGAGTGGTCCACCTGACTTAGCTTAGATCAGTCTGGTTTACACTCAGTGGGACATCCTTCAGGCTTTTCTTCTAGTTCAGGTTTCTGGCATGGCTTCAGACAGTTCTTCTTGGTGTTATCTTGATATTCTCAGGCTGTGTTGCAGAGTTCCCCCTCGCTGAGTTCCCCCTCAACTGAACAGCCTCCACTGAGAAATGACTTAGCCTGACCTGAAATAAAAGATACTGTCCTGACTGCTTTCAAACCTATTACATGTTGTTTTGGAAAATCATCAAAACTAAAACATATCCCAACAATTTTCATTCTTTCTAATATTTCTGATTTCATTCGTTTGAAATGATGATATTAGTATGTTGTTTCATACAAATATATTCAACCGACTATTCAATTTTCATTGTTTAGAATTTTGTTGAATGATTATTGATATTTTTTTTTTTGTTCTTTTTGGTTTTTTTTTCAAGTATGGACGTGTAATGTTTCTATTGGTCGCGGTTTCCGAACTTCCATCATGGACATTCTAAATTTTCGTGTGTGGAGATAGATGTGGTTATGCTAGACAATATAGTTTGTTGTTGTGATGTTACATCAATACCTTTGTTGGTCCCACTAGTCAGTTTTAGAAAGAATGCGGAAGCTTAATTTAAAACTCTTTTCAAGACCTTTTTACTAAGAGCACAAGTGAAGTTAAAGAGTAAATAAAAGCAATAAGGAACACACAAAATATAGTGGTTCGGATATTAAAATCCTACGTCCACTCTCCCTTTTATCAAGGGGCCTTACTAACCAACCAACCAACTTACTGACTTTCTAGAATTGAGAAGTTTCAGATCCTTCTTACAGCCTTTAGATCTAACTTCGATCTAAAGTCTAACTTACTTCAACCTTGTCTAACGAGATGAACAGTTTGAGTATTCCAACTAACTCCTTAAGAGTAGATATGAATAAGAACAATAAGAGTGCTTAATGCTTGGTGAGTATAGAGGCTTGGATATGAGCTTCGTGCGCGTGTCTAGAGCCTTTCTTCAAAGATGCACTCTTGTATTTATAGAGGTGATTAGGGTTTAGCCGTTGGAGAGCTAATCTAATCAGATCTCTAATTATGGAAGCTTCAATCAATCTATTCCCAAATTAATTGATTGGGTTGGTGAGATCCTTGCTTTCCAATCCGATCATGTTTGACTTCATTTGAATTACCAACGGTCATATGCTTCCATTGCACAACTCTGATTCTTCCAGAGTAGGCTGAACCAGACACCAAATGACCTCGAGGTCCTCTGGTCCAGAGCTGGTTAAGAACCAGAATACTCAGTAGAATCTAGAGATGATTCTGATCTTTTGGTTCACTAGACTCGTCTGGTCTGGGGAAGGTCTTCTGCCTCTGATGTGAACATCTCTATTGAAGTCTTCTGGTGGAGTCCTCTGGTGAAGTCTTCTGGTGGAGTCCTCTGATGAAGTCTTCTGGTCTGGCAGTTTCCCCTAGACTAAGTCCTAATCTAGATCCTCATCTGGCTAACAGGTCCAGATGGTCCTATTACATCTTTTGGTTTGTTTTAACTCATCAAAACTAACATATTTTTATCCTAACAACCTTTTTCAATGAAGTCATTCTCCATCGCTCTTCTCCCAGATGAGATGAACTAATTCTACGTGTGCGGAATTTACAATGATCTAGAGAAGAAAAAAAATCTTATAGATTAGTATTTTCGTGAGTATAAGAATCGATTTGTTATTTAATTTTTTTTTTGGATTTTAATCAATATAAATTCTATAGATATATGTAATATGCTATTATATACGGTAATGAAAAATAGTTGTTGAGTTAAGTCTTTCTTAAATTTAGTTTGTCATTTATACTTGGATTGAATGGGTAATTATTTATCTTTATATAAACATTACAGATTATGATACTTAGATTATTTGTCACGTAATTATAAGATGCAAATTTGACTTTGGATTATTTGGCAGACAATCATGCCGTAACTTATGCTAAAATCTTGCTAGATTTGTAGATAATTATAAATATATCGTGCCAAATTTATAGTTTATTATTACTTGGATTTATTTATTGTATGTGACTAATGATAATGTAGATTAATATTTAAATTACATGTAATATTTGCACTCCTCTAATTTAAATCCATCATTTTATAATTTTAGTTGACATTCGCTGCAAGGATTTAGAAATATTTGTTCACTAAATACTTGGAATGTGAGCATGAATTATATTAATCACATTTAATTATCTACACATTATATCCTAGAAAATAGGATAATCCTCACAAAAAGCAAGACCCAGCCCGTGAAAATGGAATTCCTTAAAACTATGTACAAGTGGTTGATCTCTCAAGTGGAGTCTTTTCTTATTAATGAGTTGTGTGTTACAAAATGAGCATTCATGGCTCTATTTATAGGTTACAAAGCTAGGGCGCCCACTGGGCCTGGCCTCCCCGCGGGCCCCACCAAATCCTAGCTGTGCAGTCATGATTGGCTACGACACCCTCTACGGGCCAATAAGGGTCTGCCACTGATTAGTGTGATTTTTGCTCAAAATTCGTGTACTTAAATTGATCATTTTATTGAGTTTCTTGCAATTATTTGCATTAAATTGTTTCAATGTGCTTAACTGTCGAGAAAGGTGTTTGTGATTTATTTTGCAGAAAATTAAGGATGTTTAGAAGCAAACACGTGCTAAAACACGTGCTATTTGAGATTGATCGAGAAAATGGGCTGAGAAGAATTAAAATCGTATTAAGAAAAGGACTTGGGCTCTTATGTTTATTCCATAAATCAAAGCACAAGTTTCGGCCCAAATTAATGAAGTAGCAGCCCATTTATGCATCAAAGAAATACATGCGGGCCCTACCATTTCCAAACTAAGGAAAGTCAAAGTGTCCTTTTGTAAAGTCTTGGAAGTCCCATCTTCTTCCTCAGCTAAAGTCGAAGAAAGAGAAAGTATACACGCCTGGAAAGCCATCTCGCCGGAAACGGAATTCTGCCGGAAATTGAACACAAATTAACGCCGGAATCGATGGAATTCGCACCAGAAGCCTCGCCGTCGCCGGAAAAGCTCACGTAGCTCGTCGCTGGAAATGGGAATGAGCTCGATGCCGGAGTTCGAAGTTCGCCGTTCGGAATTCAAAGAGAGAAAGCTTCGCAGCCACCACACCAAAAGTTCGCCGTCCGGAATTGAGAAGCAGCCATACACGCCGGAGTCGCGCCGCTGCTATTGCTCACCGGAAATGAGAGCTCAGCACCGGTTTGGGAGTTTTTGTACCGGCCGAGATCAAAATGTCCAAACCGGTATAATTGCTTCGGCCCTTGAATACCGGTTAACGCCTAAGCATACCGGCCGATACAAAGAGATGCAAACCGATACCAAATCGTGCAGGAAGAATTTCAGGCCATTTTCAAGCAATTTCAAAATCTCGCAAGATATTGAAAATCTCGCGAGATTTCACGAGATATCGCGATAAATTCGTCCAAGGCTTAAAAATCCGAAAATTCACCATTTTTCAGGGATTTAATTGCAATTTCCTCCTCAAGCCCTCATTCCACACTTTAAATACCTTTCTTCTCAGATTTTCAAAATAAACAACACACTCATAGCTTAGAACCCTAATTCCCCTAGATTTTTTTCTTCTTTTCTTTTTATTTTTCTTTTGATTTTTTTTCAATTTCTAGTATAGATTAGCTTTAGATTAAGCTTTCAATTAGTAGTAATTTTCATTTCAAGCAAGGATTCTCAAGTATTGTAGCTAAATCCACACTCTAGAGGTGACTTCTTTCCTTAATTTCATTTCCATTTGCTTAATTTTCATGTTCATAGATTATTGTTCTTTATTTCATAAGAGTTTATTTGATATTATGCTTAGTTAATTTTCTTGTGTTTGGGTGTTTGGATTTACATGAGTAATTGAGTATTTGATTTGATTTGTGATATCTATTCTAGTTGAAGGTCAATCTATTAAGATTATGGTTTTGATTGTTCGATTTCATGATTGCTCTTGTAATTCGTATTTAGATTGTGTGTTTATCGCAACGAGAGTTGGGTCGATGCATGATCTTGTATGGGTGTGAGTGATTTATTAGATTTGAGTGGATATTGAGGTATCGCAACGAGAGTTGGGTATTTTCATTAGAACCTATAATTCCTACACTTGTTGCTTAATTGAGAAATTGGTGATAAGTGAGAAGATTAACGATCCGATGTTTTCATTTGACGTATTTACCTAGGCTTATCCAGTACGGTGAGTACGTGATGTTTAGTGATTGCTTCTATAGTTGATCGGAAACTTGAACAGTTGTTACTTATCGATTGTGTACTTGATTCTCATGTGATGATGAACACCCGAACACGTCTCGTTTTCTTGTTCGAAAATCCCTAAAAATTGCTTGTTGCTTTCATTTTGTTAATTGTTTTGATTTGTTTATTTGCTTTAATAGTTGCTTTTATTTGTGTTTTAATTTCGAGAAAATCCCTTCCAAAACATTGGCTCGCACTACAATTACGCGACAACGCATAGTATTAGGGCTACATTAGCCACTAGTCCCGTGGTTCGATATTTAACTTGGTCAATTGTCTTACTATAACAACGATCTCGTACACTTGCGAGTGAGTTCGAATTTGTGCTTTAACAAATTTGGCAAACAAGTTTTTTGCGCCGTTGTCGGGGATTAGTTGGTTTTAGTGTAACTTAGTGCTAGTTGAACGTGATTGATAGTGCATTTTTTTTATCTTGTTTGAATTTGATACTCTTCCTTGGTGTAGGTGCTTAATTAGATAGATGGACGGATATTATCAATACCCTTGGAATCCATGTTTTGATCAAGATGGTATGATATATCTTCCACAACAAGAAGAAGTTGGGTACGATAATGGAGAGACTTTCGACTATGAGTGGCAAATGCAACAATTTCCACCATCTTGTCAAGATTCTAGACTCCTTGAAACGTTGTCTACTTTTAATGATGCATGTACGGCCTACAATGAGTGTATTCGACAAGCCGGAGAAAGGATGATGAAGTTAGAAGAGACAACACCCTCCATTATTGTCCCCGGTCTTGCAAAACAAATGCATGATTTGCAATGTAAAGTTGATCAACTTTGCTCCGGTGTGAATTATGAAATCGAACGAAGTGGATTCCCATCCGAATCAAATATTAACCGGGAAGAGTTAGATCACAACCTTGTTAGGAGTTGCATTGAGCAAGAAAAGGAGGAAGGTGAGCAAAAGGAAGAAGAAGTAGTCGAGGAAGTTGAAGAAAAGGTTGAGAGAATTGAAGAAGAAGAGGATGAAGAAAAGGATGAAGAAGAAGAGGATGAAGTGGTAGATGGAAAAGAAGAGGTTCCAAGTGATGAGAAAATGAGACATCCATCGGATGATCTTGAATGCAAGGCACTTGATGTTTTTGAGCATTTTGTTGATGAAACTTGGGAGAATTCTCATGACCCTTTCTATCCTCATATTTTTAATAACCCTCTCTATGATGATGTTAATGATGATCTTTATCTTGTTTGCATTGATAGGAACAAGGATGAAAAGGAGAAAGATGGAGCCGAAAATTCGTTGGTTGAAAGTTACGAAGAGAAATGTCCCTTTGTGGACACGAGCTACAATGAGCAAGAGAATCAAGAAGCATTGAATGACAAATTGAAGACCGAAATGAGCATTTCTAAACCTTTAATCTCTTCAATTTGTACTTTAGATGCTATTTCTCCTATTGATTTTATCTTACCTCTTGAGAACTTTGACCATAAGGTTGAATTAATGAAGATCTTGTGCATCCTTGGAAGAGAAGAGAGGGAATGGAAGGAGATGATGGTGAAAGAGGAAGATGGACATTCATTCTTGAAAAGATGTGAGAGGAAGATGGATAATCGGTCCTTATTTCACAAGAGTCTCCTTGACTTCGAAGCTCAAAGAATGAAGTACAATGGCAAGGAGGATCGATATCCTTGGCCATTCCGATAGGAAGCTTGAATTCAATCAATAAGTCCGGCATAGGACACTAAACCTAGCGCTAAATGGGAGGCAGCCCATTATTTTACCGTTTTTAAGTGTTTTTCATTTCTTTTGTTAGTGTGTGTTTGATCTTTTCTTGCGTTGTCTTATTTTGTAGGGGATTGGGTATACTTTGAGATGAATGTTGGAGGTATTTCGAGCTCAATTGCCAAAGGAGGGAGAGCTTAAAAGAAGATGAGCTAGAATCGAGAGTGACAATGGTGCAAGTTGTGAGGTACAATTGGACCCCGGGCTCGAACTTAGACTTGCTTGACAATGTCTAAGTTTGGGGGGGTGTTTACTTTTTGTTACAATGCACCGGCGCACTATTTGTGGAAAATTGCATGTGAGCTCATTGGGGTTGAGAGCACTTGGTTGTACATTTTGATTGATCGTATCATGGGCCCAAACTTCGAATTGCTTAGCAATGTCGAAGTTTGGGGGGATTTTTTTGTGATTTATTATTCATTTTTAATCCAAGAAGCAATTTGAAGTTTGGGGGGATTTTTTTGTGATTTATTATTCATTTTTAAACCAAGATGTTCTTGGATTTTGCATGCGTTTGTGATTTGATTGATATTTTTGAGTGGCTTGGTTAATGTGGTGAATTGTTTGGTGAGTAGTTGGTTGCAAATCTCATTGTGACCCTATTTTTCCAAACTTTTAATTGCTTAGCAATGAAAAAGTTTGGGTGGTATGTTCGTTTTGTAATTCATTTGCACCAACTTACTTTGCTCAATTTCGAAAAATCTGTGCTTAATTGTGGGCTTTAGTGATAAATTTTAAGATATGCCTTATTGTTTACATATCAGTTCATAGTTTAGAAATTATTGGTGATATAGTATATACATAATTAACCTCAATGTGATATTACATATTTTAATCATATATATTAATATTGAGAGTATGTTTTAGAATTAAATTATTTCATATATGAACCAATTTATAATTATTTTTTGGTACACTTTACTTTAACCAATTAATGTTTATTAAATAAACAATTCATAGTTGAAAGCATTTATCTATTTACTAGATGAGAACCCGCGTATTACGCGGAATTTCGTTATATTCAATTTTACAACATAATAAATTATATTGTGTATATATAAATTAATATTTTTATCAAATGGAAATATAATTATTATGACAAAATTTTATATGTAAATTGTTCATGATAAACTTACCATAAAATTGTTTTAAAGTATAAAATATTTGATCAGAAGTATAAAAAATCTCATCAAGAGTATAAAAAATCAGGATCAACGTTATTATATTGTAATTATTGTTGATCAGGCTTTACCCCAACTTTTAATATTTCTAATGAGATTTTTTATACTTTAAAATAATTTCATGATAAACTTATCATGAACTATTTTCTATAAAACATATTCTATAATTATTTAATAAGTGTATTAAAAAAATTACATATTATATTTATTTATTTAATCACCTATTGATTTTTTTTTTTTTTTTTTTGTAATTTTACTTTACTCAATCTATTAATACAATTATATAGGAGACTAATTAGAGTATGTCTCTCATGAAACTTTTCATAATATAAAACGAATATCATTATATGCAACCACTGATACTATTAGATGCATGCATTGATATCATACTATTTTATATTGTGATTAGAGTTATAAGTTTAATGGTATCATTGAATGTATGTAATGGTATCAACAAGTACGTGTAATAATATAAATTTTATATTATGAAACTTGTTCATAAGAGATTTTATGGTCTAATTATACATTAACACATCATCATTCTAATATACCGAACCCTATGCAAACTTGACACATAATCACACATATAACTCAATCTTCCCATTTAATGGCGTAGCATCAAAACTCACAAAAAATTATTACTTTAATAGTATAAACTCTATTAAGTACATGGGGATGACCCTATCTTTCAAATTAACGACACATCATCAAAACTCATAAAATTTCGATACATATGCAGTATAAATTATCTATTAGTATATATGGGTATTTCATATTTTGTTTCACTGTTTGAATTTCCAAAAGTTATGGTTTTCTCAAATATAATAAGACAATAAAATAAGTAAAATAAATGTTTAAATTTTACTTAGTTAGAATTTATATAATTTACTTTTTTAAATTACTAACAAATTAAAATTTTCTAAATATAAGATATCCTCAAATATGGTTTGGATAAAACATAAATTAGTACAATCACAAAAAATATTATAATGTATTATAGACTCAAGTTAATATAATAGACAGTTAATTTTTTATTTAAAAATTCATAATATGACTTGATTGGTAAAACATCTTTATATAATAGGCATTTAATTTTTTTAATAGATTCACAATATGGCTTAGTTGGTAAAACGTCTTTAATGTTACTCATGATCATGAGGTGCAAGGTTCAAATCCTAAATAGGTGCATTTTTTTTCTTAATAATTAGACGATTAATTAAAAGACCACATAAGATGTATAAGAATCCAATACAAACTTGACACATGTACATAGGTATAGACACATAAGCGAAATCAACCAAAAGACGACACGTAAGCAAAATCAACCAGAAGATGACACGTCAGCAATGTAAACTCCCTATTAGTATAATAGGGGATTGTGGAAAATCTAAGTACATATACATATTTTGAGGATAGGGCAATATTTGCACCTACCCGTTGCGATGTGGAGACGATAAAGGAAAAGATTTTGTCCACGATCCTAGGTGAAACCAAAGTATACTTGAGTTAGGATAGTGTTTGCAAATCAGAGTTAAGACCTGCAGGAAATGGTCATGCAATTTCAGTTGAAATTGAACTCTCTAATGTGTGCCAAATCACAAATTGTTTTTTAAGGAAGGTATGTCTATAGTTCTTAGAAATATTGACGAGAAATCAGGTTTGTGCAATGGCATAAGGTTGATAGTCACAAAGCCTGTAACTCATATTCTTGAAGCATAAATTATATTTGGAAGAAACGTTGGGAATAAGGCATTCATTCCAAGAATGACCTTAAGTAATTCAGATGAAACTATGCCAGTATAGTTTAACATGAGGCAATTTTCGATATTACTGAATTTTGCAATGACCATAAACAAGATTTAAGGTCAAGCTCTATTGACTGTAGGATTGTACCTTCTCAGACCGATTTTTACACATGGACAGTTTTATATTGCGGTATCAAGAGTGAAGAGAAAAAAAAAAGGCTTGGAGGTGTTATGTCTCGATTCCGATGGAAGACCAACAAAGTATACTACGTAAGTAGTTTACAAAGGAGTTTTTCGAAATGTGTAATTATAATTTTAAGATTTATGAATAAACAAAAATTTCATTAATTCATTGACGTTTTATACGTTCTTTCAAAATATATTTTTTATACAAATTAGAACGCTAATTAAATAATTAACATATTTTAAATAAGTTTAATAATAAAAATTGAACACATATATATATATATATATTTATAAATTGATCATTATAAATATAGTTTAATCAAATCCCACGATTTTTCGCGGATTCTGTACTAGTTATTTATACGTGGAAATTATGTGGAAGTAGAATGAATTAGTTTACATCCTCAAGATGTAAAGTCCTCCATGAATAGTAAAAGTATGTGTTTGTTTTGAGATTTTAGTGAGATTTTACTTTATGCCAAATCATATGTAAGATAAAAGTAGGAAATAGAGTGTGGGTGAGAGAAAAATGATATGTGAATAGTGACTGAGTAAGAGAAAATTGATATATGAGTAATGATTGAGTGAGAGAAATAATATTCCTAAAATATATGAAGTGAATTGTATTGGGATGAGTAAAAATAGGTTTTATAGGTATTTATAGGTGTGAATGGAGAATGAGATGTAAAGGGTGATGCTAAATGGGCAGACTCAGCCCAGGGCAGAACCCAAAAAATAATAATTAAATGTTAATTATATTAGATAATTACTATTAGTTTTAGGCGCCTGGTTTCCCTCCATCCACTAAATCCCCTCCCTATTTTCCCTCCATCCATTACCTCCACTTCATATGCATATGCCATTAAAGACAGAATATAATTAATGCCATAATTAATCTTCCATTATTATGTAGGACTTAGTCAATAATTTTTTCTTAATCAGATTTAAAATGGAATAGGATTGAATATCAAACTTTAATTTCAGACTATTTTTTAATCAACTTTTGCTATTCTATTCCAAATTTTATTTTAAATAAAATTCAATTATATTAATAAATTATATTAACTTTTCCCACTTTATTGCTACGGTTAGTTTGAATTATTCCAATTGAAAGATACAAATTCTATTAAAAACTTAAGCGGTAAGTTTGAATTGTTCAAGGGGAATTTTTTTGTATTATACATAAAATTATTAACCAAAACATTAAAACTAAAATTTTATTCAAATTTAATATATATACATAAATATCGGTAATGAGTGAAATTTTATTCAAATTTAATATATAATCAACTTTTATTGAAATATTAATAAAATAATTTTTAATCAACTTTTGCTTATTGGTACGTTAGTATAGTTCAATAATGATATTATCAAGTGTGTATAATATATATTCAAGTGTGTATAATATATATTCAAATTTAGTATATATTCAAATTTAATATTTCTTTTCAAAATCCAAGTGTATATAATATATATTCAAGTAAAACTAAAATTTTATTCAAATTTGATATATATACATAAATATCGACAATGAGTGAAATTTTATTCAAATTTAATATATAATCAACTTTTGTTTCTCCTAAAGTGATCTTTGACATTCTCAAAATATAATTAATGACAGAATTACTCTTCCATTATCAAACGACTATTTTTCAAAAAAGAAAAAAAATTAGCAAATTAGCGTTTAGTCTCATTATTCAAGCAGCTATTTTCATCAAATTAGCAAATTTTAGTCTCATTATTCAAAAAAAAAAAATCATCCCAATAATGTTTTGCTTCGAAAGCCGCCTATCTCCAGATAATAAAATTCATACTTATAAAAAATTCATACGTTGATTTCATACTTAAAAAAAAATTCTCATCAATATTTTTTTGTTCGAAAGCAGTCTCAAGAAATCTTCTCCTTACACTTCAATCCAGATAAAACATGAGCACCAATTATGTTAACCACGATAATGTAAATGTCAATTCATATCTCGATCTCATTCATGAAATATTCGGCAGTGATGATGACGATGAGGAAAAATATTGAATATGAAAATCCTAAAATACGAAAAAAAAAATTGAATTTGAATTTTGAATCTAAAAAAAACCTAAAAAGTCTAATCTAATATTATAATGAAATTGTATTTGATATTTTTTTTTAAGTAATGAATTTGAATTTTTCAGAAATTAAATATATTAATAATAACTTTATTACTTAATAGTAGCAAATTAGAATAATAATACTAGCAATACATTGAAAAACTATTAGTAATAGATAGAAAAATTCTTAATAATACTTAAAAACACTAGTAATACATTGAAAAACTATTAGTAATACATAACTATTAGTAATACATTGAAAAAGTCTTAGTAATTCATTGAAAAACTATTAGTAATACATTGAAAAACTATTAGTAATGCATTGAAAAACTCTTAGTAATATATATAAACACAATTAGTAATACATTGAAAAACTATTAGTAATACATTGAAAAACTCTTAGTAATACTTATAAATACTATTAGTAATACATTGAAAAACTCTTAGTAATACATTGAAAACTCTTAGTAATACATTGAAAACTATTAGTAATACATTGAAAAACTCTTATAAACCCTAAACCCCTAACCCTAAACCCTAAAACTAAACCCCTAACCCTAAACCCTCAACCCTAAACCCTAACACTAAACCCCTAACTCTAAACCCTAAACCCTAACACTATTAGTAATACATTGAAAACTACAAGCAGTACATTGTAAAACTCTTAGTAATATTTATAGACACTATTAGTAATACATTGAAAAATTATTAATAATAGATTGAAAAACTCTTAGTAATACTTATAGACACTATTAGTAATACATTGAAAAACTATTAATAATAGATTGAAAAACTCTTAGTAATACTTATAAACACTATTAGTAATACATTGAAAAACTCTTAGTAATATTTATAAACACTATTGGTAATACATTGAAAAACTATTAGTAATACATTGAAAAACCCTTAATAATACTTATAAACACTATTAGTAATACATTGAAAAACTATTAGTAATACATTGAAAAACTCTTAGTAATACTTATAAATACTATTAGTAATACATTGAAAAACTATTAGTAATACATTGAAAAACTCTTAGTAATACATTGAAAACTATTAGTAATACATTGAAAAACTCTTATAAACCCTAAACCCTAACACTAAATCCCTAACCCTAAACCCTAAAACCTAACACTAAACCCCTAACCCTATGACCTAAACCCTAAAACTATTAGTAATACATTGAAAACTATAAGTAATACATTGTAAAACTATTAGTAATACTTACAGACACTATTAGTAATACATTGCAAAACTCTTAGTAATACTTATAAACACTATTGGTAATACATTGAAAAACCATTAGTAATACATTGAAAAACTCTTAGTAATACTTATAAACACTATTAGTAATACATTAAAAAAATATTAGTAATACATTGAAAAACTCTTAGTAATACTTATAAACACTATTAGTAATACATTTAAAAATTATTAGTAATACATTGAAAAACTCTTATAAACCCTAACCCTAAACCCTAATACTATTTGTAATACATTGAAAAACTCTTATAAACCCTAAACCCTAACACTAAACCCCTAAGCCTAAACCCTAAATCTCTAACAATATTAGTAATACATTGAAAACTCCTAGTAATACTTAGACACTATTAGTAGTACACTGAAAAACTATTAGTAATACATTGAAAAACTCTTAGTAAATTTTTCTTAGATGAAAAACTATTTAGAAAATTATTAGTAATACATTGAAGTATTATTAGTAATACATTGAAAAACTATTAGTAATACATTGAAAAAACTATTAATAATACATCGAAAAACTCTTATAAAAATTATCTGACATAAAAATACTTGATTGCAATATGGTAATTAAAGATGAAAAATGTTAAATTAATTTCAAAATAGTTCATTCAAAATCCCAAGAAGTACAAATATTTATTTATTTACGCAATGTACAAATATTTTTTATTGTTTGGAATTAAAATTAAATTTTAAAATTAAATTAATCTACTCAATGTACAAATATTTATTTAGATCTTAATCTACTCAAAATCCCAATAAGTTCAAACGGTTTGAATTAAAATGAATATTTTTTGGGTTTGGGGTGCAAGCATATATCAAACAAAGAATTTAAAGAGAATAACACATAAATTAGAGGGGAAAGTTGGACAGATACATGAGATTCAAATTAGAGGGGGAAGTTGGATAGATGATAGTGGGAAATTAAACAAATAAAATCTTTTTTGAATTTAATGTTGTTTATAAAAAGTGTTTTTGACTTGCGAAAATAATAATTCAAAAAGAAAAATTACTACTCGAATAACTTATTACAAGGAGAGAAAAAAGAAAAGAAAAACTGCAGCAGTGACGAGTCGAGGAAGCCCTCTTTCCGCAAGACAAAATTTCCCCGGTAGTGCTCTTCGGTCTTGGAAATTTGCCCCCAAAGGTAAAACGCCACTAACGTCTCCAAGAGTGTAGCACCACAGGTCTTGGAGCTCTGCGAACAAAACGAGCGCTTTGAACTGAACTGGCTCTTAAGACTCTATATGCAGAGAGACAGAGGGAGAGGAGAAGATTTCTGAATGCGTGGCCAGGCAAATGCATGAGGACGCTATTTATAGGCGACTTGTGGCAACTTTGATTGACTAGGAATCAACTACAATTTATTATACTTCATTATTCCCATACTAATATCATATATATTAGTATTCTAAAAATCCAATGTGGGATGAATTAAATGACTCATTTAATTCCCAAAATTAGGCGTTGTACCTTTCGACTTCCGATTCAATTTCTCACTCACCGAAAATCGGTTTTGCGAGTATGAATACACCATTCTCATCTACCCCGAGAGTAGAACGCTCATGTAACAATTAATTTCTGAGAAATTAATTTTAACACCCAAAATTAATTGGTCAACTATTAAAGTCTCAAATAAACTTTAATACCAATTAATTATAAAATAATACCACCAACCAATTTTCTCTAATATTTAATTCAATCTAATTTTCAATGTCATTTCTCCCACTTATCCAAAAAAAAAAAAACGACCATTTCAATTTTGTTAGGCATTTAGTTAAAAATTAAATTTAAATTTAAATATCCCCCTCACACCTACTTTTGAATCCCATATTCAACATTTTTTTAATTAAATTCAATTATTTAATAATTTCTTCACGCTCCTTCCATCACTTTGTCTTCAACGTTTGTTTATTCAAAACTCACTTTGCATGCTTGAAAATTTTATTTATGAAACCTCCAATGATGGCAATTATTATTGAATAAATTTTTGTTCGGTTTCTAATAATTTGAGATTTTGATATTGGTTCTTAATGTTAATTTTTTGACGAATTTTTACATTTTAATTATATGGTACTTGTAGTAGATGCTGGTGGTGTGGATGAAATGAACGGTTGAAATGATTAAAATGGGGGAGTGTGAGATGCATGACATAGGACGGTTAAAATGAAAAAAATGGATGGTTAAAAATGGTCACATTAAGGGTTTAGTGGGGTTGTATATATGTGTGTGATTTATTGTGTAGGACTTAGTCAATTTAAATCAATTTTTAAAATTGTACAACAACTTAATTTTTTTTAAAATTAGATTTAAAACGGATTAGGATTGAATATCAAACTTTAATTCCGGACTCATTTTTTAATCAACTTTTGCTATTCTATTCCAAATTTTATTTTAAATAAAATTCAATTATATTAACTTTTGCTACTTTATTGGTACGGTTAGTATATAAATATTATTGAAATTTAATTGGTACAGTTAGTATATTAACTTTATTGGTACGGTTAGTATATCAATTTTATTGAAATATTAATAAATAAATTTTAATTAAATTTTGCTTATTGATACGGTAAGTATAATTCAATACTGATATTTTTCTCTTTTATATTTTATATTGTTGTATTACTTGTCAAATATAAATTTTACAAAAAATAATAAAAGATACAAATTTTAATATTATTGTTATTTACTTCTTTGAATATTAATGATTTCTACGAATTCTAATATTAAAAAGATACAAATTCTAATAAAAACTTGTGTAGATGCCAACACGAGCACCGTTGAATACAACATAAAATTTCTTGCGGCCTTGATGCATTGTTTTTTCAAAAAAAAAAAAAAAAATTAAAACGAAATTTTTATGGAGAAAAAGATAGATTTGAGTAATGCTTGTTAATAGATAATAGATTTGACATCTCCATTATCTTTGAAGTTACGAAGTAATTAACTAGAGATAGAAGACATTTTCAAATTTCAAATTTGAAAATAGAGAGAGAAGACAGAATTTGGGTTTCGATTTTTTCCAAGGCTAAATTAATTTCAAACTACCATGTGCATTGCCGTTAATACCCCTATTTACATATAGATTATCAATAATACCCCCTTTTCCTCTGGACTGATTCTGCCTATATAGCATTACCGAGATGTAAAAACTGAATATTACATCTCTAACTAGAATGAGACGGAGGCCGGAAAGTCCTAATCCTATTTGGGTGAATTCCAAAACAAACAAACCCTTGGAGTGTAGTTGCCTAAAAATTTATGGAGATATTATTATTTTTTTGGGAAATTTGCTAGGCCCATCCAAACCCGAGTCCGTTTTCGAATCCGAATCCTCCTGTGTCTCTTCTCTTCTCTACCCATAACTTCTCCACATCTGTAGACTATAGATACAAACCAAATACGTAGCTCCTTTTATTTTTCTTTTCTAACTTTTCAAAATGGAACCCCCACCCGACCGCCACGACCACCGGAGCTGTCACGAAGACTACTCGTCTCAATTCCCCCCTCCGCCGTCATCCTGCGCTAAGTGTGGCGGACCCACCTCTTTCCCCACTCCGCCACCGCCTTCCGACACTCCTGCCTACATCCCCATCCGCATGCCCGCCGTCAATCTCCCGCCCTCTCCCACCAACACCAAGGAGGCCATCATCCGCACCCCCGTCCCCCACGCCGAGAAGGTCGAGCCCCTCTCCCTCCCCCATCAATTCACCATCCCCTGCAAAAAAATCAACTCCCGAGACGACCTCTCGCTCTTCCATTCCTCCCCTGCGTGCCGAAACTTCCTCGGCTTCGTCGTCTCCTTATCGGAATCCATCAAATCGCGCAAGCTCTCCGATCCCTACCACGTGTCCCCCACCGTCGAGATCATAGTCTCGATTATACAGAAATTAGTCGACTATGTGGATGAAATTCCGCCGCTGCAGCAGAGCGCGCGGTACGGAAACGTCGCTTATCGCACGTGGCATGAGCGGATGAGCGGCGAGGCCGAGGCGTTTATGCTGATGTTTCTTCCGCCGGAGCTTCGCGATGCGGCTGTGGAACTTGTGCCCTATTTTACTGACAGCTTTGGCAATGCCTCTCGCATTGATTATGGTATAAATTAGTCCTTTATATCTCATTTCTTGTGAATTGCTGCTTTTTGAGGAAGGTTTGATAACTGGCAATTATGAATTATTTCAGTAGATCTCCTCTTTTCATACTGTCCCACTCTTAAGTGATAACATTACTGTCAAAATGGTCTAGCACAATGCGGGAACTAAACTACTAGTATACCATTGAACAATATGTACCTTTTTGTTCTTAAGAACCCTTCCTAATTGTGCTGTATTTGATGCCTTTGACCAAAAGAAGATTAATCATCCTTTAATCTCTTTATTTTGATTAGGGAGCGGCTGGAAAATGAAAAAAAGAAAGATTTATGCAAGTAAAATTTGGTTTTGTTTAAAATTTTAGTTTTATGAATGCTTTAAATTGTTTGAAATTGATTCAGTAAATGCGGTTGATTGTTAAAAATTAATTATGGGTTAGTGGTCTTAGGAACTTTTGACTCTGAATTCCAAAAATTTCGAGGAAGATAGTTGTAAAGAATGTTAAAGAGGCTGATCCTACCTAAGAGTTGTTATACAGTAGGAAACTAATACATGATTAACTTACTTTGAGAATGTCTTCCACATGTCGTGATCCCTTTACATTCCTTGTATGCTTAAAGATTTTTAACACTTAGAGTCATCTCAATTTCATATATATTGTTGTTACTTGTGCTGTGCAACATCAATATCACCACATGATGTTGTGCATATATGCTTAAAAAAATGCATAGTCATACTTTCGTATCTTCAAGGACATTGATTGGAACATATATCACTATTGCACTTATATCCACACTTTCGCTTTGCAGACTGTTATTTCATAGGGTTGAAATGAAAAGGAAGTGGCTTGTATTATTAGTATCAAAATACATGTTACTGTGATAAATATTGCATTTATTTGAATATGAATCGTTAAACGTTGGTATTTCTAATTTCTTATACATGCTTGTAGACTCTATAGTAGCTTTATCTAGTTAACTGTTCCAACAGTGGGAAGTTAAAAATGACGCAATGCTTTTCTCTTTTTGTTCATCTTATCAAATAGGAACTGGCCATGAGACAAATTTTGCAGCATGGTTGTATTGCCTAGCAAGATTTGGTATTGTTAGAGAAGAGGACTTTCCAGCCTTGGTGTCAAGAGTGTTTGTCAAGTACATGGAGTTAATGCGAAAATTACAACTCACTTATAACTTAGAGCCTGCAGGATCCCACGGTGTGTGGGGGCTTGATGACTATCATTTCTTGCCATATATATTTGGGTCGTCCCAATTGGTTGATCACAAGTATATGAAGCCAAAGTCTATTCACAATGAAGATATATTGGAGAATTTCTCAAACGAGTATATGTATCTCTCATGTATTGTTTTCATAAAGAAGGTGAAGAAGGGGTTGTTTGCTGAGCATTCACCTATGTTGGATGACATTAGTGGTGTTCCTAATTGGAATAAAGTAAACAGTGGGCTGCTAAAGATGTATAAGGTGGAAGTTTTGGAGAAGGTTCCTATTATGCAACATTTTCTCTTTGGCTCGATTATTAAATGGTATGCAGCCTTTCATTAACCTTTCCTATGGTTAAATATATTGATAAATTGATTTAGTAACTCTGCGCTTTACAATCACTTCTTTTGCTCTGTCCTTGTTTACACTTCATTTTCTCTTATTTAAAAAATAGATAAAAATACATGGAAGATAAAGGCTGGGAATAGTTCAGATTTTTCTTGAACAGAAATATCGAAAAGAGATGTTATTATCTGCTATTGGATCTTATCAAGGCTTATCGTCAATTTGATTGCTCAGTTTCCAGTATAGTTGTCATGCCTTTATATAATCAGCAGTAAAGTTCGTGCATGAAACTTCTTTTCTTCACTCATACTTTCTTTCTCTGTGCATCCCCTTGAATCGCATCTTTGAACCAAGTTTAGTTTGCGCTCAGCAATGCATTTTTGGAGTAAAATGTTTTTCTCTTCTTTATATTGTTTGAGGACAAAGCCATCTAATGACTCATATTTTACATAGTGAGTATCTGCTCGTTCGCTATGCTTGAACATGATAATAATCAACTTATGATGAAGCAGCCAATTTCAGAGAGGTTCCAAGTTCTTATAGACTTGCTAAAAAAAATCTTTCTGTTAGAGTCAAATACTTTTATTATTGTTTTGCAAAAAATGTTAAATCATGCATTAATCTATAAGTCATGGCATCTACCGCCGCCCGCCACTGCAATTCTAATAAGACACAGCATAAAAGTTCACATGTTATGTTACTTTCGAGCATAGGAAAAGGTGATTGCATGATACATATTAAGATTGATAAGTTTTACATTTCAATGTTAAGATATTAATGCATGATTTAACATTTTTCTTTTTGCAAAATTATACTCCCTCCGTCCCATACTTGTTTGCTACTTTACTGTTTGCACAAATTTTAAGAAAAGAGTTGTTTATTAATATTTAAAGTGATAAAGTAGATGTTTTTGGTTAGGAGCGTATGAAGATTATAATATTAAAAATTATAGTTGTTTTTTTTTGCCAAAAAATGGATGTAGCAAACAAGTATGAGACGAACCTTTTTGGCAATGTAGCAAGCAAGTATGGGACGGACGGAGTATTAAAAAGCATTTGACTCTTAAAGAAAGGTTCTTTTAAGCAAGGCTACAAGAACATAGACCCGCTCTGGTACTACTTTAAATGTCTATCATAGCTGTAACATAATTTAATTTAGGAAAGATTTTCAGATCCAACATGTGGCCGTCAATTGGTTTCTGAGTCTGCAGAACCTCATTACCAAGTCTGTTTGGGCTACTCTTCCCGAACTTGCAGATAACACTAGATAAAGTTTATTCTCTTAATCAAGACAAAATACTTCAGCAGTTAGTTATGATTAGTAATGTCTATCAACTAGTGAAAACTCGTGCAATAAGAATATCTATGTTTTTGGGAGCTATATTGAAATTTAGTCAAGTGGAACTGCTACATTCCTGGCTTGTTTTTTGAAGATAATTCTTTCATACTCAGTCCCAATCTCCAACTTACAACACTTTTGATCTAGTTTCCCTTTACTTCTTCAAGACAGACAATTTCTCTCTCTCTCTCTCTCTATATATATATATATATATCCCTCTGCTACTGATTTTCCTTCTTGTTTGGCATTGTCCTTTGTCATTTTCTGTTCATTCTTTATTTCCTTCACCATTTTCTGTTACATTTGAACCCCCACCCCCCCTCTTTTTTCTCTTCTCTTTTCGCACTAATTTTCCCATTTTTTCCCTCTTCTTTTTATGATGATCTTTCTACCCTTTTGCATTGCTGCTTTGTCTGTGCCTTGTGTTGAATTACTTGTCCCAATGCTAACTATAAATAATTGATATCAATTGTTCCTGAACGATTGAGTGTGCCTAAGGGGATGCCGACATGCCTAAGTAGGCTTGGGGAAGTCCTGCGATCTGAATTCTGACGAAAAGTGAAATTCTATGTTTGTTTTGGGATTGTGTAGGTTAGGATTTTTCTTGAATAACACATCATGTTGGAAAACAATATAAAAAGATGTGTGTAATGATTGAATGTTTGGATGAGTGGTATAAGGATATAAGATGTCGTAGTAGGTGAAAGGGTAGAGTTAATAGGCAGTAGTAGTATTAGGGTTGAATTTCACTATGTGAATTTTAAATCCTCAAACAATCGAAGTTTGGGATTTCAAAACCCCAAATCCAGGTTTTCAGGGTCATTCCAAACAAAGTTGCTTGGAAATTGTATTGGTTTGTATACCTTTATATAGACATGAGCTAACATCTAATTTAGCATCATTGAATTAGGTTAAATTTTCTTTCTTATTTCTTTTAGATCAGACTTCCTTTAGTTGTTGGGCAGCTTCTGTGGGTAGTGTATTGGGTCGAACATCCGATAGGGTAAGAATAAGACCACAAATCTTCCATCCGAATTTGCATTAGGCAAGTGTATGGTCTGGGTTATTCAAAGTAGTTGTTTTGAGTTGGGCCTAAACTTCCATGGATTGCAACAGCTTGGTTGCTTAGATTCTCTTGTCTATGAAACTGATTTTGCATAAGTTGTGTTAGTGATTAAATTCTAATAAAGCAAAAATTGAATTTATGTCAGAAATATATACTATGAATGAAGAAAATAGTTATTTTGTGGACCCAACAAGGAATAAAAATGAATTTGACCGTCTGATCGGAATGGATATGTAAAATCCTGAATCTGCTACATAGTTTCTTTAGCTGGACAGTAATCATATGGGATATTGGTAAAATTTTGCCCGTCTTAATTATATACTTTCCATCCTTACTAATTGTATATTGTGATCTATATTTAACTTGGAGGTTATCATGTTTTAATCTAATCTGCTGTCCAATTATAGTTAGCTTGTTGCACATGATTTATTGATGGATTTGTAAATGCATATGGAGCCCTTTGTATCATTCACTCCATTTTATAGCTCTTTAAATGTTTTGCTTTGTTTATCACCAGCACCTTATGAAAGGAAATAATTTCTGTTTTTCATTTAATACTTGGCTCAGATGATATTGTTCATTTTTCAGACAATTAGCATCGCAAAGTACTTGACTCTAATTTTGCTCCTTTACTTTTGCAGGCCAGAATAAGAGGCAGGAGGTGTCTTGCTTCTGAATTTCAAATTTTATTCGGCATTTTGTTATGCATGTTGAGACTCTAGTTTCATTCTATAGAGCTCAGAAGCTACCACTACCTGAAAATTATGCGCCAGAACTAGCTATCATCTACTTTATTACAAAGCCATATATCCCTACATGTATGTATACATAATGATATGTCGACTGTATTTTTGTAGACCTTGCAGTGTGTTGTGTTATCGTGTATGGATGGCGGGTTACACTAGATATTGTGCATCATGCCCAGAATTTTTATTTGATAGTTGATTTGCCATGGTTGAGTGTTGGAAGAGTAAATTGTAAAATAATCTTGTATATATTGGGGGTCAACGACTTTATTCTCAGATGAATTAATTTTTTCAATTAAAATGATGCAATTTGTGTCTGAGGTCAAAAAGGCTGCAGGATTTTTGCGCATGAGCTGTCAAACATTTCATGTAACTAAATGACTTTGTGTTGCTTAAGTGACACAATGAGACCTCAACGTATTAATTTAAATTTAAAAAGATTACAAATTGATTATCACACTAAAACAAAAATTGCAGCAATTTTTTTAAAAAAGAAGTGAGATGTAATTGAGAAAGACTTAGCAGAATAGTCTCTATTAACAGTGTCAATTATTTGATATAAGCGAAGACGAAAAATTGTTTGCTTCCTCAATACAAGGTTCCCCAAAGGAAGGAAATATGAATCTACAAACATGAGAATCAATAAAGAGAAGAAAAAACACAAGTGATAAAGATTTGATCATTTCCAGTTGTTGGCAACAATATCAGCAAGATCAACCACCCTCTGTGAGTAACCCCACTCATTGTCATACCAGGCAATGACCTTAACCATGTCATCTCCCATCACCATAGTGAGGGAAGAATCGACGGTGGAGGAGACGTCGCTGCAACGGAAATCAACGGACACGAGGGGCTCATCGCACACGGACAAGATGCCGTTGAGCTCATTGTCAGCAGCCTCCCTGAAAGCAGCATTCACTTCCTCGGCAAAGGTCTTCTTCTCGACCTGAACCACGAGGTCCACAACTGAGACATTGGGGGTGGGGACACGGAGAGCAATGCCGTTGAGCTTCCCCTTGAGCTGGGGAAGGACGAGGGCCACTGCCTTGGCGGCACCCGTGGATGTGGGGACGATGTTCAGGGCTGCGGCACGTGCACGCCTCAGATCACGGTGGCTGGCGTCCAGAAGCCTCTGGTCTCCGGTGTAGGAGTGGGTGGTGGTCATGGTTCCCTTGATGATCCCTGCATTCAAATGTAATACTTAATCAAAGGGAAAATAGTCTTTCTTTTTTTAAGTGACTTTTATTTTGATTTCAATCCTATGGAATTTCACAAATCGAAAATAGTCTTGTAAGTAGTTTTCAATTTTTTGTTATTTTGGCCCGTAACCGGTTGTAAGAGCTGTGAAACAAATGGTTGTGCAATCAGCATTAACCGAATTTAATCTATTATAGTCGGTTAACAGACCAAAATCTGTAAAGAAATAGTTAATTTACAAATTTTTTTTTTTAACAGATGGTGTCATAAATAAAACCGATCTCATTTACTATACTCATATGAGGTTCAAACGCAACTACGTCTTATACAAGAGTAATTTCGATCGTCTCACCGAATTTTTGGTCGAGGACCTTGACGAAAGGAGCAAGGCAGTTGGTGGTGCAAGAAGCATTGCTGATGATGGTATCATCAGGGCTGTAATCATCGGCGTTCACACCCACCACGTACGTCGGAATGTCGCCTTTTCCGGGGGCGGTGATGAGCACCTTCTTCGCCCCGGCTTCCAGATGCTTCCCGGCGCCTTCTCTGTCCACGAAAACTCCCGTCCCTTCTATCACCAGATCCACTCCCAACTCCCTGTCACAAAAAACAGACAGAGTAACTACTCTGTTTCTCCATCATCTAATTCATCTATATTACTTACTTCCAGGGGAGTAGGAGGGGGTTGCGGTTGGACACAACTTGGATGACCTTTCCGTCCACGGAGATTCCGTCGGTGCCCACGGGCTTCACGTCCGCGTCGAAGATGCCGAGCGTGGAGTCGTATTTCAGGAGGTGGGAGGCTTGCTTCACACCTCCGGAGTCGTTGATGGCGATCACATCGAGAGGGGAGTCCTTCCTTCCGTGCCAGCACCTCAGGAAGTTTCTCCCGATTCTGCCGAATCCGTTGATGGCCACTTTCAGCTTCGCCTCAGTGACACCCCTGTTCTTCTGCCCTCCGCCAACCTACGCATAATCATCACACCTGAAATCAGCAACCTTCGTAGATATCATATTGTTAGTTTGTAATTGAGAAAGACTCACGACGGAGGTTTGGAAGGCGATAACAGAGACGAAATCGTCGTTCCACCTCTTGGCGAACGGGAGGGCGGCGGAGGAGCTGCGAAGGCCCGCGAAGTCGGAGAATCCCTTGCTGCATCCCACCTGCATTTGTGCATCAAGTTATATACTATATTGTGTACATAGTGATGATAGATTGACAGGGGAAGAAGTGAATATGGGGTGGACCTGAAGAGAGGAAAGAGCAGCAGAAGCCATGTTTGGGAATTGATGTAACAATGCAGCAGGGGAATCAGTAGAGGAGGGAGTTTATGTAGTGGGAATAGTGTGCACAAGTTTATGAGAAATGAGATATGGTATGTTTATGGCTCTGAGTATTTTGGGGTGTGGATTAGAAGAGTGGAGAAGGAGAATTGGATCAGATTTCTGATAGCCTCTCACCTCATTGTATGGCTGTGCTTCTTTATATCACACAGTGTGCTTATGTGTGAATCTATTTTTTTTTTCTATTTAAATAAATTATCTTAGTTTTTATTTTTCAAAGAGTTATTATTGTGAGGGTTTAAAATGTGCTATTGTCATATTTATTTAACTATGAGTACTTGAACTCAAATGAGATTTTAAGGGGTATTTGCAAATTAAGTAAAGAGGATAAAAATATATATTTTTAAAGTTGTCTTCATGCCATTTTAATTTTTAAAAATATTTGTAAGCCGTTATTTGTGTTTACAAACATAGTTAGTTTGAACTTGAGTCCAATTTGTTTGGGTATTTATTAAAAAATATTGTGCAGTGAGATATAAATAAATAATATTTTGAAGTGATTACTTTTTAAAAGTAAAACTGCATTTTCGTAGCTTGGGATAATCTAATTTTTTTTTTTAAAATTCAATTACAAAAAGTATGATAAACACACACTTCAGTTCTGTGTTTTTTGAATTAGGAATACCCCAGACAATAATCAATAATATCCCAAACAATAATCATCAATATCTCAAAAAATAATCTGTATTATCACGAGCAATAATCAACAAAACCTCAAGTGGTAATCAATTATACACAAACAATTATCAACAATACCCTAAACAATAATTAACAATACCCCAATATATTTTAATTATATATTTTTAATTGAAAAAATTGGAATTAAAATTGAGTTTAAATCCAGGTGATAGTATGCACTTGAGTGCATGCTAGAATTTGTGTAGTTTTATGTTAATTTATATGATGAAAATTATTAATTTGTATATGATGAAAAATATTAATTTGTATTTTAAAAAGTGTTAATATTATTCAATATATAAACTAATACCAATATTCCTTTTTATATGAACTAATACTTTTTTATATGCACTGATGCTTTTCATAATATAATTTCTTTTAATGAGCAACGTACAAAATCAAGTCGAATTTAACTACACCAAAATACACCTTTTTTTTTTTTTTTTTTTTCAAAATAGAATTTTTTTTATACATATTTTTCACTTGATGAATTCAAATAGAACTTTTTTTTTGACGGAAAAATAAAAATATTTAATTAGGAAAATTTAGGCTCATGCCTTATATCAGCAGTTACAAAAGGAATACATGGGGAAGGGTATTAAAATCGTTTTCGTTCCGTAACTTTTTTTTTTTTTGGTCTCATACTTATTTACTTTTTTCGATTTAGTCCAACAACAATTCAATTTACCCAAATTAGTCTCAAATGACCGGAAAACTTGTGAAATAACGTCGTTTTGGTCACGTGCTAAAATATTTCGGCGGAATATGATGACGGGTCCCGTTTTGCGTACGTGGCACGTTGATTAAGTAATTTCTCTTATATAATAAATATAAAACTAAAAAAATATTTTCCAACTCATTTTTTCAATTAAAAAAAAAACCTTAAAACTAAAAATAAAGCTACCTGCAATTAAAACAAACATAAATCAAGTTAATTGCAGAAAGTTATGGCATTCGGAGATGTCGAAGAAAATACAGGTGGTCTCCACATCCGTTAACTCCTTTAATGGAAGACCTCGATTTGGGATGGAAGACCATGAATGAAGTAAGAAGGAGAGCTCGTGGGAAGTTACCAGAGAATGGTTCAGAATACAGAGGGCTGTCCCTATTGGAAACAATTTTTCTTCATCAATGTCGTTGTACGGCCCTGAACAATTCCCCTGCCAAAATGCAGGATTTGCGGCTTCTGCTCGGCGTTTTGGGTTGCCCGCTTGCCCCAATTCCGGTCACGAACAACCCAATTTTCAGTCTCCATATCTGAGACATTCCCCTAGCAAGTAGAAAATATAATGTTATATTTTATTTGGTTCAGGCATTTTCACAAACACCTTACGGGCGCTTACTGTTTCTGCATGGCGTACTATATAATCTAACATTATTTGGTGGCGACGGGGTGCTCGAAGCAGTAGAGCTGCGCCAAGAACACGTACGCGTCGAGTATTAGGTTTTTTGATTTGTTTTTGTTTTAATTGCATGTAGCTTTATTTTTAGTTTTTAAGGTTTTTTTATTGAAAAAATGAGTTGGAAAATATTTTTTTAGTTTTATATTTATTTTATGAGAGAAATTACTTAGTCAGCGTGCCACGTCCGCAAAACAGGACCCGTCATTCTATCATGTGACCAACACGTGATCAAAATAACGTCGTTTCACGAGTTTTCCGGTCATTTGGGACTAATTTGGGTAAATTTGAATTGTTGTGGGACTAAATAAAAAAAGTAAATAAGTATGGGACAAAAAAAAAAGATAAAAAGTTACGGGACAAAAACGATTTTAATCCCCATGGGGAAGGAACTTCCTCCAACCATATTTGTTCCATGTCCGTTGAGGGACGGTAGTGTGCCATAAAGTGTGCCACTTTGTTAGCTTCTCTCTTCACAAAAGACATAGTCGACACCTGGGGTTTCTTTGCAAGATTCAAAATATCTTCAACAATCATCATCGTCTCAGGTGATGCCTTGTCTCCTCCCTTAAAAGCATTAACCAATTGAAGTGAATCTGTCGCAATCGAGAAACCGTGTAAACCACATTCCATTGCCCTTGTTAGTGAAAATCTCATCCCCAACGCTTCCTGGAGGGTACTATTATTTTCACCCTTGCATCGACAAGCCCCTGCCACCATAATCTGCCCATCGGAGTTCCGGACAACGAAGCCATACCCCACTGTGCCATCTTCATAAATTACAGCATCGGAATTGAGTTTGTAGGTACCTGGTAGAGGCTTTTCCCACCTCGAAATCATGTGTGAGGGTCTGACCCTTTAACCCCTTGCATTCATAGCTTACTGAAACTCATTGTGTTGGCGCATTGCCCTGTAGACGACCTCCTTTGGTGGCGTATTGAGATTTGTAAAAATCTGAGAGTTCCTGGTTTTCCACACATTCCAAGCAATCAAAGCAAACAGGGCAGCCCCCTCCTTCGGAAGAGAGTCCAATAAAGAGCCACAAACAACCTTGAAATTTTGTGCTTGGTCAAAGGGGAGACAGATGGGGCTCTGTCCCCACGTATGCATCGCCCTACGACAAGAGATCAACGCGTGGGCTACCGTTTCAGCCCCCCCACCACATATTTCACAGGTCGATGAGATCTCAACTCTTCAACGAATAAGTTTATCTCTTGTAGCTAAAGAGTTTGAGAAAGCTCTCCACAAAAAGTGCTTTACCTTTGGTGCTATTTTCAAATGCCATATTCTCTTCCAGCATTTGTCAATAGAGCTTGATGAAGCCAGATTTAGACCCACTTTCGAGAACTCAGCCATGCCAATGTGATAGGCGGATCTAACTGTGTATTTTCTATTTTTCGTTCCATTCCAGATTTGTCAGTCCGAAGGAAGTTTAGGACTGAGAGGGATTGTAATAATCTTCTGACATGATTCTTCTTCGAATGTCTCTCTTAACTTGGCAATATCCCATGATACAGGTTCCTTGCAAATGAAATCGAGACTTTTGGTTTCAGGTTCTGAACCGCAGTAGTTTTACACGGGCGTGATCGGGGTTGTAGGCCTATCAACTTGTCGTCGCATGCTGAGATACTTTCTCCATTTCCAACGTGCCATGTACTCCCCACTTTAATAAGAGGTCTAGAATTTAAAAGACTCCTCTATAAGTAACTTGGTTGGTGCCCAATCGACGTTGTCATAAGGTCTCCTCAGGGGTAGTATCTCGCTTTTAAGATACGTGCTGATAGAGAATCTGGATGGTGAAGTAATCTCCAAAATTACTTTGCCGCCATTACAAGGTTGAAAAAGAACATCCCTCAGAATCCTAAATCCCCATGCTATTTTATTCGAGAAATTCTTGCCCAACTCCTCCAGTGAGTTTTCCTTTCCCCTTCGTCCGAACCCCAGTAGAAGCGGGTCACTGCATTTTCAATTTTTTCACATAACGACTTCGGGAAAAGGAAAATACTCATGACATACATTGGGATGGCTTGAATTACTATATTTAGCATAATCTCACGGTCTACTTTTTTTAGCATCCTTTCCTTCCACCCTTTCAGTCGACTAATGATTCTGTCCAAGACAATTTGAAACACCTCTCCCTTAGAATGACCTATGATAGTAGGGAGGCCCAGGTATTTGGCATAGGAAGAAACCGTTCTTGCTCCTAGTTGGAATCCAAATTCATCCTTTGCCTTAACCGATACATTACTACTTCCTGAAAGTTCCGATTTATCCAAATTAATTCTTTGTCCTGATGCAGCTTCGTAATCACTAATCATCTCCTTTACTTTGTTGGCCTCTGCTCTAAAAAATAGAATACTATCATCCGCGAAGAAAAGGTGAGAGACTGATGGAGCTTGTCTCGCCACCTTCACTCCCGTAAGTTCACCATTACTTTTGGCTTTACGGATCTATGACGAGAAGCCTTCGGCACACAGGATGAACAAGTAGGGGGATAGAGGGTCTCGCGAATTCTACGTTCTGGAACAAATTTTTGTGTTGGTCTGCCATTTAGCAAGATCGAGTAAGATACTATTGACACACAACGCATCACCAACGTAATCCATTTCTCACAAAAACCCAATTTTTCACACATAGCTCGTAGAAAGCTCCATTCCACACAGTCGTAGGCCTTGCTCATATCCAACTTTAGAGCCAAATAACCTTTCCTTCCTGTTTTCTTCTTCTTCTTTAAAAAGTGAAAGATTCAAAAGCTGACATTGTATTATCAGTGATAAGCCTATTAGGAACAAAAGCACTTTGGATAGGTGAGATCACATGGTTCAAAATGGATTTTACTCGATTTGCTATAACCTTTGTGATAACCCTAAAAATGACATTGCACAAGCTAATAGGCCGAAAGTCTTTCGCACACTCTGGGAATTTCACCTTTAGAATGAGCACTATGAAGGTGTGGTTCAAGGAAGTGGGGCCAGCCTCACTATTTAAAATATTTAAACAAGTAGAAACAAAAGAGTGATCAACAATATTCCAGAATCTTTGAAAGAAAAGAGGGGGCATACCATCAGGGCCGGGGAATTTTGTTGGATGCATCTGTTTTAGTGCTCATTTAATCTCCTCAGCTGTGTATGGTCGTGTGAGAAATTCATTCATGTCCTCTGAGACTTTGGGCTCCACTGACTCGATCACTCTACTCATATCACATTGTCCGTTCGATGAGAACAAGTTCCCGAAAAACTCCATAAAGACCTTCCCAATATCCTCTTCATTTTTAACCTACTCTCCTTCTTTGGTTTTTATCCTTCTGATTGTGTTTCTATCTCTCCCATGTGATGTTTTTTTTATGAGAAAAGGATGTGTTTCAATCCCCTTCCTTCAACCAAAGAGCTCTAGATCGTTGGTGTTGGAATTTAGAGGCACGTAAACACGTAACATGCGCAGCGGAAATAACGTTCATCAACAACGAACAGATTAATTGCATAATTAGATTCAAGATATCTAAATAAGAAATATTACAGTACTTTGTATGCGGAATTCTCTACTACGGTATCCACGCAACATCTATTCTCTGATCCACACCGGAGTGCCAGCGTTGAATCTTGAGACGAACTTGCTAGAAAAACTCGAACAAGAGATTTTATGGAGAAATTATATTTCTTGTGTGTTTTTCTGAATTTCCATAGGACACATATTTATAGGGATTATCTTAGTTTAATTTCTAAGCAAGATAATATGCTTAGCTCGCATAATATAATCTCTACGGATTATATCTCCCTAGATATGTTCATACGAATAATATATTAACCATATCTATTATTCTTGTATAATAATATTCCAAATATTATTATTGGTATTTCATATTTAATTAAATAATAATAATAATTAATTCCAAATATAATTATTATTATATTCTCCATAAATAAAATATTATATATAATATAATATTTAATCAACCAACAATAATTAGCGAACTGTCATTGCTTGTTGTGTGACCCATAGGCCCTCGTATACCGAGCGATTAGTCAAACTAACGGTCTTAATTGAACCCTAGACAATAAATCAGTCATTCTCAATATACAAGGTACATTGCGAGAAAATCTGCAACTACGTGAAATACTGTAGGCTATTGTGATATCTTTCTTTCATTCACAAATACTCGATTAAGCCTTGAACATGATGAATTGTCTATTCAAATAACTTAATCATATTATCTCGAATCACTAATTGATCGCTCATGTCGCACTTGGCCACAAAGTCCAAGCCGACTTGCATCGAGCCGATGTCTTAGATCCAGTTATGATGAGAAGACGAGTATTCTCTCTTAAATCCACAATGAGGAATGAATCTTATTCTTGGCTCAACTACCACGCATATGTACTTCGTGATGTACCCAATCCATGCTATATCTACCCATGTAGGGTGAAAGCGTCGGTCATAGTCAAAGTCCATCACTCCGCACATGTTGTGCGTATTGACCTCAAGTCTGAGGAGTATCACATCGCTCCCACTAACCGAGACACCCATAGACATATTATGTGGAATCACATCAAACGGTTTCATGGAAGGGTATACCAATATCCTATAATGTATTTGTTCATCCATTATGAGATACCTAGTACTCCCTCCGTCCCAATTTAGATTACCTATTTCTAAATGACACATTTTTTAAGAAAAGAATGGTTTATTAATACAATTGAGTATAAAGTAGCTTTTTAGAAATTGTTTATTAGTATTTTTTAGTATAAAGTGGCTTTTTGAAGGTTGAGTTTGAAAAAGTGGTGTTGCTTTTTGCCATTTTAGAAAATGGGTAAACAAAAAAAAACCTTCCTTTTTGGGGCTTTTGGGTAAACAAAATTGGGACGGAGGGAGTATCTCGTAATAAGTGAGATCTTACTACACTCTTTCCATAGAGTATAATGCAGATCGCACACCAATCTCCATTGTATCATCAATATCCTATTCTTGATGATCCTTGATCGGGGCTATTTGAGAATCGTACTTCGGTCATCTGAGTTCTTACTCACTCAATGATAATATCAATTCAAGGGAACACAAATATGAATAATGCAAACAATCAAACATATATTCAGATAAGTGTAAAACCATACATTTAATATTAAACCATAAACTGAATATTATCATAGTATCATGTCCTTACATAGGATTATCTCTAGGACACTAACACTAATAGTTAACCCCATCGAACCTCTTCTTTTTTCAGCAAGTCCTCCATCTCAATGTCAGCCATCTTGAGCTCTTGTATTACTGCAGAACCTTGGGGCATTTATTGAAGCTCCGATATTCTCTTTTTTAGTTTATCGATCTTCTTACCAATGTTGCCAAACACCTTCGTTTTCCATGCTCTCAAGGCACGCCCACATAGGTCAGACCGATCTGAGAAACTCAATTCCCCATAATTTGCTCCCCACCCTTCACAACAATCTCCTCACAGTGTTCATTTTCTAGCCACATCTTCTCAAATATGAAAATTCTTTCCTTATTCACCACATTTTCCTCTTGTACCTCTTGGCTGCTAAATTCATGCAAATATGGGCATGGTCTGATTTTATCCATGGCTTATGGAACACAACATGGCTCGAAAAGAGTATCCGCTACTGTGGGTTTGCAAAAGCTCTATCCAGTGGCATTTGAATATTGTCCATTCACTCTCTACCATTAGACCAGGTGAATTTATGACCTCTATATCCCAAATCATACACACCTAACTTCTCCATTGTGTCTCTAAAAGCCCTAATTTGTGAGTGTTGACGGTCAATACCACCCAGTTTTCCAGTAGACCAAAGGACTTCATTGAAGTCTCTGAAGCATAACCACAGGGATATTTCATCTGGTTTTATTTTCCTCAATAAACTCCATGTGTTAACTCTCATGTGTATTTCCAGCCATCCGTAGATCCCCGTCACAGTCCACTTCTCACTTGGTTCCCCTGTCTCTGCATTAAAAGAGATGTGATTGCATGAGAAAGAGACTAGAGAAAGGCATATATCTTCACTCCACAATATACATAAGCCCCCACTGCGAGCATTTCTCTCTCCCGAACAATCGTCCAGGAAATAATTCTTGAACTTTAAAACTCTCTTGTTTAAACAAATCATTTGAGTACATAATATTTTTGTTTCCATGAGAGGAACTATACTCAGATTTTCCTCATGTAGGAGCTTTTTCAACGCCCGTATTGTCGCTTGGTTCCCAAGCCCGCGACAGTTCCAGAATAGGACGATCATTGGGTTCAGCGGGACTGCAGAGCAGCCACCACCATTTCTGGGTTAGCACTTTGGAGATCTTCATCCATCTCCATACCACTCTTCTTTTTTGGTGAAAATTCCACATCTTCTATATTTTTTCTCGTTATAGCTAGGCGTTGAAGTCTCACATGGTCTACTCTGTGAAGAGTTTCTTTCCTCTCACTTTTGATTATTGGCTTTCTGTGGGTGATCAACTTGTTGGGATATAGATTAGATGTTTTGAAGATGTTAAAATAAGAATTGGTAACTAGTCTAGGACTAGAATAGGTCTTAGGCTAAGGGGGAAGGGAATTAGACAAGACAAGAGGAGTTCCAGACAAGAGAAGTCCCAGACAAGAGGAGTCCCGGACAAGATGAGTTCCAGACAAGAGGAGTTCCAGACAAGAGGAGTCTTGGACAAGAGGAGTCTTGGACAAGATGAGACTTGGACAAGAGGAGTCTTGGACAAGATGAGTCTTGGACAAGAGGAGACTTGGACAAGATGAGCTCTGGACAAGATGAGGTCGGGACAAGATGAGGCCGGGACAAGATGAGGTTGGGACAAGATGAGGTAGAGGACTAGAAGACCAGATGAGGTAGAGGACTAGATGAGGTAGAGGATCAGATAAGGTAGAAGACCAGATAAGGTAGAGGGCCAGATGAGGTAGAGGACTAGATGAGGTACTAGATGAGGTAGAGGACTAGATGAGGTACTAGATGAGGTAGAGGACCAGATGATGTAGAGGACCTAGATGAGGTAGACAAGAAGAGGTGTACCAGACTACTCTACCAGATGAGCTCTACCAGACTACTCTACCAAGAATATCTTGTGATTCAAAGATAAAAAGAATCAATAAAGGGAAGTCAACTGATATCAAGGAAGATTGGTTGTAGATCAAAGAAGAATCAATCAAAGAAAGAGTCAACAAATCAATCATATAATCAATCAAGATGATTGATTATATTACTTTATTTGTAGATGTTTGAATTTCTAGCTTCCAACGGCTAGTTATTTGGCACCTATAAATAGGAGTGCATGGTGATAAGTTCAACACAAGAAAGACGGGCAAGAGAGCACAAAAAATAGAGAAACACACGAACACACCATACACTTACCTTGTTCATACATGTATTATATCTACTCTTGTAGGAGTTCTAGTTGGAATATTACTCAACCTATTCACCACATTGAAAGGTTGTTGTAAGTTGTACGAAGGAGCTGGTACTTCCCAATTCCAGTAGTAAGTAAGTTGGTTGGTGAGTGAGACCCATTTGGTGAAAGGGAGAGTGGACGTAGGATCGTTATATCCGAACCACTATAAAATCCTCGTGTCTCTTTTATTTGCTTTTTTTATTTCAATTTCTGCATAATTAATTTTAGCACTTTAAAAAGGATTTTTCTTAAAATTAAGAATAAAACATTTTCCGCAAATAATATTTTTGGGACCAACAAGTGGTATCAGAGCAATGTGTCCTAGACTACTGCTTCGAAAATCTTTTGGTGGTCACCAGGACAGATCCAATTTTTTGAAAAACCCAAATATTTTTTTTGTGCTAATAATTTCTTGCAGAAATGGGTTCGAAGAAAAGAAATAAAAGATACATTAGGAGTCACTCCAAAAGAAGCTTCACAGCCGAGGAAGAAGAGGTATCCACTTCTGGTTCATCATCAAATTTTGGACCAAGCGAAGAGACATGTCTTATGACAGATGAGGTATGTAATCGAACTCCCTCTTCTTCTTCTTCTTTTTCTGAACAATCAGAGGAGTCTTATACGCAAAATTTGCTATTAGATCTCCAAAAATCTGTACAACTTTGTCAAAAGTTGGAAGATGAGAACACAAAGTTGAAAGCAGAAAATTAGAAACTTTCACAATGTTTAGGCAACCCAACAGATCTACCAGTTGAACAGGTTCAAACACTGGTAGAAGAGTCCACTGACTTGAAAACTAGATGTGATGAACAAACTAAGCTGATAGAAAAGTTGCTTGTTGAAAACATTGAGAAAGATAATGAATATACTATGCTGAAAGCTAAGTTCGATGAACTCTTCCATCAAAACAAAATTGTAAAAGATAGTGAGGACAAGCTCAAGCTGAGACTGGAGCAGCTGACTACAGCAAACAATGATGTGTCACACATAGCTGCCTCATCTCAAAGAGAGCATGATAAGACAGGTCTTGGTTATTCCAAACCTGAATCCTCACATGTTCAGAAAGAAGAAAAGTCTAGTAATTTTATTGATAAGGGTAAGAGGTCAGCTGACCAGGCAACTCAACCTAATGGGCATATGAGTTCTAAATCTCAAAAACCCAAAAGGAAGAGGAGGAATTTTAAAAGACCTCAGCAAGGTCAGCAGAGTAGAAAACAGCCTGGACCTTCTCAAAAGAAGCAGTCCCAGCTGACTCCTACTCAGCTGCAGAAGACTTTTAAGTCATTTGCCAGACCAGCTGGAACTTTTGATGGTTCTAGCAAGACTTATCCTTATCAACAAAATTTCAAGATTGTTGCATTAAGACAAGTTATTCCTTCTACTGGACAAGCTCATAAGAGAAGAAGAGCCTCTAGAAGAAATAACCATGTCGAAGCTTCTTATGTTCAGTGTGTTTTTGTGGATATGTATGGAAGAAAGATAAGATCACCTGATTCAAAAAGGGATGATCTATTCTTGTGGCTTCCTAAATGTTGTGCTAACCCCCCTGGACCCAAAAGGGTACCAAAAACTTGATTGCCCGCAGATACACAAGAAGACCAGCTGATATTATGCACTAAATATCAGCTGAGCATATTTTGAGGGGGAAGATCAGTTGACCCTGCTTGATTAGACTTCTTATCTTAAGATTTCAATTTTCTCTTGTCTTGTTTAAATTCAGTTCTTTCATTTTAACATCATCAAAAAGGGGGAAATTGTTGGGATATAGATTAGATGTTTTGAAGATGTTAAAATAAGAACTGATAACTAGTCTAGGACTAGAATAGGTCTTAGGCTAAGGGGGAAGGGAATTAGACAAGACAAGAGGAGTTCCAGACAAGAGAAGTCCCAGACAAGAGGAGTCCCGGACAAGAGGAGTTCCAGACAAGAGGAGTTCCAGACAAGAGGAGTCTTGCACAAGAGGAGTCTTGGATAAGATGAGACTTGGACAAGAGGAGTCTTGGACAAGATGAGTCTTGGACAAGAGGAGACTTGGACAAGATGAGCTCTGGACAAGATGAGGTCGGGACAAGATGAGGCCGGGACAAGATGAGGTTGGGACAAGATGAGGTAGAGGACTAGAAGACCAGATGAGGTAGAGGACTAGATGAGATAGAGGATCAGATAAGGTAGAAGACCAGATGAGGTAGAGGACCAGATGAGGTAGAGGACCAGATGATGTAGAGGACCAGATGAGGTAGACAAGAAGAGGTGTACCAGACTACTCTACCAGATGAGCTCTACCAGACTACTCTATCAGATGAGCTCTACCAGATGAGCTCTACCAGACTACTCTACCAGATGAGCTCTACCGGACTACTCTACCAGATGAGCTCTACCAGACTACTCTACCAGATGAGCTCTACCAGACTACTCTACCAAGAAGATCTTGTGATTCAAAGATAAAAAGAATCAAGATAGGGAAGTCAACTGATATCAAGGAAGATTGGTTGTAGATCATAGAAGAATCAATCAAAGAAAGAGTCAACCAATCAATCATATAATCAATCAAGATGATTGATTATATTCATTTATTTGTAGATGTTTGAATTTCTAGCTTCCAACGGCTAGTTATTTGGCACCTATAAATAGGAGTGCATGGTGATAAGTTCAACACAAGAAAGACGGGCAAGAGTGCACAAAAAATAGAGAAACACACGAACACACCATACACTTACCTTGTTCATACAAGTATTATATCTACTCTTGTAGGAGTTCTAGTTGGAATATTACTCAACCTATTCATCACATTGAAAGGTTGTTGTAAGTTGTACGAAGGAGCTGGTACTTCCCAATTCCAGTAGTAAGTAAGTTGGTTGGTGAGTGAGACCCCTTTAGTGAAAGGGAGAGTGGACGTAGAATCGTTATATTCGAACCACTATAAAATCCTCGTGTCTCTTTTATTTGCTTTATTTATTTCAATTTCTGCATAATTAATTTTAGCACTTTAAAAAGGTTTTTTCTTAAAATTAAGAATAAAACATTTTCCGCAAATAATATTTTTGGGACCAACACAACTTTTCCTCGGGTAATTTCTCACCGCTGATGATGCCATTGGTTTCCGCTGGGCTTTTGGGATTTGTTAAGAGGGTTGAGATGGTTGCAATATTGATTTTTTGGGCTGCTAGGATAGTGCTTGTGGGGAGTGGTTTGTGTGGGCTTGAGGGGTTATTTATGTTGTGTGTGTTATGCAGGCTTGATAGGTTATCTCGTGATCTATTATTGGGATAGTTGGTAGTCGAGGTAGTTGTAGTATGGTTTTGTTTACCTGCCAGGGTAATATCTGTGGGGAGTGGTTTTATGTGGGTTTGAGGGGGTATTTATGTGGTGTGTGTTATGCAGGTTTGTTATGGTATCACGTGATCCTTTATAGGGGTAGGTGATGGTTAGGGTGAATTGGGTATGTGGGGTTGGTATAGGTGCTGAGGGGGAATCTTGTGTTATTATTTCCTGGGGGGTAGTAAATAGTGTTAAATGGTGTTACTAGACATGTGATTTTTGATGCACAAATCTCGAAGCTCATTCATGGGGGTGAGGTTTGGACTGGTTAGAGGGTTTTGGGATTGGTGCAATCAATATATATATTTTAGGGTACGATTTAGGATTTTTTGTCTGGTGTTGGGTGGTACTAAGGGGAAGGGTTTCCCTTGTCAACTGCATTTCCACATAGGATATCTCATCTTTCTTCGGTAACTGGGGATGGTAGGTGCTAGGGTTTGTAGGTTTATAGTGGATTTAGTCAAGATTAGATGAATATGCCTTTTGTATAATAGAAGTCTGACTCTTGACCTTTTCACTGTTGAAGCTGACTTTTAGTGGATTTGGTTTATAGTGTCTTATAGTGGATTTCGTTTATAGTATTTTTGGTTTATAGTGGATTTGGTTTATAGTGTCTTTTGTATGATAGAAGTCTGACTCTTGACCTTTTCACTGTTGAAGCTGACTTTTACCTTCTCCAAAACCCCTAGCAGGTCATCAACATCATTTTTCGTCATCTGGTTCCCATCTTTCTTATTTGTGAATTCTTAATTCTCACAATCCAATTCATTTTCTACCCTGCACCTAAACACCTCAAATAATCTCCTTCTCGCTGGGACTATTGATTAGGCGTGAAATTGTTATGTTTTGTAGCCCGATTTGCCCATGTTTTGAGTGTATTTGATGAGTATTTAGAGTCATTTGAGTATCATTTTCATAAACTAATGAATTTGTCTCTTTGATGCTCATAGTTGGAAAGATGGCGAAAAACGGACTCGACCGAGTGAAGGTCGAGCGCCTAGGCGCTCGAGTGATGATGTGTCGAGAGTCATGTGAATTTTGGAGGTTTTGAGCGCTCGACTGAGCTATGGTCGAGCGCTAAGCATTCGACTGGATGGTGATCGAGCGGTGTTAGCTCACTGGACAAGGGAGGCGCTCGACCAAAGGGAGAGCTCGAGCGGTTTCGGGAAATAAAAGCCCATATCGAGCCCAAGCCTATATATACCCCTTTCAAGCATATTTTGACTTACCACTTGATACCATTAGATAGATTTGGAAGGAGAGAGCTTGAGGGAAAAGTTTAGCAAGGTTTTCGAACGTGTAATCGAGGTTTTAGCATACGAATTCATAGATTAATTACTTTACTTTTGAACCGATTAGTTTTTGTTCTTGATTTCTTGATACTTGAGAGTTCTAAACCTAGTTTTTCTGGATTTATTGAGATTACTTTTGAGATTTGAATTTATTCTTTCGTTTAAGTTATTGATTTCTTTCATTCATTCAAGTATGCATACGATTATTGTTCATGTTATTGTTTTCGTTATTCAAACCACCATGTTAGGCTAGAATCCTTACATGCTTAGGATAGGATGAACTCGTAGAAGTAGGATGTTGGTACGTAATTAGGATAATTCGTGATGTTCATTTTGATTCTCTTAATTATTGAATGCTTCTAATAAACTCTAGACTTATCTTGGAATTGAGTAAAAAAATTATTAGAGAGAAGACGACCGCATCACTCTTTAATAACTAATAGGCTTAAGGAAAGGGTTTTCAAAGGAGTTTATCATCTACCGGTTTATCTAGGGAGGACGACCACATTACCTTAGTTAAATTAAGGTCTCAATAATTAAGCACAACCCATATAATTCGATAATTGGATTGTGAAGTAGGTTGATAGGACGAAGTATTAGGGTTAATTTTTGAGCTTTTAGTCTTTCAATCTTGTGCTAGATTAGGGAAGTTGATTGCCTAGTTTTAGTACGCTTAGGATTATTACTTGCGCATCACGATTATTTTAGTTATTGTAACAACTCCGATAGTATACATAGGAATTCTTATCCCGAGCATCACCATCCTTTATTTGCATTAAAATAAAAGTTACTTAGTTAATTTCATTGATAGCATATAGATAGTATAATATAGTTTAGAATTAATTTAAAACATATCATTAAATTCATATAAGCTATGAGACATAGATTTCCAGGGATCTATTAGAATACAAACTTTCCCTTGGGTTTGATAATACTTGGTCCATATACTTGCCCATACTACTGTGATCCTATACTCTTGTGGGGTAACTACTAGTAGAGCTAGTAAATTGCATTCAAGTCAACTATCTCGTTTCCGTCCTCCTTGCCCGTTGTAAAAACTGTTGGTCCCAAAAATATTAATAGCGGAAAGCATTTTATACTTAATTTTAAGAAAAACCTCTGTTAAAGTGCTAAAATTAATTGTGCCGAAATTGAAAATAAAAATAGAAAATAAAAGAGACACGAGAATTTTATAGTGGTTCAGATATAATGATCCTACATCCACTCCCCCTTTCTCAAAAGGGGTCTCACTCACCAACAACCTTACTTACTACTGGAATTGGGAAGTACCAGCTCCTTCGTACAACTTACAACAACCTTTAATATTCCAACTAGAACTCCTAAAAGAGGAGATATAATACTTGTATGAACAAGGTGAGTGTATGGTGTGTTCGTGTGTTTCTCTATCTTTTGTGCTCGTTTGCCCATCTTTCTTGTATTGAACTCATCACCATGCACTCCTATTTATAGGTGTCAAATAACTAGCCGTTGGAAGCTAGAAGTTCAAACATCTATAAATTAAGGAATACAATCAATCATCTTGATTGATTATATGATTAATAGGTTGACTCCTAATTTGATTGGTTCTTCTTTGATTTACAACCAATCTTCCTTGATATCAGTTGACTTCCCTTACTTGACTCTTCTTATCTTTGGATCACAGGATCTTCTTGGTAGAGTAGTCTGGTAGAGCTCATTTGGTAAAGTAGTCTGGTAGAGTGGTCTGGTAGAGAAATAGTCTGGTACACCTCTTCTTGTCTACCTCATCTTGTCCCGACCTCATCTTGTCTGGAGCATATCTTGTCTCGACCTCATCTTATCCAAGACTCCACTTGTCCAAGACTCATCTTGTCCAAGAATCATCTTCTCCAAGACTTCTCTTGTCCGGGACTCCTCATGTCCGAGACTTCTCTTGTCTGGAACTCCTCTTGTCTAGAACTCCTCTTGTCTGGGACTTCTCTTGTCTGGAACTCCTCTTGTCCGGGACTTCTCTTGTCTGGAACTTCTCTTGTTTGGGACTTCTCTTATCTGGAACTCCTCTTGTCTTGTCTAATTCTCTTCCCCCTTAGCCTAAGACCTATTCTAGTCCTAGACTAGTTACAAGTTCTTATTTTAACATCTTCAAAACATCTAATCTATATCCCAATAATTTCCTCCTTTTTGATGATGTTAAAACTAAAATAACTGAAATAAAACAAGTGAAAACTGAAATCTTAAGATGAGAAGCCTAATCAAGCAGGGTCAACTGATCTTCCCCCTCAAAATATGCTCAGCTGATATTTGGGGCATAATATCAGCTGGTCTTCTTGTGTATTTGCAGGCAATCAAGTTTTTGGTACCCTTTTGGGTCTATGGGGGTTAGCACAATATTTAGGAAGCCACAAGAATATATCATCCATTTTTTAATCAGGTGATCTTATCTTTCTTCCATACATATCCACAAAAACACACTAAACACAAGAGGCTTCGACATGAATATTTCTTCTAGAGGCTCTTCTTCTCTTATGAGCTTGTCCAGTAGAAGGAATAACTTGTCTTAATAAAACAGTCTTGAAATTCTTTTGATATGGATAAGTCTTGCTAGAACCATCAAAGGTTCCAGCTGGTCTGGCAGATGACTTAAAAGTCTTCTGCATGTGAGTAGGAGTCATCTGGTTCTACCTCTTTTGAGAAGATCCAGACTGTCTTCTACTCTCCTGACCTTGCCGAGGTCTTTTAAAATTCCCCCTCTGCCTTTTGGGTTTATGAGTTTTAGAACTCATTTGCCCGTTAGGTAGAGTTGCTTGGTCAGCTGACCTCTTGCCTTTATCAATAAAGTTTCTAGGTTATTCTTCTTTCTGAACATGTTAGGATTCAGCTTTGGAATAACCAAGACCTGTCTTATCATGCTCTCTTTGAGATGAGGCAGCTATGTGTGACACAACATTGCTTGCTATAGTCAGCTGCTCCAGTCTCATCTTGAGCCTGTCCTCACTTTCTCTTATAATTTTGTTTTGATGGAAGAGTTCATCAAACATAGCTTTAAGCAGGTTATATTCATTGTCTTTCTCAACATTTTCATCAACCAACCTTTCTATCAACTTAACTTGTTCAGTACACCTGGTTGTCAAGTCAGAAGACTCTTCGACCAGTGTATGATTTTGTTCAGCTGGTAGATCAGCTGAGTTGTCTAGACATTATGAAAGCTTCTGATTTTCTGCTTTCAACTTTGAGTTCTCATCTTCCAACTTTTGACAAAGTTGTATAGATTTTTGGAGGTCTAATAGCAAATTTTGCACATTAGACTCCTCTGATCGTTCAGAAAAAGAAGAAGATGAAAAAGAAGAGAAAGTTTGACTACATACCTCATCTGTCACTAGACATATCTCTTCGTCTGGTAAAAAATTAGAAGATGAACCAGAAGTGGATACCTCTTCTTCCTCATCTGCGAAGCTTCTTTTGGAGTAACTCCTAGTGTCTCTTTTACCACTTCTATTCGAACCCATTTCTGCAAAAATTATTAACACAATAAATATTTGGATTTTCAAAAAAATAGATCTGCCCTGGTGACCACCGAGAAAATTTCAAAACAGTGGTTTGTAAGACACACTGCTCTGATACCACCTGTTGGTCCCAAAAATATTAATAGCGGAAAGCGTTTTATACTTAATTTTAAGAAAAACTTGTTTTAAAGTGCTAAAATTAATTATACAGAAATTGAAAATAAAAATAATAAATAAAAGAGACACGAGAATTTTATAGTGGTTCGGATATAATGATCCTATGTCCACTCTCTCTTTCTCAAAACGGGTCTCACTCACCAACAACCTTACATACTACTGGAATTGGGAAGTACCAGCTCCTTCGTACAACTTACAACAACCTTTCAATGTGGTGAATAGGTTGAGTAATATTCCAACTAGAACTTCTAAAAGAGTAGATATAGTACTTGTATGAACAAGGTGAGTGTATGGTGTGTTCGTGTGTTTCTCTATCGTTTGTGCTCGTTTACCCGTCTTTCTTGTATTGAACTCATCACCATGCACTCCTATTTATAGGCGTCAAATAACTAGCTGTTGGAAGCTAGAAATTCAAACATCTATAAATTAAGGAATATAATCAATCATCTTGATTGATTATATGATTAATAGGTTGACTCCTTCTTTGATTGATTCTTCTTTGATCTACAACCAATCTTCATTGATATCAGTTGACTTCCCTTACTTGACTCTTCTTATCTTTGGATCACAAGATCTTCTTGGTAGAGTAGTCTGGTAGAGCTCATCTGGTAGAGTAGTCTGGTAGAGTAATCTGGTAGAGAAGTAGTCTGGTACACCTCTTCTTGTCTACCTCATCTGGTCTTGACCTTATCTTGTCCTGACCTCATCTTGTCCGGAGCACATCTTGTCTCGACCTCATCTTGTCTCGACCTCATCTTGTCCAAGACTCCTCTTGTCCAAGACTCATCTTGTCCAAGACTTCTCTTGTCCAAGACTCATCTTCTCCAAGACTTCTCTTGTCCGGGACTCCTCTTGTCTGGAACTCCTCTTGTCCGGGACTTCTCTTGTCTGGAACTCCTCTTGTCCGGGACTTTTCTTGTCTGGGACTTCTCTTGTCCAGGAATTCTCTTGTCTGGGACTTCTCTTGTCTGGAACTCCTCTTGTCTTGTCTAATTCCCTTCCCCCTTAGCCTAAGACCTATTCTAGTCCTAGACTAGTTACAAGTTCTTATTTTAAGATCTTCAAAACATCTAATCTATATCCCAACAGAAACTATGACCTTGTTACCTGGTGAGGCTCTTAGTGTTGGAGTTATACGCGAAAGTATGATTTTACTTCGTATAACTCATGTATTTATCACATTTGCTTTGAATATGAATGAATGTTATATATTTATTGCAACTCGTTCAATATATATAGTATGTGTTATATTGTAGTTAATGTGGTGATACCCGATCACAGAAGATCACATTAACGGTTTCCTTGTAACTAAACGTACAAATTCACGACCTAGGTGGAAATGAATAATCCATCGTGAAAGGTCGATGTGTATATCTCAGATTGACCTGTCTTGACCAAAAAATTGCACTAGCACATTTAGTATGTATTGAAGAGGACCTACAACGAGGATAAATTCTTCTGTTCTGAAATGTGAAGAATTAGACCTCAGTGGTTATTGATTTCTTAATCTCCGTCACTTAAATAGGACCGTGTGTGGTTAATAGTTATTACTTTGATTCATGTTGGGTGAGAATTATCGTGACTTTGAACCTTGTGTTTTGGGCAATAATATTAATCATACGATGGTTGCTAAGGTTTAATACGGAGAAACGTGTGCGAGTACGGCTCGTGTGATTTGTCCCCTTGGTGGGCTCAGAAGTTTTATCGTACCAAATCTTGCAAGTGAAGAATTAGTTTCTTCGGTACGGATAATAATGTTGAGTTGTCTTTACTCCAAGGTAAAATATATTAATTAATTTAGAGCTATTCAAAAGCTCAATTAATCAATGGACTAAATAATCTTAAACACGGAAAATAATAACCGGAAGCCCATATTATCGTAATATGGATTAAGATGGATAGTGCAATATTAATTTATTAGTGGTAATAATTAATATTAATGGGCTGAATAATATTGAGACTCAATATTGAAATTCAGAAGCCCATTGGAGGTCCAATGTTACGCTTGTCCCGTTGATCTCGGTTGGACGTCGCTTCAAGAGGTACGTTATATGTGAAATTCTTAGTTTTCCGCTGTAGAATTTTACGTGTTTATATTTATATGCATGTAAATTTGTTGTTGGCATAGTTATTATTTGAATTATTTTAGCATTAATTCATGCTAGTAATAATTAGATTTAAATTCGTATTTAAATTTCATCCCGAATAGATCCGGGCACCCCGAAATTCCCTAACAACTTGTATCAGAGCCAATGTTTTCGGGCTCTGATCTTTAAATAGAAATTTAAATCGTTTAAACATTAAATTGAAATTGGATAGTAGGATGACTTGATCTTTTTTGCAGGTATCCAATTATCATGGTTAATATTTTTTTATTTTCATGCGTATGAATATTGTTTGTTTTAATTCGATTTGTTCAAATTCATTTTTTTCATGAGAAAATCCACGAGTAGATTAGTTTTTTTATTTGATTCGTTCAATGTAATAGACTAGTCTAGATCTAGGTTTATTTATTTTTTGTAAATAAATTATAATCGGATCGGAATGAAGACAGAGACGAAGAATTAAGAACGACGTACCTGGACGACGCATGCATGCGTGACTCATGCATGGACGTGGATCGTGTATGGGGTGAAAAATGAGCATGGATGGTGAAACCCGACATATGGCGTGGAGCCGTGCATGGCGGAGCGCTGAGTAGCCCGGAGCGTACGCGAGAGGTGCGACCACCACACGGGCGCTGCTCGCCTGCGTAGGGGTGCCGAGAGGTACACGATCCACCGCCGTGGGCCAACGCACGCTGGATCTCGGCCCGTGCAATCGTTTTTCGTGCTTAATTTTTTGTACGATGCCAAACATCGTCCCGACCCCAAACAAAGGGCATTTTGATGAATTGTTGTTGTTTGAGTGGGAGCTTTTCAAGACGAACGATGAAAGCAACGAGGACGTTTTCTCGTATCAAGACTTGAAGAAAATTAAACTGTGACAATTGAATTTGAGTACTCCAATGTGTTTTAATTTTTTTATTTTGATGGATATTTTTATTTTTGTGCATTTTTTATTTTTATAATATGTGTTTGCATGAATTTTAATTGTCCAAGAAAAATCTTACTTTAGAAAATTATTAAGTATATTTTATTATTAATCCTGATTTTATTCTGGATAATAAAATTGGATAAATTTTGACCTCCATAATTTATTTATTTATGAAATCTTTTTGGAATATATTTTCCCCTCGGATCGGCTAAAAAGACGGATTTTACATGAATACATTTTGAAAGGATGATTGTGGATTATTACCAGTGGCGGTATTGACCCTCACCATGAGTGGCTTGCTCAAAGCAAAATAATAATCCTGTATTGAATTATGGTTATTACTTAGGCATAAGAAATTGATATTAACTTACTCCCCGCGGAGTCCCTGTCAATTTTTATGTGGTCAAAGTGAGAGTCGACTATTAACCTTGAATTAAAGATTTATAGCTATTAATGTTTGTGACCTGCTTGAATGTGTTTAAATGTATAGACCATCCCTCGTGGCGCATTTAAATTATTTTTGAGATGTTGGCTGATGCATGATTATATTGTTTTAAGGTTTCAATATAATTGTTGTGATCGAATTATATGATAATTTCATATTTTTCTAGATATTAATATGAATGTATGTTTTATTCTCAGTTCATCATGTCGCAACCCTTTAATTCACTGTTTAGTATACTTAAAGATAAGAAACTTGTCGGTGTGAACTATGTTGATTTAAAACGTAACATGAAAATGGTCCTTCCCGCACAAGAACATAATTGGATACTTCACGTTGATATACCGAACAAGCCTATTGATAAGCCAAGTAATGGGGAAAAGGCGGTGTACAATGATTGGAAGTGTTCCAATGAACACATGAAGCACATCATCTTGACATTTTTGTCTGAAGATTTGAATCGCATTCATGAGGGCATTGAAGCCGCTGTTGAAATCATGTATAGCCTTGAAGAGATGTTTACACATCAGAACCCCATGACAAATCAGTCCACCAAACGTGACAAGGTCAAGTTGAAAATGGTGAAGGGAAAATCCGTAAGGGATCATGTTCTCAAGGTTAGGCGTAACTTTGATAAGCTGGAGTTTCTTGGTGCCAAACAAAGTGAGCATAGTCAAATCGACTCCATACTCCTAAGTCTACTGAATAGTTTTGATGGGTTCTTTATCGGAACACAAAAATTCACATTAGACACTCTGCTCGAAGCTTTGGAAACAGTAGTGTTGCACTTTGGGAGTAAGGATGAGGCTTTGGTGATTAAGAGTATTTTCTCGAAACCTAGACCACTTGGCAGTAAGGTTGAGAAAACGAATCTTGATCAAAACCAAACCAGTTTTCTCACTCTCAAAGGCAAAGAAAAAGCAATCAAACCGTGCAGTGTAAAGAACTTCAAGAGCAAGTGCTTCAATTGCGGTAAGAAGGGACATTGGAGGTCTGCCTATTCTAAGCCTAAGAAGGCGGTAAAGAAAGGTAACTCTCATGCTTTAGTCGTTGAAACTTATGTTGCGGCGTATGCTGCCCATATTTGGGTAGTGGATACCGGGGCAACTGATCATATTTGTTTCACTCTTCAGGGGTTCCAGCTAACCCAACGACTTAGCGAGAATGAGATCCTCATCACTTTAGGCGATGCTACGAGAGTGGCAGCTGAAGCAGTGAGAGACGTGCACCTGTCATTTGAAGATAGAGTTTTAATTTTAAGAGATGTTTTATACGTTCCGAACTTTAGAAAGAATTTAATTTCGGTTTCTAAGTTGTTTTATGATGGATATTCAGTTACTTTTAATAAAGTTATTACTATTTCTTTTAAGAATAATCTTATTTATCATGGAACGTTGGTAAATAATCTTTATATGATTAAATGTGCACACCACTCAAAAATTAAATCTAATAACACGTTGACTATTTCGAGTAATAAAAGGAAGCATTCTTCGGATGTGAACAAAACAATTCTATGGTATCTTAGACTAGGTCATATTAATCTAAAGCGGATACAAAGGATGGTGAAAGATGGATCCTTGGAGTCTCTCCAAGTTGAGTCGTTTCCAACTTGCGAATCCTGTTTAGAGGGTAAAATGACCAAGAGGGCATTTGGAGCCAAGGGGAATAGAGCCACGGAAATGTTAGAACTCATTTATACCGATGTGTGTGGTCCAATATCGATCAAAGCAAGAATGGGGTATGAGTATTTTGTCACTTTTATTGACGATTACTCGAGATATGGGTACATCTACCTTATGAGGCATAAGTCTAAAACTTTTTACAAGTTTAAGGAGTTTAAGGCCGAAGCCGAGAAGCATAGGGAAAAAAGTATCAAGTTTCTACGATCAGATCGTGGAGGCGAATACCTCAGCGATGAGTTCTTGAACTATCTATCAGACGAAGGGATCGTATCCCAATTGACCGCACTAGAAATCCCTCAACAGAATGGTGTGGCAGAATGAAGGAACCAGACTCTTTTAGAAATGGTCAGATCCATGATGAGTTATTCAGATTTGCCGAAATCGTTTTGGGGTAACGCCTTGGAAACGACGACTTACATTCTAAACTTGGTGCCATCCAAATCGGTTCCTAAAACCCCGATAGAATTGTGTACCGGGCACAAGCCTATTATGAAACACATGACGATATGGGGGTGTCCGACATACGTGCTAGACAAGGAAGCCAGTAAATTGGATCCACGTTCCGAATTAAGGTTGTTTATAGGATACCCCGCGAGAATGAAAGGGTGTATGTTCTATAGTTCCAAGGATCAAAAGAACGTGATTAGTACACACTTTTAATACTTGGAAGAATACTATATGAACAATCGGAAGCCTAAAAGTGAAATTATCTTAGAAGAATTGAGAGGGCAAACCCCGATACCAAGTATACAAGATGATATACCAATTGTCACACCTACACAACCGGAACCCCGTCGTAGTGGGAGGTTTGCTAGACAACCCGAGAGATTCATGGGAATAGGAGAATCTTTGGATTTGATTCCTGATGATGAATCGGACCCATGGACATACAGCGAGGCAATCCAAAATAAAGACGCGGAATCTTGGCAAACGACAATGGAAGCCGAGATAGGCTCAATGGATCATAATTAAGTGTAGGAGCTGGTCGAACCACCCAGTAGGGTGATTAGGCGTGAAATTGTCATGATTCGTCACTTGAAATACCCTAATTTTGGCCGATTTTGTCGAGTATTTAGAGTCAATTGAGCATTATTTCTATACATTGATGAATTTGTCTCTTTGATGATCGTAGGTGAATCGAGGGTGAAGAACGGAGTTCGTAGGACTTTGAATCGACTCAAACGGATGCCCGGATGAGAAGATATCGAAGGAATACGATTGATGTTAGTGTTGAAGAAGAAAAGTGCTACTTGGTGAAAATTTGGGAGCATTCGAGTAAAGCACTCGAGCACTAGCGCTCGAGCACGTTGCTCGAGCGCCCAAAACATACAAAAAAGTTTGAGCATTCGAGCAGCTCGAGCGCCACCGCTCGAGCGTGTTGCTCGAGCGCCCTTAAACATGCAGAAGAATTCCACCATTCTAGCAGCTCGAGCGCGGGCGCTCGAGCACTTGCGTCATTCGAGCTCCATGCTCGAGCGCGACCGCTCGAGCAGGCATGCTTTAGCGCCTTCAATTTTTGCATTTTCAAAGGCATTTTTCGGCCCATGAGTTCACGATTCGGCCCGTTGCATATATATATCCATCCAAAGCTCGTTTTTGGGGGAACACGAAGACCACACTTCACTGGATATTTTTAGACTTTTAGAGTTTATTTTTGGAGAGGAAGGAGAGAAGCAAGCTTTACGATTACATTTTTGAGGTTTTCATTACGAATTCATACTACGATCGTGTTTTTAGTTGCGTTTCTTTAGATTTTTGTTCTTGAACACATTGAGACCTATTTTCTTGAATTAATTTCAGTTATTCTATTATTTCGTTAAACCCTAGTTTATGTTTGATCTCTTTTTCGTCTTGATTATCATGTTTATGTTCGTTATTTATTCAATTGCTATTATTTACGTAAAACCTATGTCTAGCTAAAACCCTTGCATGCTTGGGGTAGGATGAACTCGTAGAAGTAGGTTATGGGTACGTAATTAGGGTAACTTGTGACGTTAGGTTTTAATTCTCTTGATTAATGAATTCTTAAAATTAATCTTAACTTTACTTTTGAATTTTGTTCGAAAGGTGTTAGAGAGAGGACGACCGTATCACTCTTTAACAACGAGTAGACTTAACTAGAGGGTTTAGAAAGGGTTAATTCATCTACCAGTTTAGCGAAGGAGGATGACCACATCACCTTAGTTAAATTAGGGTCTCATTAATTAAGCACAATCTATTAACTTGTTAGTGGATTAGTGAAGTCGAGTGTTAGGGTAAAGTATTAGGGTTTAGAATCTTGAGCTTTCACCTTGCATTCTTTTAGTTAGGTTATTTCTTGCGCGTCATATTTATTTTGATTATGTACCTGCTCCATTAGTATACGTAGGGATTCCTATCCTAAGCATCACCATCATCTATTTGAAAACACACGTTAGTTTATTAGTTTCTTTCGTTCGTTAGTTTAATTAGTTTATTTTAGTTTAAAATTAATCTTTCAAAAAACCCAAAAACATTACATTCATATTAGCTACGACGCGTAGATCTTTAGGGATCTGTACGCATACACTCCATCTCGTGGGTTCGATAATACTTGGTCATTATACTTACTAATACTACAGTGAACCCGTCCGCTTGCGGGTGAGCGACTAGTAGAAATTAGTATATTCGCTTCAAGTCAATGGCGCCGTTGCCGGGGATGGCGTTGTATGCTTTTTGAATAGGACTTGTCGATAGCTTAGTAGTTAGTAGTGAGTGATTTTCTTTTCTGTTTATTTTTATTTTTTTATTCAATCGGCAGTTGCATTTTGATCCTTCTGCTAGTGTGTCAGGTATATGAAAACACGCTCACAAGGCAATATGAGCGAAGAGAGAATACCGTTGGACCCTGAGACAATAGCTAGAAGGAACCGAGCGTTCTTGAGGAGAATGAATACTGCCGGAGGGAAAGAACCGATGGACATCGCTAATGAGTTGGATGATGCCGAGAATGAGTTCAATCAGGCATTGAACCGGGTTGACGGCACTGATGTAAATACCAGCAAGAATCAAGATCCATTAGGAGAGAGCCAGAGCCAAAACCTGGGTACTCAGAACCAAAATAGCCCAGCTCATAACATTGTCCATAATCCTCATAACAACCCTGCTTACCCACATCCTAATTTACCACAAAACAACTTACCTTATCCACCCTACCCATACCCACCTTATCCTTATCCACCATACCCGTATCCTCCACCTCCAGTTTACAATCAACCACCTGTGTACCAACCACCACCACCCCAACAAGTACCTGTCCCAGCTGCTAATCCTCAACACGTTCCTCAGAACGTAGATCAACATATGACTATTCGAGGGAGGTTTGCAGCGCAGCCACAACGGTACTATGATGGAGTGGCATTGCCGCCTGTTGAGGCAAATAACTTCTCGATTTCCCTGAGAATTCTTAAGCTGCTTACAGAGAACCAGTTCAAGGGGGTGATTGGGAAGGAGAATCCTCATACTCACCTGAGGAGTTTTCTCATGATAGCCTCCACTTTCAACTATAATGGCATGTTTGAAGATGTCAAGAGGCTTAGGCTGTTCCCATTCTCATTGACGGGAATAGCAAAAGAGTGGTACGATAATACGCTTCCAAGGGGAGGTATTACCACTTGGGCCGAGCTCGAGCGTCTGTTCCTCGAGCGGTTCTACACTCCATCCAGAACGATCAAAGCAAGGATTGAGATCTCTTCCTGTTAGGAATATATTGTATAGTTTTGATGAGTTAAAACAAACCAGAAGATGTAATAGGACCATCTGGACCTGTTAGCCAGATGATGATCTAGATTAGGACTTAGTCTAGGGGGAACTGCCAGACCAGAAGACTTCGCCAGAAGAGTCACCAGAAGACCCCACCAGAGGACTTCACCAGAGGACTCCACTAGAAAACTTCACCAGATGAGATCTGACCAGAGGCAGAGGACCTTCCCCAGACCAGATGAGTCCAGACCAGACGAGTCTGGTGGAACAAAAGATGCTCAGTTTGATCCCCTGTTTCTACTGAGTATTCTGGCTGTTAACCAGATCTGGACCAGAAGACACCGAGGTTGCCTGGTGTCTGGTCTTGCCTTCTCTGGAGAGAATCAGAGTTAGGCAGAGGAAGCATTTGACCATTGGTGATTCAAATCAAGTCAAACTAGATCGGATTGGAAAGTTATTGAAGTTAATCAATCCAAGGATCTCACCAACCCAATCAATCAATTAGGAAATTGATTGATTGAAGCTTTCTTAAATAGAGGATCTGATTGGATTAGCTCTCCAACGGCTAACCCTAATCTCCTCTATAAATACAAGAGTGCAGTCACAAGAAAAAGCTCTAGAGAGAGATCCTACGCGCACAAGTCACATTCCAAGCTTTTGATAATCATTCTTAGCACTCTTATTGTTCACATTACATATCTACTCTTAAGGAGTTGTTGGACTTTAACCTGTTCATCTCTAAGATAAGGTTGAAGGTTGCTTACTTTAGATTGTGGTTAGATCTAAAGGAGTTGTAAGAAGGAACTGGTACTTCGAAAATTCCAGTACGTAAGTAAGTTGGTTGGTTGATAGTGAGACCCCTTGGATAAAAGGGAGAGTGGACGTAGGATATTCAGATCCGAACCACTATATATCCGGTGTTATTTATTGCTTTTGTTTATTTAATCTCTTACTTGTTTGTGTTCTTATAATAAGAAGTTTGTTAAGACATAAACTTAAAGCTTCCACAATTAATCTATCTAGTGGGACCAACAAGTGGTATCAGAGCAGTGTGTTCAACGACCACTGCTTTGTAAATCTTTTGGTGGTCACCGGGCAGATCCATTGCTCTTTACTGTTTTTGTTCAAATTCTTGTTAAATCCTTATTTTAGTAAATATGTCTTCGAAATCTTCTTATAAGAGTCGCAAAATGCCAGAATTCTCATTCGAGGATTATAGCCACTGGAGCTTCATGATGAGTAATCATCTTGGAGCTATTCACCACCGCATGTTAGATGTGGTAGAAAGTGGCCCAATTCAATTTTACTGGACTCCTATTGATAGTGGCAGGTCAGAGTCCAGGGAAGAAACTAGTGAAACTGCCCAGAAAGCTGCAGAGGACAGAGTCCCCAAGCAAAGAATCCTAAAAAAGAAAGATGAGCTTGACAATGATGAAAGAAAACTTTACAATTTGGACCAGGTCGGACTGAGATTATCAACACACTCACCAAGGAAATGATAGAGATAGTCAGAACCTGTTCAACTGCCAAGGAGATGTGGGATAAATTTGCCCTACTCTGTGAAGGAACAGAGAAGATTAAAGATAACAAGCTCCAAGCTGTTCAACACTCGTTTGAAACTTTCAAGATGAAACCAGATGAGACCATTGACCAGCTGGATATGCGTCTCACAAACCTCCTGAACAAGGCTAGTGCCTTAGGTAAGACCTATTCTGAAAAGGAAATTAATAGTAAAATATTGCGCTCACTAACCAGCAGGTGGAGAATCAAAGTGACTGTAATTAAAGATAGCAAGGATCTCAACACTCTGGATCATCATCTTCTACTATCTGATCTTAAAGCCTATGAATATGATCTTCAAGAGGAGGATCAAACAGAAGAGGTTTCCTCTTCTGGTCAGAAGGGAGTTGCCTTCTCCTCTACCATCAAGACAGATGACAAACCAAAGGAGTCTCCTGCAGATGATCTGAGTCTCAAGGAACAGGTAGCACTCCTAACTCGTAAATTGGATAAAATGAGCTCAAAATATGGCAGGTACAAAAAGCACTGGAAGGAATCTACCAGAGACAGGAAAAGTTCCTTCAAAGCTGCAGAAAATGAGAGAAAATCTGGAGACTCAAGGGAGACCAGATTCAGAACTCCAGAGAGGAGAAGAGATAGCAGCTCTGGGAGATCAGATTACCAGAGGAGGGATGGTAGCTCTGGCAGACCTGACTACCTTAAGAGAGAGAGTAGTCCAGCCAGAGCAGAGTTCAACCAGAGAAGGAGGGATCCAAGCCCCAGTCCCAGAGGAGATAACACCTGTTACACCTGCAACAAGCCTGGTCACTACAGCTATGATTGTCCTCAATTGACTCCTAGAGAAAGAGAAGAGAAAAGGATCAAGAGAGATAGGAGATATGCTGACAAGAGAGAACTACTGGCAAAAACAGAGGAGGAAGATACAAGTTCCAGTTCCTCTTCTTCTTCTGATTTCGGGTCTGATGATGATATATGTCTGATGGCAGACATCAATGAGGTACAAGAAACTACCTTAGTCTTATCAAATTCCAAATATACTGAATCCTCTAATTCATATGGTAACTCCAGAGAGTCTGATATGCAGCAAATGCTATCAGATCTCCAAAATTGTGTTCAATTATGTCAAAAACTTGAGAAAGAGAATGGTAGGCTCAGAACTGAAGTTCAATCCTTATCTCATGAACAAAAATCCACCAGAGAACTCATGAAAGATCATTCCAAAGAAGTTTCTGAACTTCAGGATAAGATCACAGAAAGAGATACTCTGGTAGATCAACTCATGAAGGAAAAGAACTCTCAGGAAGATGAGCTCAATGAGCTTAGAGCCAAATACCAGACTCTTATCAAGGGAAAACAAGTTGAGCAAACTATTGAGATACCTGTGCCCAGAGAAGATTCCATGAAACCAGATGTTCTATCTATTATATCAGGATCTTCTCAACGCATAAATGATAAGAGTGGTTTAGGATATCCTGGAATTATTAAAAGATCTCATAAATATTGCTTTACCAAAGATAAGTCTATAAGATCTGGTGAACTTGTGGAACTCCGGAATGAAGAGGATCCTTCTGATCGCATGGTGGTTCACAGACCTGTTTGGAAATGGGACCCCCCTGCTGATAATTCAAAACATAATCCAGAAGAGGTGAATGTTCTGGAAGGAAAAATTCTAGAGCATACAAGTCAGAAAAGAGAACCTATGAAGATTGATGGTTATGTTCAGATGCCTAACCTGATTAGAGAACCTCAGAGGAATCCTAAAAGAGTGGAACCTAAGCAGATTAGGGGACCTCAAAAAGGAGACTCTAAGAGGAAACCTAATCAGAATAGGAGATACCAGAGAAGGTATACTGAACCAGAGAACCTCAATCAGAATCAGGGATCTCAAAGGTGGAATGCTCCAAGAAGATTCCAGAACAGGAAACCTCAGAAGGAACCCTATCATCAGAATAGATCCAATTTTCAGAACCAGAGGAGGTCTTTCAGACCCATCTATAGAAAACCAACTGATCTGGGTAGTTATGACACCAGAGATGGTTCTTCTAGGATGTACCCTTACAACCAGACCTTTAAGACCATGTCTTTGAGGCAGGCCATTCCAAAGGCCAGATTTGAGAAAAGGTACACCAGACCTGTTTATAGGAAAGGTGTCCTTATCAGACCAGTAGCTCAATATGTCATTGTAAGAGGACATGTTCTGGTAGATAGATTTGGAAGGAAGATAAGATCTCCTCATCCAGCAAGGGATGATCTTTATCTTTGGATTCCTACAAAACTTGCAACTAACCAATCAGGACCCAGCACTAGTAGGGGACCTAATTGATTTCTCTGCAGGTAGATAAGAGCCCATTGGAGAAAGGACTTTCAAGCAACCATGTCTGGTACATTGATAGTGGATGTTCCAAGCACATGACCTTCCAGAAAGATAATCTCCAAGATTTCAAGCCATTGAATGGGCCAAGAGTGATGTTTGGTGACAACGACTATGGAGTCACCAGAGGAGTTGGAAAGTTGACCTTCAATGGAGTATTTGTAGATGAAGTCTATTATGTTGAAGGACTCAAGCATAATCTGCTTTCAGTATCCCAATTCTGTGACAAGGGATACTCAGTGAAGCCAGAAAAGGTCTCATTCGAGGTCTTCCTAATGAAGTGTTTAAGAAGGATCAGGTTTATGGTTCATGCCAGAAGGGTAAACAACCCAAGACCTCCTTTAAGGATGTCCAGAGCACAACCACAACCAGAGTACTTCAACTACTTCACATGGACCTGTTTGGACCTGTTTCTCCTCTTAGCTTCAGTGGAAGGAAGTACACCTTGGTTATAGTAGATGACTTCTCAAGATACACTTGGGTAGTGTTCTTGTTTAAGAAAAATGAAACTATCACTAAGCTGCCAGAATTCTTCAAGCAGATTCAGAATGAGCAGAACCAGAGCATAGTCAGAATCAGAAGTGACAAGAGGACAGAGTTCTTGAATTCACACATTGCAGATTACTGCAACGACCATGGGATTTTTCATGAGACATCTGCTGCCAGAACACCCCAACAAAATGGAGTAGCAGAAATGAGGAATAGGACTCTCAAGGAAGCTGCAAGAACTCTTCTGGCAGAGTACAACACACCACAAAGGTTTTGGGCAGAGGCTATTAATACAACTTGCTATACTCAGAACAGATGCCTAATTGCCCAGAGACATAATAAGACTCCATATGAGGTATGGAAAGGTAAAACCCCATCTGTTTCTTATTTTCATATTTTTGGATGTAAGTGTTTCATCCATGACAATGGGAAATCTAAATTAAAAACCTTTGATGCTAAAGTGGCAGATGGAATATTTTTAGGATACTCCAGCTCCAGTAAAGCATTTAGAGTTTTTAATAAGAATTCACTTTGTGTGGAGGAAACACCTCATGTTGTTTTTTATGAATCTGCTTTTGAGTGCAAGGTGGACTCTAAGTCATCTGATGAGACACAGAATCAGACTATTCCCAGGGTAATCAAGGTCACTCCACCTACTCTTGATTCAGACTCAGATTCAGATGGTGACCCATCTTCTGGTTCTCTGAAGAAGAAGTCTTCACAAGGTGCAGAACCAGAGGAGGTTGGAACTCCTGTAGGGGGAAGCTCTTCTGCAGGTGGTGATATTCACCAAGGTACTGCAGAAGATGATCAACCAGGCAAGACCACGGGAAGGAGGACCCTGGTTGATCACCCCAATGACCTGATACTTGGAGATCCAACTAAGGGTGTCCAGACCAGGAGAACTCTTAACTTAGCTGCCTTATTCAGTTGCTATGTGTCCTTGATTGAGCCCAAGAACATCAAGGAAGCACTGAAGGATTCAAATTGGATTGTTGCAATGTAGGAGGAGTTGAATCAATTCACCAGACAGGATGTTTGGGAGCTGGTAGACAGACCAAGACATCAAAAGGTGATAGGCACTAAGTGGGTTTTCAAGAATAAGAAAGATGAGAATGATGTCATTACTAGGAACAAGGCAAGGCTAGTGGCTCAGGGCTATTCTCAGTCTGAAGGAATAGACTATGATGAGACATTTGCTCCAGTTGCCAGACTAGAAGCCATCAGATTGTTCTTAGCATATGCTGCTCACATGAAGTTCAAAGTATACCAGATGGATGTGAAATCTGCCTTTCTTAATGGGATTCTCATTGAGGAAGTGTATGTGGAACAATCTCCTGGTTTTGAACAAGGTGACAAGGTGTTTAAGCTTAAGAAAGCTCTTTATGGACTGAAGCAGGCACCCAGAGCATGGTATGACACTCTATCTCAATTTCTTCTGGACAATGGTTTTTCTAAGGGTAAGATTGATAGGACCTTGTTTAGAAAAAAAAAAGAAAGGACATCCTTCTGGTCCAAATATATGTTGATGACATTATATTTGGATCCCCTAACAAGAAGCTGTGTGAGAAGTTTGGTGAACTCATGCAGAGTCAGTTTGAGATGTCTATGATGGGTGAAAAAAATTATTTCTTAGGTTTGCAGGTAAAGCAAACAGAGAAGGGAATCTTCATTAATCAGGCAAAGTACATCAGAAACATGTTAGAGAAATTTGGAATAGGATCTAGCAAGGCAGCCAAGATTCCTATGATGACAAATTTCAACATGGATCCAGATGAGTCTGGAGAGAATGTGGACCAGACTCAGTACAGAGCACTCATTGGTTCTCTTCTGTATCTGATTGCAAGCAGACCATATATTACTTTTGCAGTAGAAGTGTGTGCCAGATTTCAAGCTAATCCTAAGAAAAGTCATTTGGAAGCAGCTAGGAAGATATTGAAATATCTTAAGGGAACAGTGAATTTAGGATTATGTTATCCTGCAGATGACAACTTAGAGTTAAGTGGTTATTCAGATTTAGACTATGGTGGATGCAGAATAGATAGAAAGTCTACAAGTGGAACATGCCAATTTTTAGGGAATAAATTGGTATCTTGGTTTTCTAAGAAGCAAACTTCAGTTGCTACATCAACAACAGAAGCAGAGTACATGGCTGCAGGGAGCTGTTGTTCACAACTACTCTGGATTAGTCAACAGCTTAGGGACTACCAGATTAGAGCCAAGGACATTCCTATATTCTGTGATAGTAATAGTGCAATTGCCATCACCCAGAATCCAGTTCTTCATACCAGGTGCAAACATGTTGATATAAGGCACCACTTTATCAGAGACCATGTTGAGAAGGGAGATATAAGGATGGAAAAGATTGCAACAGAGAAGCAGAGAGCAGATATTCTGACTAAGCCTTTGGCTGAGACCAGATTCAGAGAGTTAGCATTTGAGTTAGGTTTGTTGGATCCAGAGACAGATTTGTTTTAGGGGGAACATTAGAGAAGAAGTATCCTTCATTTCAATTTTACATACTTCATTATTTTCTCAACTAACATACCTGCAATTTAGAAATATCAGAGAAGTTACATCTCCAGATGAGGTATGCACCAGGTGACACTTGTACCAGATGAGATACATCCCAGATGAGGTGCTGAGTCAAATTCCAGAAAAGACCAAAGTCTTCTCTGATCAAGACCAGATGGATTTCCATCAGATGAGGTGTAACGCCAGACTAGTTGTGGTATCATCTGGTTACAATACCAGGTGACAAGTATGTTTTTACTTTTCTGGCCTCTGATCATTAGGATACACCTTTTATATTAATAAATACACCCAAAACGTTTCAACTTCAGAGTGTATTTAAGACTAGGGTATAGGGCCTAGGCAATCATTTCGCCTTTTCTCTTGACTGCCACAAAAATCCCTTTATGCCCAGTCCCAATGACCACGCCTACGCACCAGATTAAATCTGTATTTTGCCTTTTAATCTTGGCCATCAGATTTAATTACTGTGCAAAATATCAATCAATTCGAAAATTAATTTTGTTCCCTAATTTATATTTGGAAATTACACGCGTTCACTTCATTTATTGTTCTTACCACGCGTCTTGCCCTATTTAAATCAAATTTCTTTTCAATCTGTCTTTTCACGTTTCCATATTTCCAAAGCCCTAACTTCTCTTTGCAAAATTTTTTTTCTCTCTCTCTCTCTCTCTCTCACAGCAATGGCCCCTCAGTGCAACTTCGATCATGAGTTGATGATGAAGAAGTTGAAAACAGAGATGGTGGTTGACTTCTACACCACGAAGAACCTTGTGGCGCTGTCGATTCTGGAGTTGCTCCAGAAAGCAAGGGTGGAGAAGTTGATTTCGTCGGTTCCAAGAAATTTTAGGACTTTGGACGGATATGCGGCCCAATTTCTGGTTCGTATGAAGATCCACGATGACTACATTTCATCCAAGATCGACCAAGATGATTTGGTGTTTTCCAAGCACGATTTCTGCGCGTTATTTGAAAACATTTCGGCAGAAGGGGTAGATCCACTGACGTATAAGGTTCATTCAAACTTTTTGCTAGATCTTCTTGCCAGAACATCACGAAAGGATTTTTAGATAAGCATTTAAGGCAGAAGTATAAGGTGTTGTTCGATATAGTGGTGAAGGTGCTTATGTGTGAAAATCACAGCACAGATGCCATTTTCAATGGCAGGATGTGTGTGCTGCGAGCATTGTACGATGGAGTACAATGTAATTGGACGAAGTTCTTCTGGGATGTGTTGAGGAAGAACAAGTTGAAGGTGAAGAAAGAGGCATGTCCTTCCATTCCAGGGGAGTTGCAGTTCTGTTTCACTGCAAATGTTTCGTTGGGAACGAAACTAACTTTGATTTTGGATTCATTGCTTCCGGAGAAGAAATGGAAGGAGTCCTGGTGCAGAGGATTCCATAAGTCCAAGATACTATTCTCCAAAGATGGTCCTCTCCATAGCCATGCCGACTCTGATGGAGAGCAAGCTATCCCTGCCCCCCTCTTCAAGCAGTACCCTCACCTGCAAAGGGGCAGAAGCAGCAGAAGAAGCAGCAGAGTAAGAAGAAGACTGCTGAGGCTACTGGTTCTTCAACCATAGCTTTCTCTGGCTCCTCGGAAGAGGACCAGATCCCCCTTCTTGATGTGCTGAAGAAGAAGGGTGATGATGATAAGGCTGCTAAGAAGACAGGAGCAGCTAAGAGGAAGAGGCCAGAGGAGGCCAAGAGAGCATCTGCTAAGAAGCACAGAACTAGCAGAGGAGCTAGGAAGACTCTTCTGGTGGATGGGCCATCAGAAGAAGAGGAGGAAGAAGTGGTAGAAGAGGTTGAGCCTCTTAAGAAGAAGCCCAGAGCCAAGAGAGCCATCTTGCAAGATCCAGACTCTGGCTCTGACCTGGGAGATGCCTTGGAACAGGCAATAGAGGAGGCTTCTTTGCTCATACCAGATGATCCAGAGGTATCTGTTCCAGCTGGTGTTGACCCAACTGAGGTAAACCCTTCTAACCCCTCCCCCATTAATCTTGTTACCCCCTCTACATCTCCCCCAGAAAACCTTTCCCAACATTCCCCCCCTGCTTCTGGTGCCCTCGTTACCTCACCAGAGCAGACCTTACCAGATACACCCGTGTACAGCCCTTCAGCCATCCCTCAAACACCCTCTCCCCCACAAATCCCTCTCCCCCAGCCCCTGTACCAGAAGGGACATCTACTTCTGGTGCAGAACCCTCCATTTCCTCCCCTTCCACATCACAAATTCCAATCCCACCCTCTGTACCAGAGATCCCATCTACTTCTGGTGCAGAGCAACCCATTCCTTCACCCTCTACCTCACAAAATCCAAACCCTCCCTAAACTCAAACTGATCAGAACTCTAACCTGAACCCTCTTTCCATGGCATTGGGATTCCCTGCCCCCCCTTCTCCCACATGCCTTACCAGCGATGATAGTGAAGATGAGGAAGCTTCACTTGAGCCTGCTCACTTAGCACCTTCCTCCTCCTCTGCCTCTGGGCCCAAACCCTTCACTTTCTCATCTGCAGAAATGGGTCCCATTAGGCAGAGTATGAGTGTGAGTGCTCAGCTCTGGCTAAGAGAGCATTTCCCAGTTCTTCTGGAGCACTTACCACTTCTGGCGGATCTGACTGACGCCAAGGTCTGGAGCAAGGCCAGATTAGAGGATGTGGAGGATCTGGTGCTGTTGCTAGAAGAGATGACTCCCTCCACATTCACAGCCTGGGAGATAGAGCTAAAAAAGAAGATGAATATCCAAAATCCGGTGGAGCTAGAGACACCAGAGGCAGCGAAGGTGTTGATTCGCACCCTGCTCATCCAGAGAGGGGTTATGATCACTCTAGAGGGCCCATCCTACAAATTTGGCCCTCACTTTGTCTTCCCTCCAGAGCTGTATTCAGATGAGGAGGACTTTGATGTCTCTCCTGCCGTGCTCCAGAAGATGAAGACTGTCTTCAACGAGCAGATCATGCAGATTGGGCGGTTCTCTAAGGCAATTCAACATATGGCCCCTGCTATGATAGAGCACCAGATTCGGCAGGAGAGGAGGATTTTCCTGAAGCAGATCAAGTCTACCTTCGCAGCTGCCAAAGCCTCTTTCAAGGCCAATGGTCTCCTGGTCAAGTTGGATGTGATGCACAGCCAGAAACAACTCCAGGAGCACGTGCTGGAGTAGCTGAGGCCAGTTTCTGTGTTGAAAGTTGAGTTGGCCACTCAAATGCTGGAGACTGCTAAGCTCAAGGATTCAATCCAGGAGATGCTTGCCAAGCAGGAGAGATTAGTTGCAGAATCTCAGGCTTACCTGGAGGAAGTAAAGCAGCTTCGTGATCTTCACTCTTCCTCCAACACTGCCTTGCCTGATCTCATAAGGCAGGTAGTGGAGCCCCTCCTTGATGAAGTTAAAAAGGGGGAAGAGAAGGCCAGAACTGATCTGACGAAGACCACCAATGAGACACTCTTTAGCCATGGTGCTCGTTTGGACCTGCTGGAGAACACTTTGGTCCAGGCTGAGCTGCAGAAGAAGAAGAAGGAAGAGCTCAAATCTCTTACCATGGCTAAGCAGCTTGCTGCAGAAGAGGAATCCTCAGAAGCAGAGCATGATCCCATTTCAATCTCTGGACCTGCTAAGAGAAAGTTTAGGAAAGTCAAGAAGAGCTTCCTTGAAACTGTTGTTGAAGAAGCTCAGAAGAGATATAAGGAAGAGACTCCAGAGGAGAAGCAAGCTAGGATAAGAAAAAACATAGATGAAGAGCAGAGACTCAGATATTAGGAGGCAGAACAAGAAGAGCAGAGAAGCTGGTGTTCCTTCTGGTGCAGGTGGATCTAGTCAGAGGAGGAAAGCTCCTATTGAGGTGATGAACATTTTGCCTCTCAGGACAGAAGGGTCTTTTGACTCTACTGTGTCTGTGCCTTTGATTGAGAAATGGAAGGAGGCAAAGACTCTCTGGTTCATTCAACACTATATCCAGAGGCCAGCACCAGAGGATGATGAGCTGATCAACAGAACCTTTCACTCTTGGATGCAAGCTTATGATGCAGATCTATACAAGCAATTGATGGATTCTACCATTGAATTCAACCTGGAGGTGACTGCTCCTGAGTTTACCTATCTCAACACTCCTATGAATGGGAACCGGGTTGATTGGGCAGAGCTGAAGAGATTGTACAAGACCAAGGTGTTGGTGAATTTCACTCCAACATCTTCTGCAGAGTTGAAGGCCGTCCAGGATAGGTTCCTTGACTGGTTTCTTGTGCCTAAAGAGAATAGAAGATATGCATAGAATAAGATCTGATCTTCAATGTAATCTGTAATCATTCTATCCTTATGTATCAATGAAAATCATATGTTCTCTGTCTCAAAGACAACTCCTTGTTGTCTTAATTATTTGCCTGATAAGATCTAATCTAAGGTCTTATCCCTTTATTGTTTTACTTGCTTATATTCTGTTTTTGATCAGTTCTGGTAGTGTTTTAACTCCATCAAAAAGGGGGAAATTGTTAGGATATATATTGTATAGTTTTGATGAGTTAATACAAACCAGAAGATGTAATAGGACCATCTGGACCTGTTAGCCAGATGATGATCTTGTTAGGATAAAAGTTGTATAGTTTTGATGAGTTAAAATAAACCAGAAGATGTAATAGGACCATCTGGACCTGTTAGCCAGATGTTGATCTAGATTAGGACTTAGTCTAGGGGGAACTGCCAGACCAGAAGACTTCACCAGAAGAGTCACCAGAAGACCCCACCAGAGGACTTCACCAGAGGACTCCACCAGAAGACTTCACCAGATGAGATCTGACCAGAGGCAGAGGACCTTCCCCAGACCAGACGAGTCCGGACCAGACGAGTCTGGTAGAATAAAAGATGATCAGTTTGATCCCTTATCTCTACTGAGTATTCTGGTTGTTCACCAGATTAGGACCAGAAGACACCTAGGTTGCCTGGTGTCAGGTCTTGCCTTCTCTGGAGAGAATCAGAGTTAGACAGAGGAAGCTATTGACCGTTGGTGATTCAAATCAAGTCAACAAGATCAGGATTGGAAAGTATTTGAAGATAATCAATCCAAGGATCCCACCAACCCAATCAATCAATTAGGGAAATTGATTGATTGAGGCTTCCTTAAATAGAGGATCTGATTGGATTAGCCCTCCAACGGCTAGCCCTAATCCCCTCTATAAATACAAGAGTGCAGTTGAAGAAAAAGCTCTAGAGAGACTACATACGCGCATAAGTCCATCCAAACTTTTGATAATCACTCTTAGCACTCTTACTGTTCATAATATATATCTACTCTTAAGGAGTTGTTGAAACCTCAATGTTCATCTACCAGATAAGGTTGTTGGCTGTGGATCTTTAGATTGAAGTCAAATCTAAAGAAGTTGTAAGAAGGAACTGGTACTTCACAATTCCAGTGAGTAAGTAAGTGAGTTGGTTGATAGTGAGACCCCTTGGATAAAAGGGAGAGTGGACGTAGGATATTCAAATCCGAACCACTATATATCTTGTGTTCTTAATTGCTTTCGATTTACTTATTCTCTTATTAGTTGTTGCTCTCTTGTAAAAAGAATTTGAAAGACATATTAACTTAAGCTTCCGCAATAAATCTAACTAGTGGGACCAACAGATCTAGATTAGGACTTAGTCTAGGGGGAACTGCCAGACCAAAAGACTTCGCCAGAAGAGTCACCAGAAGACCCCACCAGAGGACTTCACCAGAGGACTCCACCAGAAGACTTCACCAGATGAGATCTGACCAGAGGCAGAGGACCTTCCCCAGACCAGATGAGTCCAGACCAGACGAGTCTGGTGGAACAAAAGATGCTCAGTTTGATCCCCTGTTTCTACTGAGTATTTTGGCTGTTAACCAGATCTGGACCAAAAGCCACCGAGGTTGCCTGGTGTCTGGTCTTGCCTTCTCTGGAGAGAATCAGAGTTAGGCAGAGGAAGCATTTGACCGTTGGTGATTCAAATCAAGTCAAACTAGATCGGATTGGAAAGTTATTGAAGTTAATAAATCCAAGGATCTCACCAACCCAATCAATCAATTAGGAAATTGATTGATTGAAGCTTCCTTAAATAGAGGATCTGATTGGATTAGCTCTCCAACGGCTAACCCTAATCTCCTCTATAAATACAAGAGTGCAGTCACAAGAAAAAGCTCTAGAGAGAGATCATACGCGCACAAGTCACATTCCAAGCTTTTGATAATCATTCTTAGCACTCTTATTGTTCACATTACATATCTACTCTTAAGGAGTTGTTGGACTTTAACCTGTTCATCTCTAAGATAAGGTTGAAGGCTGCTTACTTTAGATTGTGGTTAGATCTAAAGGAGTTGTAAGAAGGAACTGGTACTTCGAAAATTCCAGTACGTAAGTAAGTTGGTTGGTTGATAGTGAGACCCCTTGGATAAAAGGGAGAGTGGACATAGGATATTCAGATCCGAACCACTATATATCCGGTGTTATTTATTGCTTTTGTTTATTTAATCTCTTACTTGTTTGTGCTCTTATAATAAGAAGTTTGTTAAGATATAAACTTAAAGCTTCCACAATTAATCTATCTAGTGGGACCAACACTTCCTTCCGCCAGAAGTAAGGAGAGGACCTACGTCAAGCGTGGGAGAGATACTCAAACATGCTGATAGAGTGCCCGCAGCACGGGTATAATGAGGGAGATGTGATGGCATTTTTCTATAGTGGTGCCAACAAGGCCGGGCAAGACCATCTAGACGCCTGTGCTAGTGGATCATTCCTTAATCAAGGAATAGTGAGGTGTAGAGAGATCGTGGACAATATTGTCACGAATGCCGGGGCTTGGAATGTGGATGTAGATTTCCAAAGAGTTAATCAGGTTGAAGAGGGTGAAGGAACGAGAAGGCTGTTGATGGCCATGATGGAAAATATTAACAACCTCGAGTTGGGGAAGAATTTGGTTGGAGAGCATGCAGCAGAGAATGAGAGAGTAGACCAGCCAAGTGGACAGCAAGAGGTAACCAATTACATGGGAGGTCCGTATTACAATCAGAATGGCTACCAAGGTGGAAATCAGTATGGAAGGCCCTCTTATGGCCAACCTTTTGTACCTCCAGGTCCTCAGCCACCTCCAAATCAATGGAGGAACACTCAAGGCTATCAAGGAGGCCAACAGCCTCCTCAAAACACATGGAGAAAGAATGAGAATTTCTCATATGCTAACCCGAAGGTGGGAGTTACAGTTGTTGGGAAAATATAACTCCAACAACAGTTCCTCCGGGAGTTGACCCAGGTTCAAAGCCTCTGAGTGGAGAAGGCGGTGCATCAACTGAGGAGATGTTGAGAGCGATTCTACAGAAGGTGGAGGAAGGAAGTAAGAGGTTGTCATCCTTGGAGTACGATGTGAAGGAGTTGCATAAAAAGGGTGATCAACGTGATCAAGAGCTCCAGAAGATGAACGTTGAGTGGACTAGAACTCAACAAGAGAACAATCGAAGGTTCACTTCTATATAGTTCCAGATGAGCCAGATTGCAAAGTCATTGAATCGAGAGCCGGTAAAATACCCTTCAATGCCTGAGGGTAATCCAAAGGAGCATTGTAAAGCTATCCAGTTAAGAAGTGGAATCAACTATGAAGGTCCTCAGATGCCTGCTGATTCTGAGACGCCCCAAGATAGAGATAAGATTGAAGAGGTAAGAGCTGAGAAGAAGGTTGAGGGTGAAAGCACTCAAGCGAGCAAAGAGCTTGAAGAGGAAGATATTGAGAAGGGTGAGAGAGTTCCTAAGTGGAAGAAGGTAAAGGAAGCAAGGGAGAAAGTGAAAGAGACCGAGAAAGATGAATGTGGGGTACCCAAATCTGTGATACCCGTCCCATATCCACAACGCTTCATGAAAAAGAAGCTTGATGAGAAATTCGCTAAATTCCTTGATGTGTTTAAACAATTGCATATTAACATTCCTTTTTATGATACTTTGGAACAGATGCCCAACTATGCAAAGTTTTTGAAGGACTTGATCGCGAAAAGAAGGCGAGTGGATGAGCCGAAGTTGGTGCAGTTGAACCATGAGGTGAGTGCATTAGTGCACAAGGCACTTCCTCCAAAGCTGAAGGATCCCGGGAGCTTCACCATTCTTTGTGATATCGGGAACGGGATCAAGAAGGGAGCATTGTGTGACCTTGGAGCGAGCATCAATCTTATGTCGTTGTCGCTTTTTAAGAAGTTGGAAGGTGGAGAACTTCAACCGACGATGATGACGCTTCAACTTGCCGACCGGTCTATTACTCGACCTCAAGGTGTGGTTGAAGACGTCCTCGTGAGAGTTGGAGATCACATTTTTCCAGCCGATTTCGTGGTCCTAGAGATGGAGGAAGATGAGCACGTGCCCCTGATCTTGGAAAGACCGTTCTTAGCTACGGCGGGGATGGTGCTAGACGTGGCAAATGGGAAGATTACGTTGAAGGTCGATGATCAAGAAGTGAAGATTTCCCTATATGAAGCCATGAAGCACCCGAAGGAGGATGAGAGTTTGTATTGCATGGATGCAATTGATCCTCGTGTTGAAGACACACCTCCTATCTCTAATCTTTCTCATGTTCATTATTTCGTTAATCCTTCACTTGATCATTTAACCCATGAGAATTATGTTCTTGATTATGTTGATAGGGATAAAGAGGAGAAATTGAAGGATGAAGAGGTGAAAAGTGTGGACGTGATCCAGTTGGAAGGGAAAGGAGGAGTTAAGAAGAAAAAGTCCAAATTTAAGAAACTGTTTGGTAAGACCCCTCCAGATAAATGTGAGAAGGAGTTGAGATCCATAACACTTGGGGATGAGAAGAAAGCAAAGGAGTTCATGATGATGGGGCATCAAGGAAAGGAATGCAAGCACCACTCTTATGAGAGTAAGGGAGGTAAATTTGAGTATGATGTCCCATAAGCTCCTTTGAGCTCGGTCCGGCATGAGGACCTTAAAAATAGCGCTGAATGGGAGGCAACCCATTTTATTTGCTTTTATTTATTTTTAGTGTCTTATTATGTTATTAGGGTGTTTTTGAATCGTAAGTTTTAACCTCGTACTTGAGAGTTCATTTTGTAGGCTTGTCTCGAAGGAGTGCCAATTACGTGGAGATTGAAGGAACTCAAGCAAGAGAGTGTGTTACGTTTGAGAGAAACTGAATTGTTTGGTTGAGGTAACCCACAACCCCAAACTTAGACCTCTTCGCAAGGTCGAAGTTTGGGGGGTGGAGTTTTTTATGTTTCTTGTTACATTGCACCGAAGCACCCCTTGTCTTTGTGTGTGTTTGGTTATTTGGTGTCTTGAGATGCTCCTTGGGGGTAATTTTGATTTGAGTCGCTATTGCATATTTCATGCTTATTGACACCTTCGACTTGTTAGTTGTTATTCTTGAGCATGTTTGATGAGTAGAGTAGAATTGTGAGGTTGAGTTAAGAATTGTTTTGTGTGAGTAATTGAGTTAGAGTGGATTTGAGAGAGAACTAGTATGCTTACAAGTTCTCTTTTTGAGTACTTGTGTGATGAGAGTGAGAATTCACTAGGACTAGCATGGATGTGAAAGCCGAGAGACTTGAGCCTTATGAGATTTTGATATATGAATTAATCTCTTCGTTTGTGAGTGGATCGTCACCTTAGAGGATGCTAGAACTTGTGTGTGCTCTTGCTTCTTGATTGTGTCTAGTTTGATATGCCGAATAGGATCTTAGGCCATCTTTGATTTTATTGAGTCACTTAGCCAAAATTTTCCTTACCAATGACATTTACCCCTTGTTAGCCCCTTTGAGCCTAAAACCTATTTTATTTGCTAGCACATATGAACACCATTCCAATTCCTAAGCCTTTTTGTCCCAATTTGAGTGGAGAATAGGAAAGTGTGAATGTGAAGGGAATGAATTGAGTTGAAAAAGGAAAAGGTTGTTTGTTGAGTGAATATGAGAAGAAGGTGTGATGAAGTTATGAGATGTGGGAAAAAGAGAAAAAAATTGAGAATGAGCAAAAGAAAAAAATGAGCTCATGTGTTTGTGCGAAAAAGAAAAAATGTGAAGTGATTGAAAAAAAGTGAAAGAGTGAGAAAGAAAAAAAAATTGAAGTGTTGAGAGAATTGGAATTGAAAGTGTGTTGATTGAATATGTTTGAAGTAGTCTGTTCCTTATCTCGAAGTATCGAAGTTTGATTTTCTATTCTCCATTCACTTTAGTCACTTTACCATATTGTTATCCTACCTGTCCAAAGAGCCTACATTACAACCTTGAGAAAGTCCTTTTTGATTCGGCATTGATTTCTAAAGTATGGTCGGAGTTAAGAGCACTTACAAGCCTATAGCTGCCAATTTGAGTGATTGATTGTTTGAGTCCCTTGATCATTGATATACACTTGTGAGGGAGCGAAACACATCGTTGAGTGCACATCCATGCTTGATCTTGGTGTTTCGTGTTATTGTTGCATGAGTATGATGAAGGAAAGTGAGTGAGTATACATGTGATTGATCTTTGAAGCTCGAGTTCATTTGCTTGCATGATTGATTCTTTGACTCATTCCTAACAATTTCACTTGACTTGTTATTTCGTTGCTTGAGGACAAGCAACATGGTAAGTTTGGGGGGGTTGATTAGGCGTGAAATTGTCATGATTCGTCACTTGAAATACCCTAATTTTGGCCGATTTTGTCGAGTATTTAGAGTCAATTGAGCATTATTTCTATACATTGATGAATTTGTCTCTTTGATGATCGTAGGTGAATCAAGGGCGAAGAACGGAGTTCGTAGGATTTTGAATCGACTCAAACGGATGCCCGAATGAGAAGATATCAAAGGAATACGATTGGTGTTAGTGTTGAAGAAGAAAAGTGCTACTTGGTGAAAATTTGGGAGCATTCGAGTAAAGCACTCGAGCACTAGCGCTCGAGCACGTTGCTCGAGTGCCCAAAACGTACAGAAAAGTTTGAGCATTTGAGCAGCTCGAGCGCCACCGCTCGAGCGTGTTGCTCGAGCGCCCTTAAACATGCAGAAGAATTCCACCATTCGAGCAGCTCGAGCGCCGGCGCTTGAGCACTTGTGTCATTTGAGCTCCATGCTCGAGCGCGACCGCTCGAGCAGGCATGCTCGAGCGCCTTCAATTTTTACGTTTTCAAAGGCGTTTTTCGGCCCATGAGTTCACGATTCGGCCCGTTGCATATATATATCCATCCAAAGCTCATTTTTGGGGGAACACGAAGACCACACTTCACTGGATATTTTTAGACTTTTAGAGTTCGTTTTTGGAGAGGAAGGAGAGAAGCAAGCTTTACGATTACGATTTTTAGGTTTTCATTACGAATTCATACTACGATATTGTTTTTAGTTGCATTTCTTTAGATTTTTGTTCTTGAACACGTTGAGACCTATTTTCTTGAATTAATTTAAGTTATTCTATTATTTTGTTAAACCCTAGTTTATGTTTGATCTCTTCTTCGTCTTGATTATCATGTTTATGTTCGTTACTTATTCAATTGCTATTATTTACGTAAAACCTATGTCTAGCTAAAACCCTTGCATGCTTGGGGTAGGATGAACTCGTAGAAGTAGGTTGTGGGTACGTAATTAGGGTAACTTGTGACGTTAGGTTTTAATTCTCTTGATTAATGAATTCTTAAAATTAATCTTAACTTTACTTTTGAATTTTGTTCGAAAGGTGTTAGAGAGAGGACGACCGTATCACTCTTTAACAACGAGTAGACTTAACTAGAGGGTTTAGAAAGGGTTAATTCATCTACCAGTTTAGCGAAGGAGGACGACCACATCACCTTAGTTAAATTAAGGTCTCATTAATTAAGCACAATCTATTAACTTGTTAGTGGATTAGTGAAGTCGAGTGTTAGGGTAAAGTATTAGGGTTTAGAATCTTGAGCTTTCACCTTGCATTCTTTTACTTAGGTTATTTCTTGCGCGTCACAGTTATTTTGATTATGTACCTGCTCCGTTAGTATACGTAGGGATTCCTATCCTAAGCATCACCATCATCTATTTGCAATCACACGTTAGTTTATTAGTTTCTTTCGTTCGTTAGTTTAATTAGTTTAAAATTAATCTTTCAAAAAACCCAAAAACATTACATTCATATTAGCTACGACGCGTAGATCTTCAGGGATCTGTTTGCATACACTCCATCTCGTGGGTTCGATAATACTTGGTCATTATACTTACTAATACTACAGTGAACCCGTCCGCTTGCGGGTGAGCGACTAGTAGAAGTTAGTATATTCGCTTCAAGTCATAGGGTAGAACTCATTGGATGCAAGCGGGTATACAAGAGGAAAAGAGGACCGGACGGAAGGGTTGAAACCTTCCAGGCTAGGCTAGTGGCAAAAGGATATACTAAAAAAGAAGGGATCGATTATGGGGAAACTTTTTCGCCTTTAGCTATGCTTAAGTCCATCTGTATCCTCTTGTCGATCACTGCGCATCTAGATTACGAGATCTGACAGATGGATGTCAAGACAGCTTTCCTTAACGGAAGTCTTGACGGTTTAGATATCTATATGCGACAACCCGAAAGTTTTATTGCGAAAGGCCAAGAGCATCTAATATGCAAGCTCAAGCAGTCCATCTATGGACTTAAACAAGCATCACGTACTTGGAACGAGTGTGTTGATCAAAAGCCAAAATGGGAATTTAGATTTTTTTTAAAACCCTCAATAAGTTCAGTGAGGGACACTCAAGTCACTGCATTGCTAAGAGTCAGAGGCATCAAGTCAGTGTGGTGACTTGAGGACTCAGCCTTTCAACAAGACAGTGACTCGAGAGGTTACACTTCAAGTCACTGCACTGCTTAGAGGCTGAGCTACCAAGTCAGTGTGGAGACTTGGAGACTCATGCTCTAAGCAACTCAGTGACTCGAGATACTGAACTCTCGAGTGCGTGCTTAAGCTTGTCAGTGAGATTGATTCTCCCTGACTGATTTTCTCTTTGAAATATACTCAGTTAGCATGTACTTTAAAATGTTTATCAAATACTTAAGTAACACAAGAAGTTTAACGTAGTTTAGAGACTCAAGCTCCTACGTCCACGGTCTTGATTTAACAGGAAATCCACTACTGGGATTCTTGCTTTTTAACGTGCTAAGGTGCACCCAGATCAATACCACTCTTGACCTTGCTAACTTTCTTTCTGACTTCACTAAACAACTTCAACCAACAAACATGAATAGAGGGTTTTGGTTTCAGTTTGAGTTTCTCCAACTAGGTGAGGTTTTCCGTTACAATGTGTTAGCCTCAAGCCAAGATTGGGAAAACCTCTCTAAGCTAAGAGTTACAAGCTTAACACTCAATGAGATATATATATATATATATATATATATATATATATATATATATATATATATATATATATATATATATATATATGAAAACCCTAATGGTCAGTGTCGTGGGTGTAGAAGTGCTCCCTTATATCTCCCTTAAACTGCACTAGCACTCTCACACCCTCACAGCTCATAGGTGTAGATTTGCTCCTCCAACACACATTGAGCCACAACTATGAGCTTGTATTTATAGTGTGGATTCAAATGTAACCGTTGGAGGTAATCACATTTGAATCCAGACAATTAATAGGTTCACCTACTTTTCTTGGAATGCGGCCTTGTCATTGTCGGAAACGCTGTCTTGACTTGATTGGTCCACGTGGACTGATACCAACGGCTCTTTGGTTCAGTGGGCTTGATCAGGGCACACTGACCTCAGATGGCTTATCCTTCACTGACAATTCTACCGGTATGAAAAAAACTTTATAAATAAGTATATATTTCTTTTATACAAATATCAGTAAAAATAAATATTTTGGACATGTTTTTATTTTTTCCAGTATTAGTTCTGCGAACACACCCGTATGGTTGCATCAAGTGGGAAGGTGATGTACCCCAGTTGTTGAATTGGGATATGACAGAAGCGCATAAAGAAATCGAGTGTGTCGGGCTGTCAAAACTAGATAAGATAAGTAGTAATTTGTGTTGTAAGATGCATTCATTGGTTAGATTGTAATTCCCGAAACACATTGCATGGTTTTCATTTTAGTTCATCCCACAAAAAGTTGCACTCCTTAAAATGGACATTCCCCAACACACTCATTCTACATGACCCACACTCAAAATACAAAAATTAACCCACATCCATAAAGTAAAAAAGCAAAGTTTCGAAAATCATGTGCCTAGAAAAGTGGTGCAATGTGTTTCGGGACGGAGGGAATATTATTTTATACAATTGATATACTACATTCGTTAGATGGAAACTCTGTGGCTGAGACCAACCTCATTTGAAATAGAGAAACTACTGAAGTTAACGTTTATACGTGGCGAGGAGTTTCAGAACGTGGATTAACTTACCATCTGATTAAGCGGGCTTGCTGTCAAGTGATGAAGATGATGTCCCACCAACCACAAACGAGGGTGCCAAAATGAAAGACATGGATGCTGTGAATAAGGATGAGTCCGTCAACCAAGGGGTTGATCCAGAGACCATGAATGGTTATAATGTTAGAAATGTGTCTGAAATTTGACTCAGGAAAGGTAAGAACCATCTTGGAGTGTTCGCCTGACTCTATACTTAATTCCACAGGACAAGGTTGATGCTGAGATTAGGGGTGTATTTGGGGGCTTAGAACAGAAATGTAGAGATTCGTGAGAAGAAGAAATTTCTAGGTTGTTTGCAAAGGTGGAGAAGACGCGAAAGAAGAAGGACATAAGGTTTGGTTTCATGAGGAACTTAAGAGAAGAGACGAGTGCATTAATAAGTTGTGTGCTGAGAATCAGGATCTGAATAGAAAACTTGTGGATGCTAGTGCACCTACAACTGATACCGCGATGTGCAAAAATCCAGAGGTGTGGGCCATTGTTTAAATCAGTCAAGAACAGATTAATGGATAGTTAAAAGGAGATGCATATTTCGCGGATGTGTTTGTGTGTGGACATGATTTGATGATGGACAATGTAAATGCGAGTGTGTGTATACGTGATATACGATATACAATAACCTTAAAGCACATGCAGATGTTGATTTTGGTCAGAAAGAGATTCCTAGTATGGATGGAGTGAACGAGAATGATATTGGTGTGCCAAGTGAAACACAGATATTTCAGAATCTAGAGTCTTTGGTAGAGATTGATGCCATCACAAGAACTTATGAAATTGATAAAATAAGGGTAGAGGACGCACAAAAATAAATAGAGATTGAAAAACACCTGCCAACCAACTTGGAAATAGTTGAATTTTTAGAGCAAAATAGGACACCGTGGTAAGGATATTTAGACTGGGTCATCATCCATCACTGATTTCAGTGTGCTTGTGTGTGAAGAAAAGAACATTTAAAGATGATAGAAAAACTATCGAAACTACGCCACAGATGAACACCATGTGTCTAGTTGATCTGGTGAGAATGTGCCAAAAAAATGCAAACAATGGAGTTGATGTGAAATTCAAGACTTTCAAGTGCATGGGACCATAGTTGCATGGCTGTGAAGAAGTTGAATATGGTCCACCGAAACAAGATTGAGTAAAATCTGCAGACAGAGGGTGAGAGGTATATATTAAGTTAGATTTGTATATTAGATGTTTAATTTGATATTATTAAAAAATACCGACATCAGCATGTTTCAACCCTCCTTTTCTTTGTCAATGTTGTAGTTACACGATTTGGGTGCTGTTGGTGATATAATTGAAATTCTGCACAATAAATGTTATAATGGGCCGGTATATATGCAAAACCATTAATCTATATTTTGAGACTATAAAATCTTTGAATGTGATCCAAAAAACAAGAATGCATATTTATTATATATTTTTTTGATGCGAAAATCCCACTTTCACAGGTCATTGATGCATGGGTGAATTGTTGGTGGAAAAATGCAGTAAAATAAAGGGTGTTTTACATATAGGTTCAAAAACTAAGAAATTATTAGCTTTTAGTTCTACTTTGTGTAAAAAATGCAATTTGGTTCAAAACCTATACTTTTTATAGGTTGCAGCCTATAACTCTCCCCCCTTTTTTCCCAACACCTGCTGCTTTAATATGTCCCATCTGGCCCCCCATTTTTTACTTTTCATTCCCGGTGCAAACTAAAATATAATTTGAACATATAATTTTAATCCATTTTTCAAGTTTTATTTTGTTTTTAAGAATTGTCAAATTATGTTTACAACTTTTCAACTATTTTTATTTCACTTATTTTCAGTAAATAATATGAACTCTCTTATACAAAAACACGGTGCAAATATTTAAATATTTTGCACAGAGCGAAAATCATAAAAATAATTGAATTGTATATAATTTTTCTATTTAAAACTTATAAATTACATATTTGAAATATGAACTTCTCAAATTTGTAACTATAATTACATGGTGCAAAAAAAGAAAAAAAATGCACAAGCCTCCTTCCTCTTCAAATCTTCATCTTCAAATGTTCTTCAAATTTTCATCTTCAGATCTTCTTCCAATTAAACCCCTGCACGTCCGCGCGCAGTCCATATTTTTTTCCTCAAAATGCACACACAATACATATTATTTTTACTCAAGTTGAACCAAAGATCAAATTATTTTAAATTATAATCAATTTTTCACAGCAAAAAATCAAGAAAATCAATATTAAAAGCATACATTAAAAAAAATAGTATTAAACTCAAATCAAATAATTTATAATACACACAACTCATGTTCAGCTTTAAACATTGAAAAGACACACCCACACATAGATACACACATACATTACAAAGAATATTGCAACACACGCACACCAGAAATGCAACATTGACAGATCAAAAATTACCACATACAGATCGGGTTTTTGTGGGAAAAATTGATATTTGAAGAAAAAGAAAAAACAAATAATTATAGATCTATGCTCGGCGACGGGGTTGGACGGCGGTTGGACGACAGATTTACTCTGTTTGCGTGGCGTGCTCGAATTTGAAACCCAGTTGGAGGGGGATCTGGAAGGAGGGTAGTCGTGGTGGATCTGGATGGCGGTGTCGCGGTGGTGGTGGTGGCGTCGCTCATCGGTGGGCTTAGACGACGGTGGTCGGTGTTGTGGGGGATGGCGCGGGGGAGGTGGACGATGGGCGGCGAGTGCGAGAGAGTTCCGGAGAGTGATGGCGGTGTGGCCGGGGTTGGGAGAGGGCGGCGGTGTCGCCGGGGTTGTGAGAGGGCGGTGTCGCCGGGGTTGTGAGAGGGCGGTGCTGCCGAGGTTTCTCGCGGCCGCGTGGGATTGGGGGTGGGGGGCTGCCGGGGAAGTTTTTTTGGGAAAGAAAGAGAGAGAAAGATGGGGTGGGGGGTGGGATGGCTGATGAGTGATGATAAGTGAGGATGGGCCGAGTAAATTGATTTGAGAGAACAGGGTAGGGGGGTGGGGGAGGTTAGTGTGGCAGTGGGTGTAAGCACGTGGGGCCCCTTTTTTGCACCAAAACTCAATTTTAAAAATATTTTGAACCAAAGCTTAATTTAGGTAGTATACTTGAACCTATTTGTAATAATTTCTAAAATAAATCCAAATGCAAAATCCACAGTTGTGTTCATATCTAAATGCTGGGTAGGAAGATGTGCCAATGTTAACTTTTTTTGTACATTTACAAATTACTTAATACTAACTTTTTGTGACTAACATGCAGAGTTTGATCAAAGGGGGTAACAAGGGAAACCCCACAACACTGAAAAGTTTGATTGACGACCATATCAAAGAATGTCTGGATAAAGAGTTATTGTTATTTCCTATGATTGCTGGTGAAACAGGAGCTTCTACTAGGAGAGTGAGCTTCCATTGGACACTGCTGAAATTTAATTTAAAGAAAGCACAATGGAAGTTATATAATTCATTACATCCAGAGGACAAAGGCAACTACAGACCCGCACTTGTCTGCTTCGTATGTTGTGGTGAGTATATATATAGATGGTTTGAGTGCCATATTGTATTCTAATATCAAGTTCTAACATAATTTTTTTTTGGGTTGCAGGTGAGATATGTTCATAAAAAGATTTTGGGATGCATATAAAAAGAGTAGAAGAAATCACCCTTACCTTATGAAGCAACTTATATTACCGGAATCTGAGGAATGTATCCAACAGGTCCTTGGGTCCATGGATTGTGGTGTTGTAGTTTGCCTTTGGAAAGTTATATGCTCAGGAAATGTACAAAAAAAAGAGAGTTCACCGTGGCTTCATCTAGCAATTATCGGGGAAGATGGTTTGAACGTGATCCCTTAAATATGTTTTCTTGACCCAAACAATATGTTTTCTTGACCCAAACAATATTTTGGTTTGAACGTGATCCCTTAAATAGGTTGACCTAATGATTTCCTAGAATTATGTGTTAGTCAGTGCATTATTTTGGATTAGCGTGTAGTGAATACATTTATCACTTCTGGTAAAAAAATATTTTGGATGGGTAGTAGGCAATAACTTTTGGATAGGCCATTTGTTTTTTTATGTAATCTGCTTATCTGTTTGTTAGAATGCAGGTAGTAGCTAGCCATAACTTTTGCGTAGGCTATTGTTTTTGGAAGATATTCCACTGTATATTTTGGCAAATTGAAGGCTAAACTTTATTGGAATGTTTGTATAATTTCTGAAAAATATGTTTTTTTTTTCGATTTTTTTTTTTTTTTTTTTTTTTGTGTGGCTTTGTAATACTCTCTTATTTATCTTTTTATTTTTTTAGTTTTGCAAATATATGCAAAATAAAAATATTTGCACATAATTCTTTTTTTTCTTTTTAATATCGATTAGTATAGTTGCATATGTAAATTAATTTTTTGAATAAGTTGAATATGAGTGTTATTATGCATTTGTGCATATCTACAATTTGAGTAATTTTTCTTCCCAGAAAATTTAATCTGGCTGTCCCCTTAATAATGAAATAAACCCATTCTATCTTAAAAATGAAAAAGCCCACAATACCTTACAAAATGAATGAAAATGAAAATAATTGGATTAGACAACATTGCCCCATTACCAAATGAAATGTCAATTACCTGATTGCGTGAGCCCATATATATCCGCAAAACGTACATATTTATATTGTCTTGCATATACATGCAAGGGGGTAGAAATAAAAAATCGCTACTTGAGTGGATTTGGAACGCCTAGCGCTTAGGCTGCCTAGTCGGGGACTAGTCGGCCAGAGTTTTTATTTTTATTCTTTTATTCTCAATATCTCACTAATATGGTCAAAATCATTTGATAATCTTTCACATATGGTTTAATTTTTTTTAAGTATTAAAAATGGTATAAATCAATAATTCAACAGATAATAATCAATACATATATAAACTACAAATTGATAAAAATTAAATGATAAACAAAAATACATGATAATTTACATAAAATTAAGTGAAATTCTCTAAACGACGTCGTTTCAAGGAGGAAAAAAATAAAACAATGGACGTCTAGCCTGTCTAGGAAGATTATATTAAAATCGGGTCGGTTGATGATCGTCTAGTGCCTAGGCGCCGCCTAGTCGGCCGCCTAAAGGAATTTTTGCATCACTGCTTACATGTATATGTAAATACAATAACCTAAATTTTATATCTAGATCAAACATTTGAAAAGTTAATAATGCCTTTTCAACTTTTCCTCCAACCAAAATTTAGTAAATACACTACTACAATCCTTGAATACATATATATATAAGTGTTTTAGTATTTTTGAGAAACTAGGTTTTTTAATGTTGAATAAAATAATTTTTATTGGTGTAATGATGTTTTTCATTCATATATTGTTATTCATTGAGTGCGTATAAAATTTTATGGGTATGATAATATTGTTGTTGTTTGCTTGTTTAGAGTATTTTATTTTGAAAATTGTGATGACAATTGTTCAGCTCTGGTTATCCGAACATGACCATAATTTTAAGAATATTTTACCGAACATAAACACAATTTTCAGTAAAAATATTCGAACTAAGTGTTCGAACTTTTTTTCCGAAAATTGTGATTATGTTCGGAAATATTTTACGAAAATTATGGTCATGTTCGAAAAAAATTCCGAACATTGTGGTCGTGTTCGGATAACCATAGCCGAACAACAACCATCATGATTTTCGAACAAATTGTGGTCATGTTTTAATCAAAAAACTCTTCGACAACAGTAGGTCGATTTTGACTGACGGCAAACCGAGGGATTGAGAGGAGGGAGTGAATACACTATAAAAGTAAGTACCAATAACCTGGCTTATAAATTTTTAGGCTGACCATGAGTAGATATGCCCCTGCTTGTACCTAGACGGGCGGACGACGGCAAGAATGGCTATGGGTCGCATCTTCGACGACAGACGATGACAAGCTTCGATGGCGGCAGCGGCGGGATGAGAGCATTGCAATGAGTATTGAAAAGGCAAGGAGTGTGTTAAAATGAAAATAAAGAATGAAAGACTTACATTATTAAATTAGGGCATTTTAGGAAAAAGGCGTAGTGCATTCATTCAAAGTGTAGTAAATTTATCCAAGTAACGTATTCAATACACATGTAAGTGTCAATAACTTGGGCCAAAAATTAGCAAAAAATTAATGGCCCAGGTTATTTGCACTAGCCTCCATGTTAAAGACACTAATCAGATGAATACACTAATTTTTTTTTGGAATTTTTTTTCGAATTTTTTACATTTTTTCGAACATTTTTTCCGAACATAATGAAATGAACAATATTTCGAAAAAAAATTCGAATTTTTTGTTTATTTTTGGAACTTTTTTCCGAAAATGTTGCAAATTTTCGAAAAAAAAATAAGTGTATTTATCTAGGTAGTGTATTTAACATATGGGATAGTGCAAATAACCGTGATCAAAATTAATAATAATCAGGCCCAAAAGTCCATGGTAGACTTAGCCCAAATATTAAGCCCAGAAGCAACTTTTTGCTCGCGTTTTTTCCTTTAAAGATAAAAAATTTGAAGTACACAACGATTGCAATCCTTCAGGAACTCAAAACGCTGCTTCGTTTCCAATTGATCTTACGCCATCCTGGAATGACAATATATGATCCCATCAACCATTTCCATTTCCATTTCCATTTCCCACCGATTCCCCACACACCCCACCCCACCCCACCCCACCCTGAAGCTGCTCCAAAAAATAAAATAAATAAAAACTCATACATGCAGATGATATTGGCAGGTTTACCGCCAAAAACGATCGGCAAATGCGCATAAAATTTGATGGGCTTAATTGAAGATCCACACTTTTGGAGGAACCACTTGCAAAATGTGATAGAGCAAAACAGATCTGTGTTCTTGAAGGAACCTAGAGTGGGGAATTTGCCATTGAGATATGAATCGACGCCGAGTTACCCCCGAAGCGGACGCGAAGGTAGATTAGTTGCAATGACTTTGCTCTGTGTTGCACCCGACGAGATACATGATATGTTTGTAAACTGAGGATCAAGAAGACCTTTGACATTCCTTCGAGTTCCCACCTCACTCGCATAATGCTTGGGTTTTCTTTCAAATGACTAGATTGCATGGTCCTCATTGCCAACCTTCCATACAGAAGTCAAAATGTGGCTGCTTGCATCCTGCCACCATTTCCAGTTAATGCCAAGGCCCATCTTCACTAGCAGCAGGTATGGTTCAACAATAAGGGGTTTATTGTTGCTTTGAATTTGGATACCCATGAGTTTAAATTGATTGATGTCCTCAATCAATATGCATAAATTTCTTTATTTCCACACATATTTGGCAAACATATGTATCCTTTAAGGGGCCGTTTGGTTCACGGGATGGGATTGATTAGATGGGATTAGATTAAATGGGATTGAATTAGATGACATTGGATTAGATAGGATTATATGAGGATAAATGTGTGTTTGGATTGAATGATTAAGTGGGTTTAAGTACAATATACCATATTTAAAGCTCATTTGATGGAGTCCCACTAATAGAATGTAATTCCCTTCAATATCTCATTGCCAAAGCATAACATATATACATATTTTTTTCCACTAATTATGCACTAATTTAGCTAGAATGATAACTAACATAAATACATCGGATATACAAATATATACATATTTATAATCTAATACTCCCCCGCAATCACAACGGGTTGTTGACGCACGTTGAGATTGTCCCGAAAATCATCAAACAAGACCTGAGGAAGTCCTTTAGTGAAAATATCCGCAATCTGAAAACGAGAAGGGACATGAAACACACGCACCTCTCCCTTAGATACCTTTTCTCGAACAAATAGAATGTCCAATTCTATGTGCTTCGTTCGTTGATGCTGCACTGGATTGCCCGATAGATAAATAGCACTCACATTATCGCAATACACCAATGTAGCAGTCGAAATGGGACAATGAAGCTCAAGAAGAAGATTTCGAAGCCAACAAGTATCAGACACAACATTAGCTACTCCACGAAACTCAGCCTTGGCACTTGATCGAGACAACGTCTTCTGCCATTTCGACGACCAAGAGAGCAAGTTGTCTCCCAGAAAAATTGCATATCCTGAGGTGGAACGCCGAGTATCTGGGCAGCCGGCCCAATCAGCGTCCGTGTATGCCACAATTGAGGAAGAAGACGACGGAGATAAATGAAGTCCATAGTCAAGGGTACCTTGAATATACCGAAGAACCCGTTTGACAGCAGCCATATGAGCTTCACGGGGATCATGCATGAACAAACATATTTGTTGGACAACGTACACAATATCCGTAGGAGAATAGCCTGCTTGCGCCGTATAGGCCTGAGGACGAGGCCCAAGAAGACCCGGCTGCTGCGGAGATGGCTGACGGAAACCATGGGTCGGAGGACGGGCCTGACCAGGCCATGGCATCGATGGATAAGGACAAGGCGGGGTAGGCCAGGGCCACTGCCACTGAGAGGGTGCAACCCATTGTGTTTGCCACGGACCACCCTGTCCCGCCGGTGAGCCTGCCTGTGGACGTGGACCCTTGCTGCCCTTCTTCTTCTTCGTGGAATGGCCACCACCCGTACCCGAGGGACCACCTATTTGGGACGGGCTAAATGATGGAGGGGAAGCCGTCAATAGAGCCGTCGCCGGAGTCGATTTGCGAGATAAGGCGACCTCCTCAAGAACAAGCATGGAACGTGCTTGGTAGAATTTGGGCAAAGGATCACGTTGACGGATTAGAGTACCTATGCCACCATATGCCTCGGTCAATCCGGACACCAATTGGAGAACGAGTCGATCATTTGACACGGGTGCCCCAACATTTTTCAGTTGGTCCGTCAAAACCTTTAATTTCTGGCAATAGGCGGATGCCGACGTGAACGACTCCATCGAAGTGTGAGAAAATCCTGTTCAAGAGTGATCGCTCGAGAATTCTTATTATCCTCGAAGATGTCCCGCAATCGCTCCCACGCCGTAGCAGCCGTCATATCCGGTTCGAGGATGGTATGGAGCAAATCTGACGAAATGGTCGCATAGATCCATTGCAAGACCGTGGCATCGAGGGTCAGCCATGTCTCTTTCTCCTCTGGATCGGTTGGAATAGGCGTAGGGGAATCGGTGGGGATGACATGATTCAACACACGGTGGGAACGAGCATGAATTTTGAATAGTTCGGCCCACGTACCGTATTGAACATTTTCCATCTCCAATGTGATCGAGATGTGGTTCTTGATGTTGGACACAGCCAAGGCCGGATGAAAGGAAGTCCGTTGATTGACCATGGTTGTCGTGGGAAGATCGAGAATCGGATAGGAGAGGGAGGAGAAAGAAGGAAATCACAAGGCAGCGGAAATAGTGGAGAGAAAACCGTAATCTCTTGATACCATAATAGAATGTAATTCCCTTCAATATCTCATTGCCAAAGCATAACATATATACATATTGTTTTCCACTAATTATGCACTAATTTAGCTAGAATGATAACTAACATAAATACATCGGATATACAAATATATACATATTTATAATCTAATACCCACCATCCCTAAGGGATTATTTAGTCCTTCATTTGATGGATTAGGTAGGTTAATGACTCGGACCCCAATTTTATCCCGGGCCGTAAACCTGCGAACCAAACACAATATTACATGGGATTGAGTGAGATTAAAACTTTAGTCCCACCCAATCCACCGAGCCGAACGACCCCTAAGATTATATGAATCATTCTTCTTGGAGAAGTATGAAGATAACTTTGGACAATGCATTCGTAGAGAACCACCGATTCGTATGCATCCGACCATTGTGTGTTTTGAAGCCTACTAACACAAAAATCCTTTTCCATATTTTTCCCATTGATGTTTTTGTTGTATATGACAGAAATGCAAACATGCTCAATTTCTAATGAGTACACAATTAGAGAATGTACCCTTATTAAGCTCGAGCATGGTATCACCTTTTCAATTTTTTTGGAACCGATGTATGCATTTCAATATATAATATTGTTTTTTATGAATTTGCATTTAGTATGTAATTTGTTGTTTAATTTTTATGTTCTGCTAATAAATCTCTTATTTGGAGTTCTTAATACTCTCTTTGTGTGGCATATTAATGTTAATGATAAGATCCCATCTAAGAGTTAACTTGATTTCCAAAAACAATCGCCCACAAAAAAATGTTTGTAATTCGTTTAAATTTGTAGCTTCAGTGACCCGGACTAGTTATTCAACAATTAAGTGGTTTATGCAAATAAAGTATTTAGTTATGCCAAACTGTGATGTTTGCATAATTGCATAAAATTTTGAATACCAAAATATGTGTTTGTGCTTCGGTACAATTTAAGATTTGCATAAAGACCCATTAATTATTTTTAGTTATTGTCAATATACACTAACAAAATTAAATTGACATTTTAATATATATTATTTGGCTGAAAATATTATATATGATTTTTTTTTTTCACCCAATTAAGGATATTAAATGAGCGCCTGTTCTGTTAAATGGAACATATCCATGCCCACTTTATGTACAGCTGGGCTTGTGTCAAAGTTACAACAATTCGATCCAATTTATCAACATTTTGTTTACTGATGGGCTTGAAAAGATAAATGAACCACTTATGTAGTGTAGAAATTAGCATACAATAAGGAGACAAAAAAAAACGATAAAAAACTTTCTAGGATTTCAACAAAAATAGAAATATTACCGTTATAATCAATTCATAATATGACCGTTAGGAATGCCTATTGCAGCCGTTACTCCAACAATGTGCAAAAACACTATGTATATGTATATATGTGTGTTATTAGCCACATATTTTGGCCATAAAGTACAAAAAAAAATCAAAGAAACAGTAAAATACAGCCCCCTATCCCGTACCACAAATTCATTGCAATTTCATGCCTAAATTTTGATTTGGAATATGTCTCCATCAAGCCACTTGCATCAAGATTTCTCGTGTACAAGATACGCATGTTCGTATTGTCAAAGGTGTCGTTGCCCAATAAGCATTAAAGTGTGAAACAAAGAAAAGTACGTTAAAGTATGTGACATACTTTTCATAAACGATCATTTTATTTATAAACGGACCTCACAATAACCCGTAATATCCTCCAACATATTTCATTGGACCACGTGAAAAAATCCAAGCATACTTTTTATGGACGGAGGGAGTATAACCCTCGCCTATTCTACTAACTTGTAGTAGTGGCAACAAATATGTCAATAATTAAAATTATGTCTCTTGAAAGGATGAATGGGACACACACATTGGTGGAGTTTAAATTGGTTTTTCTAAACAACTACTAGAATGAATTTTAAATAAACTAAGCTATACATTTTCACAAATAAAATTCAATTAATTAAAGAATTCCAATTCACAATTCATTCACCATTGATTCCGGCTGCTAATTGAATGCACCACTAGTTCAATTTTACCTACAAATTAATGACCTTCAATAAACAACAAGCCATGTTTATCGGTTTTATCCCTTAAATTATATCCAATTGAAACAAGCTGTTCAATGAACCTTTCTACCAGAAGAGTTTATATACGATCTATATGCAAGCTCGATTCAAAAAAATCGATCTATATGACACTCGCAAAATATTACTAGTTATGACCAATTTTTATAAATATCTAACAAATACAGGTTACAAAACACAAACTATCAAGCATGCAAGAATATATTAACTTAATGATCAATCAAAATTAATTACTCAGACATGAAACGAAAAGATGATATAAATAATTCGGGATAAAATCTCACAAACGATATGGAATTCAACTAACAATCATCAAAAGTGAAGCTTAGAAATCCCTAAAATTAGGATAAACACACTAACTAAATGTGGTGTTGGACAACTCCATGGAAATATTTTTCTTCACTTTCTTGCCCTTCAAGTTTCCTCGCTGTACACATTTTGCTCTCCATGTGGTTTTCTATTCAGTGTTGTTAATTCTTCACGTCAATTTTTTATCTTTTAATAAGAGATATGAGCTGATTTGTATGGGTTCAAAAGATTTGGTAAATCTCCTGTTGGTTTGCTTCAAATTCCGTAGATAGGAATCAATCTTACTATAAAAATCCCGCGGATTTAAATAATTCCGTATTTAGGTCTGCACTGGGCCCAGTGTGGTTTGCAACACTTAAAATGACCCAAATTTATATATAAATTGCTGTAAATCTAGAAGATTTATTATTCCAAATCTAGAAGATTTGATGTGGACATTACTAATGGACCAATAACCCAATGAGTTTTATATCTTAGACTAGGGTTTTATTCTTATAAATACACTATTGTATTCATGATTGTACTCACTCATACACAAGATCATTAGTGAAAACTCCTGACTTGGCTCGCCCCCAGACGTAGTCGTTCCCGACGAACTGGGTGAACAAATTCTGTCTTTTATTTTACGCACTCATTTACAACACGTTATCAGCACGAGTCTCTGCCCGAGATTATACGGTACGCCCTAAATTAAATTTCATATGAATTACATACTTTGATGTGTACCCTAGCTATGAATTTATTTGAATCATATTTGTATACAAATTAAATATTGTGTCTTGAATTGACGAGCAACGACCAACGCCCGTAGGCGTTCGACCGCCGCCCGTAGGCCAGCAGCCGCCGTGCCCTAGGCGCCGTCGCGCACACGCAGCCGCCAGACGCGCACTGCCGTCTGGCGTGTGCTGCCGCTCGTCGCGTGCAGCCGCAACTCGCGCGCAGCCGCCGTCGCAAGCTGCTGCTCGACGCGCACCGCCGCGTGCACCGTCACGCCCACCGCACCCGTCGCGCTTGCCACCCGCGCGCGCCGGCCGCGCCTGTCGCGCCTGCCGCCCGCACGCGCCCGTCGCGCCTGCCGCCCTCCGCGCGCCGCCTCCGGTCCGCCGTGCGCATCCCACACGGTGTTTTTCGCTCGGATTTTTGTGATTTCTTAATCCAATTGCGATTTCATTCTTCATATCACAAAATCCGTATTAATTTATTTTAAAATCTTGAAAATATTTCGTTAAATTTTATTAATATACACGAAATATTTAGCCTTATGAATATGCATGTCTATTAAGTCGTAAATTTTCCTAGAAATTATTTTCATGTGATTATCGTTCCTAAAATATTTATGCATGTATATGTGATTTAACTATCCTACGTGCATTATATTTGCGCACATAGTTTATTTCTTTATAGTCCGCATATTATGCCCGGGTAGGCGGCGCTTGGTATTTGTCGGACCGTAAATTTATGTTTTGGGTAGACGGCGCCCAATACTTGTATAAATGTGCTTTAGAATAATTATATGAATCCTTGTCTCCTCGTTGTCAGCAAATTTGGTCACTGCTCTTACCCATATCACTTTAATAATTGTAGTGGATAATATCTGATATTACCAAAAGAGAATTCGCTGAACTTGCTCTTGATGGTAGTAACTACCTGACATGGACACTTGATGTTGAAATACATCTAGCATCAACCATTCTTAGCGGTGCGATTGTCGATGATTCAAAATGAACTGACGCCCAGAAGACGAAAGCTCTGATTTTCCTCAGACATCATCTTAATCAGGACCTGAAAAATGAGTATCTCACTGAAAGAGACCCCGGAACATTGTGGAAGTCCCTGAAGGATCATTTCCAACAACAAAATGATATACTCCTCCCTCAAGCTCAATACGATTGGTTGAACCTCCATTTTCAAGACTTTAAGTCTGTAACGGAGTACGACTCAGCTGTACATCGTATTGTGTCTCAGTTAAAGTTATGCAAGCAAACTGTAACTGAGGACAACTTAATCTAGAAGACTTTGTCGACTTTCCACGCAAGCAACCTTGTACTCCAGCAGCAGTATAGGGCTAAGAACTACACTGTACACTCTGAGCTAATTTCTGCACTCCTAGTAGCGGAAATACACACCCAACTCCTTATGCAGAATCATAACGCGAGGTCGGTTGGCTCAAAAGCTGTGCCCGAAGCACATGCTATAGCTCAAGGTAGTACAAGAGGCCGCAAGCGTGGAAGGGGGAGAGGAAGTAAACGAACCCGTAGCAAAGACCGAGGTCGTAGTAAGTCCGGTGGTCCAGGTACCTCGAATGACAATCAAGCTCAGGATCGTGGAAAGACTGCACCTAACACGAATTCCGCTACCCGAAAATCTAAAAATCAAGATAAGGTTGAACAGTCCTGCTATAGATGCGGATGCAAGGGTCATTGGTCTCGCACGTGTCGCACTCCCAAACACTTGGTTGAGGCATACCAAAAGCAGCAGAAGGACGATAAGGGGAAGGCTCCTAGAGTTGAATCTCACCATGCCAGCCTGCCCGAAGTAGACCTTGACCAAGACAGCGTAGATCCTATGGGCATTGAGCTTAAGGACTTTGGAGATGATGAGTGATTTACGTATTTAATTAATTCTAGTACTTTGTTTTTGAATAAAACAATTTTATGTTTTTGGATCCTTTCTTTCGGATATTTTATTTATGAATAAATTTATTATTTTAGCTTTGATATGTTTATCTTAAATAGATATCCATTATATTTATTTGGATATTGTTGTTCTCATTTATGGCTTGTAAACAAATCAGTTATTAGGTTTGGACAATTTTCTCTTGCATGATGGACGTCCATAGTGATTTATGTTTGGTAGATAGCGCCACCACACATACGATCTTAAAAGATAGGAAGTATTTTCATAACTTGATAGAACGTAAGGGGAGTATAACTACAATAGCCAATGATAGTACGTTGATAGTGGGCTCCGGAAGAGCTTCCATTGTCCTCCCCATGGGTACCGAACTTATAATCGATAATGCTTTATTGTTTCCACAATCTAAGCGTACCCTACTCAGTTTTAGAGACATTAGGATAAACAGATATCACATTGAAACTGAAACTGAGAACAATAACGAATACCTTTTGATGACTATTACTCGAGATAACCGTAAACAAGTTATAGAAAAACTTCCTTCATTCTCCTCCGGATTGTACTATTCCTACATCCGGCCGTCTAATTCCCATCTAGCGATGAGTATGAAATTTCATGACCCGAATTCCTTTAAATTATGGCATCAGCGGTTAGGTCATCCGGGAGAAACAATGATATGTAGGATTCTATCTAATTCATCTGGTCATAATATTTCGAATAATAGAATCCCTCATGTTGATGAATATATTTGTGATGCATGCTCTAAGGGTAAGTTAATAGTACGCCCGTCGCGCACTAAGGTTGGACTAGAGTCTCCGGTTTTCCTTGAGCGAATTCAAGGAGACATTTGCGGACCGATTCACCCAGCATCAGGACCATTTCATTATTTCATGGTTCTTATTGATGTCTCTACTAGGTGGACATATGCATGTTTGCTGTCTACCCGCAATCAAGATTTTGCGAAGCTCATTGCGAAAACTATCGAGCTTAGAGCTCAATTCCCGGATTATCCAATCAAGTCGATTCGGATGGATAATGCTGCTGAGTTCAGCTCAAAGGCCTTTACAGATTACTGTATGGCCCTGGGAATTAAAGTGGAGCATTCGGTCCCCTACGTCCATACCCAAAATGGCCTTGCTGAGGCGCTAATAAAACGTATCAAACTTATCGCGAGACCATTGCTTATGAACTCCAAATTACCCACTTCATGCTGGGGGCATACTGTCCTACATGCATCGCACTTAATACAAATCCGTCCAACTGCATATAATGATCATTTCCCCCTACAATTAGTGCGTGGGAAATAATCTAGCATTTTCCATCTGCGTATTTTCGGATGTGCGGTATATGTTCCGATAACATTACCAAAGCGAACCTCTATGGGCCCACAAAGGAAACTCGGTATTTACGTCGGATTTGACTCTCCATCCATCGTGAAATACCTCGAGCCTTTGTCCGGGAATCAATTAACTACCCGGTTTGCTGATTGCATGTTCAATGAAGATTACTTCCCGGCATTAGGGGGAGATCCGAATTCAAAATTGAATGAATGCCGGGAGCTTACGTGGAACGTAAATAATCTTCAGTATCTAGATCCGCACACTAATCAATCTGAAATGAAAGTTCAGAAGATCATTAACTTGCAAAATTTAGCAAATAATCTGCCAGATGCGTTCAGTGACCATAGAGGTGTAACTAATCGCATATACTTGCAGTAAATGCTCCCCAAAGGGTTGAGGTCCCAAGCAAAATGAGTACTCATGCCCCCACACGCCAAAAGCGTAAGGGACCCTCAAGAGATAGTAATACACCTAAACGAAAGACTAGCAAATCTGATCAGTCGAATGTAAAATCTCTAGAAGAGATCCGTCTAGATAACTCAAAGTCTCTAGGAGACGGACGTCCTAGTGATGAAGTACGTGCACAAAATATTCCATGCACTAGGACCGTGGAACGACCAGACCCAGATACAATGGGAAATGAGGAAGGTCTGGTTGACGTAAACGTCGAAGTCTCTATGAACTTCACAGATACGGGAGAAACATACAATAGAAATATTACTGTCGTCGATGATACATTTGCAGCGACAATCGCTCTTTTCATTATAAATGATCTAGATCCAGAACCCAAAACAATCGCTGAGTGCCGAAAGCACTCCGATTGGGTTAAATGGAAAGAGGCAATTGATGCAGAGCTCGTATCGCTTAACAAAAGATAAGTATTTGGCTCTATCGTTCGTACACCCGCGCGCGCTATCCCCGTAGGATATAAATGGGTATTTGTACGAAAATGAAATGAGAACAATACTGTGGAGAGGTATAAAGCGAGACTTGTAGCTCAAGGGTTTTCACAGAGACCCGGGATTGATTTCGATCAAACATATTCTCCCGTCATGAACTCAATAACGTTCCGCTACTTGATATCTTTGGCAGTTAAAATGAGTCTTCAAATGAGATTAATGGGCGTAGTAACCGTGTACTTATACGAATCACTAGAAGCCGATATTTATATGAAAATCCCCGATGGATTTGACATTCCTCAGATGAGGGATGGTGAAAACCGCAGTATGTATAGCATAAAACTGCAAAAGTTGTTGTATGGCCTGAAGCAATCGGGCCTAATGTGGTACAACCGACTTAGTGAATTCCTTCTGAAGAAGGGATACACATTCGATAAAGCTTTCCCATGCGTATTCACGAAGAAATCGTAAGATGGTTTTTGCATCATATCCGTCTATGTTGATGACCTGAACATAATCGGAACATGCAAAGAGATTGAAGAAGCCAGTTCAATCTTGAAAGCCGAATTCAAAATGAAAGTCTTGGGTAAAACCAAGTACTGCCTCGGCCTGCAGATCGAGCATCTCCTAGAAGGAATCCTTATTCATTAGTCGACCTACGTAAAGAAGGTATTGGAGAGATTTCACATGGATAAATCTCATCCACTTAGCACCCCTATGGTTGTTCGATCCCTCGAAGTGGATAAGGACCCATTTAGACCAAGAGAAGATTCAGAAGAAATTCTGGGACCAGAAGTTCCTTATCTTAGCGTTGTTGGAGCATTGCTCTATCTCGCAAATTGCACTCGGCCGGACATTGCATTTGCTGTCAATTTGCTTGCGAGACATAGCGATTCTCCTACAAGGAGACATTGGAATGATGTTAAGCATGTTCTACGGTACCTCCAAGGGTCTCAAGACCTTGGACTGTTTTATCGTAAGAACCAAGACAAAACCTTAGTAGGTTATGCGGATGCTGGATATTTGTCTGATCCCCACAACGCCATATCCCAGACTGGTTACGTTTTTCTTTGTGGTGTTACCGCGATCTCATGGAGATCGGTTAAACAAACTATGGTTATCACGTCTTCAAACCACTCAGAGATAATAGCTTTATTTGAAGCTGCACGAGAATGTGTTTGGTTAAGGTCCTTGGTAAAACACATTGGTGACTCGTGTGGTATCGCCAAAGGCAATACACCTCCCATCGTTATATTTGAAGACAACGCTGCTTGCATCGCACAAATGAGTAATGAGTACGTCAAGGGAAACCTGACGAAACATATTTCACCTAAGTTTTTCTACCCATACGAACTCCAGAAGAGTGGCGTGATTACCATTCAAAAGGTGCAATCTAGTAACAATCTAGCAGATTTGTTTACTAAATCCTTACCTACGTCTACTTTTGAAAAGTACGTTCATGGTATTGGGATGCAAAGACTTAAAGTGTTGTTGTCTTCAGGGGGAGCGGTAACCCCGAAATAAATCTAGAAGATTTAGATCTAGAAGATCAATAACATTCCTCCCTAACTTATTATTTGGCCGATACCTAGCACGTGGAGTGTTTATGGCAAGACATTTATGTTATGTCGTAATTCCAAGGGGGAGTGTTGTAAATCTAGAAGATTTATTATTCCAAATCTAGAAGATTCGATGTGGACATTACTAATGGACCAATAACCCAATGGGCTTTATATCTTAGACTAGGGTTTTATTCTTATAAATAGACTATTGTATTCATGATTGTACTCACTCATACACAAGATCATTAGTGAAAACTCCTGGCTTGGCTCGCCCCCAGATGTAGTCGTTCCCGACGAACTGGGTGAACAAATTCTCGTCTTTTATTTTATGCACTTATTTACAACATAAATCATTGGACTTCTTAAATTCATAGTCCGTACTCCAAAAAAAAAAACCCTAAATTCACCTAAAATCATAGAGTCCCTAAATTCTATGAACTGAATCTCGAATACATGTTTTGGGTTATTCATTAGAATAGATTAATTGAAGGCATTACCTTCTGATTAATTAAACTTAAGAAACATTTCAAATTAGTTTGGTCGTACCACTGGTTTAGGGGCAAGATTCGAGCAGAGCCAAGAATATTGTTAATTTTTAATTTAGTGGAGAATTATTTTGGAGGAAGCTACCCGAGAAGAAACCTTCTTATTTATTGTTCTTTTTTTTTTTTTTTTTTTTTCATTCTGGTAGTTATAGAACCATCAATCCATACCCCCCCTCCCCGGTTATGCTTTTTTACGCATTTTATTATTTAATTGAATTTCACTATTCCTCGTGGGTTTAATCCCCTTGCTTACCCTACTATATTAGTGGGCCAGTTTAGGTGATTTATTTATTTTTGGGTGTCTGCGGAATCACACCAAGAGTCATATGAAGTACAATAGGTCGTCCACCAAAACCAACCTTTCAACTTAATTAATTTACCTGGACCATCTGTATGTACAGATATATTTGTGGCTACTAGTGCAAATCACAAAAAATAATTTATTTATGGGAATTTTTTTTAAGACACTGTCTTGTGGATGCTTGCAAAATTATAACACTGTTTTTGGGGCTTGCAAAATTAGAACGCTGTCTTTATGGGCTTGCGAAATTTGGACACTTTTTTTATGGTGGGCAAATTTAGGCCAAATTTTATAAAGTGCGGGTCAAATAAAGCCCGATTATATGTGTCCAGTTGGCCCGGCGAATTTTATAAAATTTGACGTAAGATTTCAAAAATTAAAAGATAGTATCCTAATTTTGCAATTTTGTAAAGATAATGTCTAAATTTTGCAAGCTCATAAAAATAGTGTCCCAAATTTGCAATCCCGTAAAAATGATGACTTAATTATACAAACACCCACATGATAGTGTGCTAGAAGAAACAATTATCCGTTATTCATTTCTTTCTTTCTGTTTTGGAATCATTCTTCTACTTCTTATATTTATTTTTAAGGGTGGAATAGCATTGAAGCTTCAAGATCGAGCTCGATTATCACATTTTCCATCATTTTTTAAAAATTGAATTCCAAAAAACAGGCAAGATGATGAATAATTATTAATTACTTAGGTGATATTTGATTTAATTCTTGGGAACAAACACCAAGAACAGTGGCGTATCCCACATCGAAACGACAGAATAAAGGTTTAGAGCCATAACATAAATAAATAGAAAGGAGATAGGCCTTAAAGAATCCCGCAGCTGCGCGGCGAGCACAAAGCGAACTATTCTTTCGCCTTTTACTAAAGAATACCGTGTGCGCATCGCAATTCAAGCAGCATACCCCTTTTTTTTGGAGGGTTATTTCTTTTAAGGAAGGCCCGTCAAATTTAGTTTAAATATTTAGTTGAGATGCATTTTGTTCTAACATTGAATGATCTTCTCATGCAATTTGAAAGATTATAATTAATTAATTATATTTGATATGAGGGTTGCATCTTCCCTTTTCCAGTATGCATGGTGTTGCACAATCCATTAATGACAATATACGTATTTTCTCTCTCAAAAATTTGTATAATTGCAGACCGTGCAAGATCAACGCGGCGAGAAAGCCATCAAATATCATTGAAGTTATCCTTCTATATTGAAGACCGAGAATAAAAAGTTTTCCATCAAAATCTAAATTCCAAGTATATATATTTTCACTCATGTTTTTTCGATTTAATGAATTCGAATTTGGGGCAGGGGCTGCGCGAACGCAAGCCCCCTCTAACACAAATTATGACGTGGGCTGGAGCCCCTCCCAAGTGCAATGGAGGTCGCCAGCCTAGGCCATGAGCCTTAGTGATCGCCCATTGACCACGTCCAGGTAAGTATGGAGCTAAATGACCCTTCCGCCAATTTTATATATATTTTTTGTTGTATTTAACCGATGTGGGAGAAAAGTTGTTTGTTTCGAAATTCTTGGCATATCCGATGAGATCCATTTTCACTACTCCCATTAACGGTCCTTTGCCTAGAAATCCAGCGGAATATCTAACATTACAAAATACATATATAGCAGGATATTTAACTATGAATTGGGTGGGGTGCGCCTGGCCCTGGTAGTAGTGCAACACCAAGGCGACGCTCGAGAGCCCCAGCAGCAAGCTGCCGTGATGGGCTCTCCCCCTCAAGAAATTAATTTAATATCGTGTGAGCCGATGGCCCACATATCAGATATTAAACTGATAAGAACAGATACTACACTTGATCTTAGCCAAAAGGCCGAGAAAAGTATGCTTTTTCCAGTAACGCGCTTCTCTTTTTATTCTCCCTTTTCCATTGGCCGTACCTTAGAGCCATTCGCTGTGGGACGAATTAATTAATTCTTGTGTTCACTCTAGCTTGCCGCAATAATTAATTTCTGCCGCACAAATGAAGGCAGGCAGGAAGTATATACCTAATTTACATAGTTACTCAACGATGCTATTAGATCAATATTGAAGGGATTATATAAGTTACTAATTATTTTGTTAATTTTAAGAAAGTGTTGGCTTAATTTGACCGCAAATATATGTTAAAGTGACATTCATAATCCTTTTTGCGTAGTAGGATTTAGGTGATCCCGTTTCTCAAAATCAAACTAAGGTGTGTGGTTTGGCTATTATAAAAGGCAAGAAATGCTTTAGTGTTTCGAAATGAACAGATTGAAATTAAGAAGAATTAAAGGCACGGATGTGGATCTTCGTGAAAGCAAAGGATTTGAACAAGACACGGGGAGATTTTGATGAGTAGTCTGTATGCCCTCGAACAATATGTGAGCGTTGATTAGTGTGTTATTTTATTTTGCACTCTGGGTGTTAGATTCCTACTGGTTTTATGCTGTAAGCCTTGAGTCAACATAATATGTATATTCCTACTGGTTTTGGCAAATATATATATTATTGTTAATCTTAATGTAGTGGGACTAAATGGGCTGAAAATATATATTTTACAGCTCCACATTTCCCTAAAAAGTAAATAGCCTACTTTTGCACAAATTTCTTTAAATTTTCATCCTAGACGCATATTGGCCTTAAAAATACAGCTTCCTCCATCCAATTTTAGTAGACTTCTTTCCTTTTGCATGGTTTTATGAAAATGAATATATATGGTGTGTGGAAGTAAAGAGGATTGTAAGTTGACATTGTATCCTATAAAAAAATCTTTTAGGGTCCGCTTTGTTGGGGGTAATGATCATAGGGTAATGGAAATTAAAGTGATTGAGGAGTCATTCAAGTAGGGAATAATGAACGAGGAGTCATTTGATAGGTAACTTATAACTCATATTCAATCTTATTACAATGTATTGATATTATCCTATAATCATTCTCATTACCCTATAATCATTACACCTAACCAAGCGGCCCCTTAAAAATCCAATGAAATCCTATATATAGTTCTATAATAATAGTTTCTGCATTAGAGTCGACTCTAAATGTTTCGGATACTCGTTTGTGATTCCACAATAGCTTTCGATTGTAATTCAACAATCTTGAAATCCCAAAATCGTTGTATTGTACGGTGTACGGAGCAGTTACATTGTTGGCGATAGAGCAAAACTGTTGCCGCGACTTTTGTATTAGGTCTGCATTTTCATCTTCGTCCACACTACTTAATTTTATTATTTACACCTACACATGGCCACCAATAACCATTGTGGCTCCCTTTTTCATGCTCTTACTTTTCAAAAATGTGGTTAACTCTTGTTCTAGCTAATACCAGTATCATGAGCTTCTTTTGTTTAAAGATATGCATTACGGAAGCCGAAAATACAAAGAAGTTGACCTGGTGGTACAAGCATGAGATTTGGAAGTGCGCTCAACTTACTCGGAGTTAAGGGGCTCCCAGTAAGGCGGCTTCGACTCTCTTTTCGTTGAAGAACTCTCCCTGCTCTCGGCAATAACGGCAGGCCAAATAGGCAAGAGTTGATAAGTGAGATTTTGTCCGTCAATTATGTGCTTAAATTTATTATTTTATTATCAATATTTAATTATACTTTTATATATTCACTCATAATTATTCAAGTCTTCATATACTTTATTATTTTGTTGTTAAATTTAATATAGGTCATGATCATTATAAGCTTCTCCAAAAGAGGATCACAAAAAAAGAGTTAATTAGAGTTTGTGAGTTCAAGTTATGAATGAAACGAAAATAGTGTGCAGTTGGCAAAATATGCTTGGCCAAAATAGGAAGGCCTATGAAATCAGCCATTTTTTGGGCCCAGTTCAGCAATTATTTCGGCCCGTATGTGGAGTCAAATTCCATTTAAAACTTGACCATGAAAAGGTAACAAAGCATGTCCATCCCATTTTAACTCTCAAGTAGGGATGTCAACTAGGCGGTGCGTAGACGGGGGGCCATTCCCCATTTCCGTCTCCGTGAAATTTGGGATTTCCTGTTGATTTGGCCGTAAAATACTAGCTTAATTAGTAGTTACCCCAAAAGTGTATGGGACCATTGTATAATGGGTAAGTATAGGGACCAAGTAGTATCGAACCTGTGGAAAAGTTTGTACGCGAATAAATTCCTGGAAATTTATGTGTTGTAGCTAATATGAATGCAATGTTGGTTTAAACTAATTCTACTACTTATTTTCTACTAATTATATTCTAAAAAATAGGAATTAATCTATACTAACTTCTTGTTGAAGTGCAAATGAGATGATGATGCTCGGGATAGGAATCCCTACGTATACTAACGGAGTTGATACGTTAACTAAAATAATCGTGATGTTCAAGTTAAAATCCTAAGTGTACTATAAACTAGGCAATCAACTTTCCTAATCTAGCACAAAGAACTGAAAGAATAAGAGCTCGGAAAAAATCTCAATACTTAGTTCTAACAACTTACTTCACTAACCCACTAGTTAAATTATATGAGTTGCGACTCTATAGATGAACTCCAATTCCTGAAGAACTGCTGGGAAAATCTACTTTCTGCCATAACAGGGGGAGTACCAGTTGCTACCCGAGGAGTTGTGATTTAAGAAATGGATGGAGATGCTGAACTTGCTGCTGCTGATGGGGCTGGGAGAAGTGAAGATGCAGCTGAAGATGTTGTTGCAAACCTTGCAACAATCAATATCCAGGAAACTGAAGAAGATGAGCTGTATGAAGATCTACCAGACATTTCTACCAAAGTCTGAGTTGTTTAGAGACTGGAGGAAGCACAATTTATGGGGGAGCTTAGTGCAAGATACTTGTGGCTGCAGCTGTACAGTGATCTCAAAGTTCCTTATTGTGTACCTCTAAGTACTCTTGTTCTATTTAGTTTTAATTTTTGAAAGACAATATTATATTAGAGAGATGAGATGTTTATATTTAAGTTATTTTGAGTTGTAATGTGAATGAGTAAACACCATGTTACTCATATTGTTTTAATGAGCATATATGATGATGTTCAATTTGTTTGAGTGAGCAAATGTTTGTTCATTCTGTTTTTGGTGAATTAACTTATTCATCTTGATTTTGGTGATTCAACTTATAGTTGTTCATCTTGTTTTTTGGCTGTTTTGTTACACAAGTGTGAAAAGCTAAGTGTACAATATGATGTGGATCTCTATTGTACATACATCATCGACTTATATATTGAAAAATATATACATCATGTGTGTTGTAGCAGAAAGGTCAAATTGGGGGAGATTGTTAATGTTGTTGGTAGTGAAGTATTCACTATTTACTTTGAAACAACATGAAATTGCCCTTTCTTCTCATTAACTAACACTTTATGATCAAATGTTGCTTTAGATGTTTTGACATGTAGGTTAAAGATCTAGAAGGATCTACAAGACTCTGGAATACTCAATATTGCAGTGAAGGTTGCAAACATTTGTTGCAACATAGAGCGGTTACGGGTTCCTGAATGTTCTACAAAGACCTACAAGGACCTACACGTTTCAGGCTATTCCAGATCCGTTTAGAACAATCTAGATCAGGCGGTTGCAGTCAGGAACATCAGAATAAAGATAAGATCATGGGTGGTTAAAAAAAGATCATGGAGGAAGTTACATGAAGAAGTTATTTACGAATGAAGATTTTCATCTATAAATAGAGGCTGAAGTCTTCAGTGCCAAGTGTGGAATAAACGAGTACACCTACTCTAGTGTTGATCCTGAGTTCAAAGGTGATAGGGCAATTATTCCAACTGTTATATTATGCCTAAAAATTTAGTACATCTCGCATAACTTGTGATCGACCATATATCTTTAGATAGAAAGATCATTGATATAGAGAGATATCAACTTTGACGGTGTATAATGTTATACACTTAGCCAATTTAGATTTGATAGGTGATATCGAGTCCTATTTCTGTTGTGAACGATTTAACTCTTCACACAAAATTTGTATCACTAATCTTATTATAGTGAATGTTTCGTCGTAAGTCTAGCACAAACTATTTTATATAGTTTATGTTAAAAAGTATTCCATCTTGCAATAGTGTATTTTTAGTGTTCCGTTGTATATACGTTTTATACTTTGTTTTTCAGATTGTTGTAGTGATTGTTTTAGCATTCATTACAACATCTACACTTAAAATACATGACACACCTTCAATTGGTACCAGAGCCATAAACTTGATGTGCTAAGTCTAGATCCTGTGTTTTAGTGTGTCTTTTTGCTATGGAATATCCTGTAAACACCTGACTTATGCCTCCTATTCTTGATGGGAATAACTATGCCTATTGGAAACCAAAGACGTGCATGTACATCAATTCTATGGATGAACGTTCTTGGAGAAGTGTTCTGACCGGCTGGGAATGACCCAGAAATCAAACAAATGATGATGGCGAGATAAGAGTTAAACGAGAGATTGAATGGACTAATGAGGAAACCACGACGGCCAGCTATAATTCCAAATCTCTCAATGTTATCTTTACCTCTGTTGATGTGTCTATGTTTAAGATCATATCAATATGCACCACAGCTAAAGATGCATGGGAGAGGCTTCAAGAACATTGTGAAGGCAGTGGAAGTGTTCGAATGACCAAACTTCGAATGCTTGGGACCAAGTTCGAGAATCTAAGGATGAAGGATGATGAGATGATCATGGCCTATAATGAAAGGCTGAGTGAGATTGTCAACAAATCACACGCACTTGGTGATCCAATTTCCAATGTACGAGTTGTACACAAAATTTTGCGATCTGTTCCTAAACGATTCGATGCAAAAGTTTCTGCTATTGAAGAAGCCAAGGACACTGATACTCTCAGTCAAAATGAGTTTGTAAGTATTCTCAAAACGTATGAGATGAACACAACTCAACCTGAAGATGCAAGTGAACGAAAAAAGGTTGCTATTTTCAAAGGTGAAACATCTTATAACACTGAAAATCAGTCCTTTGTGACTGAGGTTGATTCTAATGAAGATGTTTTTGATCAATGTTACAACACTCCTGAGCACATTGCCTTCCTCACAAAGAAGTTCAACTCCTACTTGAAGAAGAAGATGAACAGATTCAGAGGGAATGTCCAACCGAGAACTCCTTTCAACAACACACCATCTGACCCAGAGAAAAGAAAGGATTAGAATCAATCCAGACAATTCAAAGGTAACAAATCAAGGTATGATCCTGAATTTAGAAAATCAGTTAGATGTGATGCATGCACTGGATTTGGACACTATGCAAATGAGTGTGCAAATACCAGATTAAGGCAAAAATTAAATTTCAATGTTACTTTTAGTGATGACTCAGATGATGAACCTGAAGGTTCAAAAGATGAGGAATTAGCTTTTTCTGCTAGAATTGATTATAATGGTTCTTTAGATGATGATCTGGATGATTTAGACACTGATGTTGTTTCCAATGTTAAAACATTAGAAAAAATATTTGTCAAAAATCAATCAAATTTGAATTGTTTTAATGGGTGTGTTGATGAGACAGGTACTGATGACACAAATGATGATGTTTCTAGTATAGCCAGAGAATGATGATCTCAGAGAGACTGTGACCAAGTTGGAAGTCATTTTAACAAGGAAAGATTTAGAAATTTCCAAACTAAAAGAGGAATTGAAAATTTCTACTTTGAGTTTTAAGAAATATTCTAAGAGCTCTTATGTTGTTTGTGATAATCTGAATATTGGTCAGTCTAGTAAGCACGGTTTAGGCCATCTTGGTGAGTCAACTTCTAACTGTGTGAATAAACCTGTGAAATTTGTAAAAGGTAAAACTGAGTTTTTAGCTGAAGCAAAAGTACATGTGATTGAAAAACCTATTAAGAAGTATGTGTGTCACTATTGTTCTGAAATTGATCATATTCATCCTTATTATCAAAAGATGAAAAGGGATCTGGAAATTCAGAAAGTGTTGTCTGAAATGTCTTCACATTCTAAGAAACACTGGTCAAAATCTGCTAGGAAAAAGAAAGAACATGTTACTTATAATGTTGTTCAAACTTCTCTGAAAGCATGTGTGTCTGATCTATGGTATTTTAATAGTAGTTGCTCAAGACATATGATTGGACATGTTAACTACTTATCTGATTATGAACCTTGTAATGGTGGGACTGTTACATATGGTGGTGGATCAAAAGAAAAGATCATTGGAAAGGGAACTTTGAATGTTGAAGGTTTTCCTAAGCTTAAGAATATTTTGCATGTTGATGGCTTACTTGCTAATTTACCTAGTATAAGGCAACTGTGTGATGACAATTTGCATGTTCAATTTGATAAGGATTCATGTTATGTTCTAAACAAGGATAATAAGTGTCTAATGACTGATAATAGGTCAACTGATAATTGTTATCTAATTGGAACAAACAATGTGTGTCATTTGTCATATTGTGATGATAATATCCTGTGGCATCAAAGACTTGGACATGCAAACTATAGATTCATGCAAAAACTGGTCAAATCTGAAGCTGTGAGAGGATTGCCTAAATTAAAGATTGTTACACCTACTGTATGTGGTTCATGCCAAAGAGGTAAGCAGGTAATAGTGTCACATAAGATGTTATCGCATTACACAACACATCGCTGTTTTGAATTACTGCATATGGATCTTATGGGTCCTATGGAAACTGAAAGCATTGGTGGTAAGAAATATTCACTGGTTGTGGTAGATGACTACTCTAGATATACCTAGATTGAATTTCTAAGAGAAAAATCTGAGACTTTTGATGCTTTTAAAGTTCTTTACAAGAGATTTAAAACCGTGTTTAACTTAAAAGTTAGCAGGATTAGGTCTGATCATGGTAGGGAATTTGAAAATAGCATGTTTTCAGAATTTTGTGATAAGAAGGTATTGTCCAAGAGTTTTCTTCTCCTAAAACTCATAAAAAAATGGGATTGCTGAAAGGAAAAATAGAACTCTTCAAGAGATGGCTAGAGTGATGCTCAATTCAAAAAATCTTGCTAAGAAATTTTGGGCTGAAGCATTAATTACAGCATGTCACTTTGCTAATAGAGTCTATTTTAGATTTGGAAGTAATAAAACCCCATATGAGATCTTGAACAATAATAAAACCAAATGTGAAATACTTTCATATTTTTGGTTGTGTGTGTTACATTCTGAATGATAGGGATCAACTGCATAAGTTTGATTCTAAGAGTGACAAAAGGTTCTTCTTAGGTTATTCTAGAAATAGTAAAACCTATAGAATTTATAACCTTAGAACTAACACCGTTCAAGAGTCTGTGAATGTAGTGTTTGATGATGATAAGAATCTGATGGATGAGAATGACACTGAAGATGCGACTGAAGTTACTAAGCTTCCTAAAGAATCACAGATAACAGAGAATGTTTCACCAAATATTCCAGCATCTGGTACAACATCCCTTGCAGATTCAACAGATTCTTCATAGAACAATCAGCATACTCCAAAGAAAAATCCAGCAACATGGATTACCAAAAGTCATCCTTCAGATCGGATTATTGGAGATGCTTCAGTTGGTGTTCAAACCCGAAGGAGAGTAAGTGCAAATCGTGTTGATGTGGTAAGGTCTGTGTGCATGTCATCTATATGCAATGTTGTGAATGCTCAGTGTTATTATTCTGAAATTGAAGCTAAAAATGTTACATAAATATTAAAAGATGAGAATTGGATTAATGATATGCATGAGGAGCTTAATCAGTTTGAAAGGAATGATGTTTGGTCATTAGTTCCAAGGCCTGATGATGTCAATGTCATTAGAACTAAGTAGATTTTCAAGAATAAAACTGATGAGTCTGGTAACATAGTTAGGAACAAAGCTAGATTGTTGCACAAGGTTACACCCAAATTGAAGGTATAGATTTTGATGAAACATTTGCACTTGTTGCTAGAATTGAATCTATTAGATTGTTACTAGCAATTGCATGTTACATTAACATTAATCTTCATCAAATGGATGTAAAAACTGCATTTTTTAATAACATATTAATTGAAGATGCATTTGTTGAACAACCTAAAGGCTTTGAAAATCCACAGTATCCTGATCATGTGTACAAGCTAAATAAAGTCTTGTATGGTCTCAAACAAGCTCCTAGAGCTTGGTATGGTAGACTTATTGACTTTCTTTTACAGTTTGGTTTTATTAGAGGTGAGGCTGACAAAACCTTGTTCATTAAACATTCTGGAGAGGATTTGTTAATAGCTCAAATATATGTTGATGACATTGTTTTTGGTTTAACTTGTAACATCATGTTAAACAAGTTTGTTGAAGCAATGACATCAACATTTGAGATGAGCATGATAGGTGATTTGAATTACTTCCTAGGACTTCAAATCAAGCAATCTGATAAAGATATTTTCTTCTCTCAGAGTAAGTAATGAAAGAATTTAGTAAAAAAGTTTGGTTTAGAAAACTCAAAAGACATGAAAACTCCTATGGATCTACACAAAAGTTGTGTAAGGACACTGCTGGACAAGATGTTGATCCAACTTTATATAGATCCATGATAGGTAGTCTTCTATACTTAACCTCAAGTATATCTAATATAATGTATATTGTTTGTGTTTGTGCAAGGTACCAAGCTTGTCCTAAAGAGTCACATTTGAATGCTGACAAGAGAATCATTAGATATGTGGCAGGTACAACTGATCTTGGTATATGGAATATTAAAGACACAAGCAGTGCACTTATTGGATACAGTGATGCAGACTGGGCTGGAGACATTGATGATAGGAAGAGCACGAGTGGAGGTTGCTTCTACATGAGGAATAGTCTGATTTCATGGCATAGTAGAAAGCAGAATTGTGTATCACAGTCTACTGCAGAGTCTGAGTACATTGCTACAGGTAGTTGTTGTACACAACTTCTTTGGTTAAGTAAAATGTTTAGTGATTATAGTTTAGAGAGTGACATTTTAACTGTATATTGTGATAACACCAGTGCTATCAACATTTCAAAAAATCCAGTTCAACACTCACTTACTAAACCATAAATATTAGACATCATTTCATAAAAGATCTTTGACTTGGTGCGAATGTACCAGCTTTCTACTAGTAGCTTCCCCGCAAGAGTACGGGTTTACTGTAGTATGGGCAAGTATAGGGACCAAGTATTATCGAACCCAAGGGAAAGTGTGTATGCGGTCGACTTCACTAATCCACTAACGAGTTAATAGATTGTGCTTAATTAACGAGACCCTAATTTAAACTAAGGTGATGCGGTCGTCCTCCTTAGATAAATCGGTAGATTAATTAACCCTTTCTAAACCTTTTCGTTAAGACTACTAGTTGTTAAAGAGTGATACGGTCGTCCTCTCCCTAACACTTTCGTACGAAATTTAAAGGTAAAGTTAAGATCAATTTTAAGAATTCATTAATTAAGAGAATTAAAACCCTAACGTCACGAATTACCCTAATTACGTACCCACATCCTACTTCTACGAGTTCATCCTATCCCAAGTATGCAAGGGTTTTAGCTAGACATGGATTTTACGTAAACAAGAACGATTGAATAAATAACGAACATGAACATAATGATTAGAACTAAGAAAAAAAATCAAACATAAACTAGGGTTTCAAGAAATAAAAGAATAAACTGAAATTAAATCAATAAAACGAAGTCTCAACGTGTTCAAGAACAAAGGTATGAAGAAACGAAACTAAAAAGTAAAATCAGACTAAGAATTCGTAAAGAAAAACCTCAAAAACGTAAAAGTAAAGCTTGCTCGTTCCTTCTTCTCCAAAAACTAACTCTAAAAACGATCTCGTATCAAGTGGTAAGTGGTTGTCTCCAGTTCTCTGTAAAAACGTGCTCAGAAGGGGTATATATAGGCAACGGGTCGAGTCGGGAATGTATGGGCTGAAAAATCACGCTAGCTCGTGCACTGCTCGTGCACTAGTGCACGGGCTCATCACACTCGAGCACCCCAATTTGTCCAAAGAGCAAAAACTGCACGACCTCATTTGCTCGTGCACTAGTGCACGACCTGCGACTGCTCGTGCGCAGTGCACGAGTGCTCGTGCGCAGTGCACGAGTTGCACCTTCTCGAGCGCCTTGCACGGCCGCTCGTGCACCCTTGCACGAGTACTCCTTGCTTGTGAACTCCAATGATACTTTTTCTCCCCCGAACTAATACTTTTCGTATTTCTTCGATATCTTCTCATCCGGGCGTCCGTTTGAGTCGATTCAAAGTCCTACGAACTCCTCTTTTCGCCCTCTATCCATCTATGAGCATCAAAGAGACAAATTTATTAGTTTATGAAAATGATACTCAAATGACTCTAAAAACTCATATAAATCAATCAAAACAAGGGCATTTCGAACGACGAATCATGACAATTTCACGCTTAATCAACCCCCCAAACTTACCTCGTTGCTTATCCTCAAGCAACGAAATAATAAGTCAAGTGAAATTGTTAGGAATGAGTCAAAAAATTAAATCATGCAAGCAAATGAACTCGAGCTTCAAAGATCACTCACAAGTATACTCACCCACCTTCCCTCATCATACTCATGCAACAACAGCAAGAATCACCAAAATCAAACATGGATGTGCACTCTACGATGTGTTTCACTCCCTCACAGGTGTATATCAATAATAAAGGGACTCACTCAAACAATCAATCACACATATTGGCAGCCATAGGCTTGTAAGCACTCTTAACTCCGACCATACTCTAAAAATCAATGCCGAATCAAAAAATGACTTTTCTCAAGGTTGTAATGTAGACTCTTTGGACAGGTGGGATAACAATATGGGTAAGTGACTCAAGTGAATGGAGAATAGAAACTCAAACTTTCGCACTTCGAGATCAGGAACAGAATACTTCAAACATTTTCAATAAGCACACTTGCAATTCCAACACTCTCAACACTTCAATTTTTTTCTTTCTCACTTATTTTCATTTTTGTCAATCACTTTTTTTTTTCACAAACACATGAGCTTTTTTTCCTTTTGCTCATTCTCAACCTTTTTTGTTTTTTCCCACAACTCAAAACTTCATCACACCTTCTTCTCATACTTACTCAACAAACAATATTTTCCTTTTCAACTCAATTCAATCCCTTCACATTCACACTTTTCCTATTCTCCACTCAAATTTTGACAAAAAAGCTTAGGAATTGGAATAGTGTTCATATGTGCTAGCAAATGAAATAAGCTTTAGGCTCAAAGGGGCTAACAAGGGACAAATGTCAATGGTAAGGAAAATTTAGGCTAAGTGACTCATTCAAAACAAAGATGGCCTAAGACCACATTCGTCATATCAAACTAGACACAATCAAGCAGCAAGAGCACACACAAGTTCTAGCATCCTCTAAGGTGACGATCCTCTCACAAACGAAGAGATTATTTCATGCATCAAAATCTCATAAGGCTCAAATCTCACAACTTTCACATCTATGCTAGTCCTAGTGCATTCTCACTCTCATCACACAAGCACTCAAAAAGAAAAATTCACAAGCATACGAGTTCTTTCTCAAGTCAACTCTAGCTCAACCACTCACACAAAAGAGTCTCTAACTCAAATCTACAAATCACCCTACTCATCAAATCATACTCAAAGATAGCAATCAACAAGCACAAGATGATTGATTGGCATGAAAAATGCAGTAGCAAATCAAAGCAATAACATTTCAAGGAGCATCTCAAGAGGCAAATATATAACCAAACTCCACTCAACGAGACGTGTGCGCTGGTGCAATATAACAAGAAAACATAAAAAAAACTCCACCCCCCAAACTTCGACCTTGTGAAGAGGTCTAAGTTTGGGGTTGTGGGTTACCTCAACCAAACAATTTAGTTTCTCTCAACAACGTTGCACACTCCTTTGCTTGAGTTCCTTCAATCTCCACTTATTTGGCACTCCTTCGAGACAAGCCTACAAAATAAACTCTCAAGTACGAGGTTAAACGTACAACTCAACAACACCCTAATAACATAATAAAACACTAAAAACAAATAAAAGTGGGTTGCCTCCCAAGCAGCGCTATTTTTAAGGTCCTCATACCGGACCAAGCTTAAAGGAGCTTATGGGACATGATACTAAAAAAATACCTCCCTTACTCTCATAAGAGAAGTTGTCTAAGTTCTTTGCTCTATTCCCATCTTTCTTTTTCACCTCAGACGGTGGGCGTCTCAATTCCTTCTCACTCTTTTCGGGAGGAGTCTTACCAAACAGGTTCTTGAATTTGGACTTTTTCTTCTTAACTCCTCATTTTCTCTCGAGTTGGACCACGTCCACCTTTCTCACTTCTTCATCCTTCAATTTCTTCTCTTTATCCCTATCAAAATAAGTCAAATCATAATGCTCTTGGGTTAAATCAACAGGTGAAGGATTATCAAACTCATAAATAAAAGAAGGATTAGGGATAGGAGGTGTGTCTTCAACACTAGGATCAATGGCATCCATGCAATACAAACTCTCATCCTCCTTCGGGTACTTCATGGCCTCATATAGGGAAATCTTCACTTCTTGATCATCAACTTTCAACGTAATATTCCCATTTTCCACGTCTAGCACCATCCCCACCATCGCTATGAACGATCTTCCTAAGATCAGGGGCACGCGCTCATCTTCCTCCATTTCGAGCACTACAAAGTCGGTTGGAAAAATGTGATCTCCAACTCTCACGAGTACATCTTCAACCACACCTTGAGGTCGAGTAATAGATCGGTCGGCTAGTTGAAGCGTCATCATTGTCGGCTGAAGTTTACCACCTTCCAACTTCTTGAAAAGCGACAAGGGCATAAGATTTATGTTCGCCCCTAAATCACATAACACTTCTTTCTTGATCCCGTTCCCAATGTCACATAAGATGGTAAAGCTCCCGGGATCCTTCAGCTTTGGAGGAAGCGCCTTGTGCACTAATGCACTCACCTCATGGTTTAACTGCACCAACTTCGGCTCATCCACTCACCGTCTTTTCGCGATCAAATCCTTCAGAAACTTTGCATAGTTGGGCATCTGTTCCAAAGCATCATAAAAAGGAATGTTAATATGCAATTGTTTAAACACATCAAGGAATTTAGCGAATTTCTCATCAAGCTTCTTTTTCATGAAGCGTTGTGGATATGGGACGGGTATCACAGATTTGGGTACCCCCTATTCATCTCTCTCGGTCTCTTTCACTTTCTCCCTTGCTTCATTTGCCTTCTTCCACTTAGGAACTCTCTCAACCTTCTCAATATCTTCCTCTTCAAGCTCTTTGCTCGCTTGAGTGCTTTCACCCTCAACCTTCTTCTCAACTCCTACTACCTCCCCACTCTCATCTCCATCTTTCTTATGTTCTTTCCTTTCTATCTCAACATCTCCATGGGGCCTCAGAATCAGAAGGCATCTGGGGACCTTCATAATTGGTCCCACTTCTAAGCTGGATAGCCTTACAATGCTCTTTAGGATTACCCTCAGGCATTGAAGGGTACTTGCCAGACTCTCTATTCAATGACTTTGCAATCTGGCTCATCTGGAACTCTATAGAAGTGAACCTTCGGTTGTTCTCTTACTGAATTCGATTCAGCTCTACATCTCTCTTCTGGAGGTCTTGATCACGCTGATAAACTTTCTTATGCAGATCTTTCACATCGTACTCCAAAGATAATAAATGTTTGCTTCCTTTCTCCATCTTCTGTAGGATAGCTCTCAACATCTCCTCAGTTGAGGAACCGCCTTCTCCACCAGGAGGTTTTGAACCTGGATCAACACCTCGAAGAACTGTAATACCCGCCTTCGGGTTAGCATATGAAAAATTCTCATACTTCCTCCATTGGTTCTGAGGAAGCTGCTGGCCTCCTTGGTACCCTTGTGTGTTCCTCCATTGATTTTGAGGTGGCTGTGGACCTGGAGGTACAAATGGTTGGCCATAAGAAGGCCTTCCTTGAAAATTTCCACCTTGTGGATACCCATTCTGATTGTAATAAGGACCTCCCATATAATTTACTACTTCTTGCTGAATTGTGGGCTTGTCCTCTTGCTCATTCTCTGCTGCATTCCCTCCAACCATATTCTTTCCCAACTCAAGGTTGTTAATCTTTTCCATCATGGCCATCAACAGCCTTCTCGTTCCTTCACCTTCCTCAACTTGATGAACTCTCTGGAAATCTGCGTCCACATTCCAAGCCCCAGCATTCGTGACAATGTTGTCCACGATCTCTCTACACCTCACTATTCCTTGATTCAGGAATGATCCACTAGCACATGCGTCTAGATGGTCTTGCCCAGCCTTGTTGGACCACTATAGAAAAATGCCATGACATCTCCCTCATTGTACCCGTGCTGCGGGCACTCTATCAACATGTTTGAGTATCTCTCCCACGCCTGAGATAGGTCCTCTCCTTGCTTCTGGCGGAAGGAAGAGATCTCAATCCTTGCTTTGATCGTTCTGGATGGAGGGTAGAATCGCTCGAGGAACAGACGCTCGAGCTCAGCCCAAGTGGTAATACCTCCCCGTGGAAGCGTATTATCGTACCACTCTTTAGCTATTCCCGTCAATGAGAATGGGAACAACCTAAGCCTCTTGGCATCTTCAGACATGCCATTGTAATTGAAAGTGGAGGCTATCATTAGAAAACTCCTCAGGTGAGTATGAGGATTCTCCTTCCCAATCACCCCCTTGAACTGGTTCTATGTAAGCAGCTTTAGAATTCCTGGGGAAATTGAGAAGTTATTTGCCTCAACAGGAGGTAATGCCACTACATCATAGTACCGTTGTGGCTGCGTTGTAAACCTTCCTCGAATAGCCATATTCTGATCTGCATTCCGAGGAACGTGTTGAGGATTAGCAGCTGGTACGGGTACTTGTTGGGGTGGTGGTGATTGATAAGCTGGTGGTTGGTTGTAAATAGGAGGTGGAGGATACGGGTATGGTTGATACGGATAAGGTGGGTATGAGTAAGGTGGGTAAGGTAAGTTGTTTTGTGGTAAGTTAGGATGTGGGTAAGCAGGGTTGTTCTGAGGATTTTGGACAATGTTATGAGCTGGACTATTTAAGTTTTGTGTACCTGGGTTCTGGCTCTGACTGTCCCCTATCGGATCTTGGTTCTTACTGGAATTGCCTTCAGTGCCATCAGCCCGGTTCAATGTCTGATTAAACTCATTCTCGACATCATCCAACTCATTAGTAATGTCTATTGGTTCTTTCCCTCCGGCAGCGTTCATCCTTCTTAAGAAGGCTCGGTTTCTTCTTGCTATTGTCTCAGGATCCAACAATAATCTCTCTTCGCTATTGCCTTGTGAGCGTGTTTTCATAAACCTGAAACACTAACAAAAGAATAAAAACGCAACTGCCGAATACGTCCGAAATAAAACAGAAAAAAAAGCACTCACTACTAGCTACTAAGCTATCGACAAGTCCTATTCAAAAGAAATACAACGCCCTCCCAGGCAACGACGTCATTGACTTGGTGCGAATGTACCAGCTTTCTACTAGTAGCTTTCCCGCAAGAGTACGGGTTTACTGTAGTATGGGCAAGTATAGGGACCAAGTATTATCGAACCCAAGGGAAAGTGTGTATGCAAATAGATACCTGAAGATCTACGCGTCGTAGTTAATATGAGTGAAATGTTTTTGGATTTTTTAGAAAAATTAATTAAAATAAACTAAACTATCCTACGAATGCAAATAGAAAATCAAACTAAGAATTTAAGATGTGTTTTCAAATAAGGGATGGTGATGTTCAGGATGGGAATCCCTACGTATACTAACGGAGCAGGTACATAATTAAAATAATTGTGACGCGCAAGAAATAACCTAAGTTAAAGATTATAAGATAAAAGCTCAAGACTTAATACCCTAATACTTTATCCTAGCAATCGACTTCACTAATCCAATAATGAGTTAATAGATTGTGCTTAATTAACGAGACCCTAATTTAAACTAAGGTGATGCGGTCGTCCTTCTTAGCTAAACCGGTAGATGAATTAACCCTTTCTAAACCTTCTCGTTAAGACTACTAGTTGTTAAAGAGTGATACGGTCGTCCTCTCCCTAACACTTTCGTATGAAATTCAAAGGTAAAGTTAAGATCGATTTTAAGAATTCATTAATTAAGAGAATTAAAACCCTAACGTCACGAATTACCCTAATTACGTACCCATAACCTACTTCTACGAGTTCATCCTATCCCAAGCATGCAAGGGTTTTAGCTAGACATGGGTTTTACGTAAACAAGAATGATTGAATAAATAACTAACATAAACATAATGATTAGAACTAAGAAAAAAATCAAACATAAACAAGGGTTTCAAAAAATAAAGGAATAAACTGAAATTAAATCAATAAAATAAAGTCTCAACGTGTTCAAGAACAAAGGTCTGAAGAAACGAAACTAAAAAGTAAAATCGGACTAAGAATTCGTAAAGAAAAACCTCAAAAACGTAAAAGTAAAGCTTGCTCGTTCCTTCTTCTCCAAAAACTAACTCTAAAAACGATCTCGTATCAAGTGGTAAGTGGTTGTCTCCAGTTCTCTATAAAAACATGCTCGGAAGGGGTATATATAGGCAACAGGTCGAGTCGGGAACGTATGAGCCGAAAAATCATGCTAGCTCGTGCACTGCTCGTGTACTAGTGCACGAGCTCATCACACTCGAGCACCCCAATTCATCCAGAGAGCAAAAACTGCACGACCTTCTTTGCTCGTGCACTAGTGCACGACATGCGACTGCTCGTGCGCAGTGCACGAGTGCTCGTGCACTAGTGCACGAGTTGCACCTTCTCGAGCGCCTTGCACGGCCGCTCGTGCACCCTTGCACGAGTACTCCTTGCTTGTGCACTCCAATGATACTTTTGCTCCCCCGAACTAATACTTTTCGTATTTCTTCGATATCTTCTCATCCGGGCGTCCGTTTGAGTCGATTCAAAGTCCTACGAACTCCTCTTTTCGCCCTCTATCCATCTATGAACATCAAATAGATAAATTCATTAGTTTATGAAAATGATACTCAAATGACTCTAAAAATTATATAAATTAATCAAAACAAGGGCATTTCGAGCGACGAATCATGACATTTTCACGCCTAATCAATCTTGTAGAGAAAATATTGTGAAGTTAGAATATATACCCACTGAAAATCAGTTTGTTGATGTGTTTACTAAAGCTCTTGACCATGAGAGATTCTCATTTTTTAGAAAATCTCTTGGTATGTGCACTATCTGAGTAACTGTGAAGCGGATGTTATTATGTATGCTCAAACATTTGTAACAACATCAGGGTATATGCATGTTTTACTTAAATCTAATCCTTGTTTTCTGTTTTATAATTCCTTTGTAAAATAAATCTGGACCTAGTATGATTGTTGTGTAAAAATAAAGAAGAATCAAATTCCTCAAATGCATAATAAGTTTTGTATTTGAAAAAGCACATCAAGATGTAACTAATTCACTGAGTAACTATGGAGCACAGAGTTTGCTTCTACGATGTCTTCTTTTCAAAAGGTGATTAGTAAAATATCAACATGTCACAAATTCATTGAGTAATTATGGGGCACAGACTTCGCTGCTACGATGCACTCTCTTGAAAAGATGGATCAATGTGGATAAAAATGCTAAAGTTATTTGATGAAAAATGCGACATTGGATGTTTAAACCGATGTTGAAGTGTGTGTTCCAAATTTAATGCAACATCATATGCCGTTCATATTTATTTTCTGAGTCAAATTATGTAACCGATTTTTTAGGGATTTATTTTTTAATTATCACATGTTTAAAGCCCACGTTTTCAGTTATTTATTTCGTGTACAATTTTTATTGTTTAATTAATTAAAATCTAAATTTTTGAGGTATGAGAAACCCACGATCTAATCATGGGGGAGTGGTATCTCTTACACTTCTAAATTCTAGAATTTTCTTTTTGTGGGTATCGAAAATAACCTCCTTATTTCAATCTCTATAAATACCCTTTATGCTTCGTGTTTAATATCTTGTATGTTTGCATATGAGTAAAGTTCAGTATTTTTCATATAAGTGTTGAAAATATCTGTGTTCACTTTTTAGGTTAAAATTATTTTTCTTTATTCCATATTTCATTTTCATTCATTTTCGAAAGACTTTTTAAATGGCTGAAAACGGGAAAAACCCTTCTCACTTTTCAAAAACTCCCTCGAACTCTCCACCTTCTCAATCCTCAAACCCTCTCAACCTTCTCGCAGAAATGGCCTCAACCCAGGATGCTGCACCAGTTGCTCCATCATTGAGCGCAACACCACCTCCATCTCAAACCCCAATCCGAGCCTTTCCCATGATATCCATATCCCTTCTGATGCGACTGTCAATCAACTCGAATCAATCGCTCGCGGGATTACCCAAAGCCTTCAGGGAACTCCTGTTGTTCCTAAGCCGACCATTGGCTCGATTGAAGTCGATGTTTCTTCCTACTTGAATCAAACCCAAAATACTCACTTATTCCCCAAATCAAAGGCACTTCTTCGGTTGCCCAACCTGAAAATCCACAATCCTCACACCAAGCCGAAACCCCTGCTACTGACAATGTTTCAAAAGATGTTGAAACAGGTGACCATGCTATGAAAGATGCTCCCATTGCTGAGGAGATTGTCGCTGAGGAAACAAGGGAACAAAGCCCTAATGTCGAAGTATCTGATGTGGAAATGCCAGAGGAGGACAAGGAAGAATCACCTAAAACTGATTCTTCAATGTCTGAGGATTCTGAGCCTATTCAAATTGCCAAGGCTGTGAAGAAGAAAACGGGTGGAAAGAGAAAGAGAAGTCCTGCTCAATCAAGGAGACGTTTTGGAAGAGCAAGGAAGAAGGTGAACTATGCTGAAACCTCAAGGAAGAAGAAGGATGATGAAGGAGATGTTGTTACACACCCTATTCAGGTGTTCTCTGAATCCGAGAAAGAATCAAGCCCAAAGAACTCAACTGATGGTGAAGCTGGAGGTCCTCAAACCAAAGGTAAGAAGCTTCTGATGAGAGTGATGTGCCTATCTTTAAACTGAGAAGAAGAGCCAGAGTTGAACTGAGAACAAAGAAGAGATTTGAGAATGTTGCTGATATTGCTGGAACAAGTACAGCATTACCTGAACCAGAGGATGATGACAACAACCCTAAGAGCAGTTCTGAGAAGACCAAAATTGATTTTAATAGAGGTAATGAATCTGAACACTATGTTGAACAAGCTAGTACTGATGATGATGAATTCACTGAACAAAGAATCTCTAGGTTAAGCAAAAGGAATTTGTTAATTGAGAGAAATATTAACATTGATGAGTTTGAATCTAAGGGTCTGGTTAGGTACTTAGAGGAAAGGAGTTTAATGCATGCTGTAACCTTTGATGATGCCTTTGTTACTGATTGAGATTATGAGTTTTATGCTTTTTTGAAGGAAGGCCATGCTATGAGGAATTCAAGATGGTATGGAACTGTAAGGTTTAGAGATAGAAATGTTTCATTCACCCCTGAGTTAATCAATGAGTTTCTGCATGTTGAGAGTATGGTTGAAGATGAAGCTCCTCACATGGATGAAATCATACATGTTCTTACTGGACGTAGAGTGAACAAATGGGAAAGAGATATGCTTGCTGCCTCTCTTACTTCTCTGTATTCAGTTTTACATAAACTTGTTGTGTATAACTGGATACCATCCATCAACTCAACCAAATTAACCAGAGATCAAGCCGTGTTGTTGTATAGAATAGGTGTGATGAAAAATTTCAATCTGGGATTAGTTATTTTTCATCACATGATGAAGTTTACTGGGAAGATCTCTGAGAAAAGCAATCTGCCTTATCCTGTGTTGATATATGGCTACTTGAGAAGTCATAACTTTATCCATAGGAAAAATGAGTTGTTGAGGGAGAGAATGAGTCTAATGGTCATTTCTCACTATCTTATGTCTGAGAATAGAGTAGTAGACTTGCCTTTACAGGTAAGTGATGATGAAGAAGCTCCAAAACAAGGCCAACTTGTTCCTGACCCTGTTCCTGAACAAAATGCTGCTCAGAATGCTGGGAACATACCTAGCAACATACCAGCTCCTGCTGCATATTCCTTGAATATCTCACCAGAATTTATTCAAGCACAGCTGAGACACTTGCAGGACTCTATATATGAACTCCAATTCCTGAAGAACTACTGGGAAAATCTACTTTCTGCCACAACAGACGGAGTACCAGTTGCTGCCCGAGGAGTTGTGATTCAAGAAATGGATGGAGATGCTGAACCTGCTGCTGATGTTGCTGAAGAAGGAGGGACAGTTGTGAATGAAGTTGTTGCAAGTGGACCTGATGGTGCTGGGAGAAGTGCAGATGTTGCTAAAGATGTTGTTGCAAACCTTGCAACACGCAATATCCAGGAAGCTGATGAAGATGAACTGTATGGAGATCTACCAGACATTTCTGCCAAAGTCTGAGTTGTTTAGAGACTGGAGGAAGCACAATTTATGGGGGAGCTTAGTGCAAGATACTTGTGGCTGCAACTATATATTTTATACAGTGATCTCAAAATTCCTTATTGTGCAACTCTAAATACTCTTGTTCTATTTATGCTTAGCTCTAATAGTTAGTTTTAACTTCTGATAGGATATTTATATTTAAGTTCTTTTGAGTTGTAATATGAATGAGTAAATACCATTTTACTCATTTTGGTTCAATGAGCATATATGATGATGTTCATTTTGTTTGAGTGAGCAAATATTTGTTCATTCTGTTTTAATTTGGTGAATTAACTTATTCATCTTGATTTTGGTGATTCAACTTTTAGTTGTTCATCTTGTTTTTTGGTTGTTTTGCTACACAAGTGTGAAAAGATAAGTGTACAATACGATGTGGATCTCTATTGTACATACATCATTGACTTATATATTGATAAATATATACATCAGGTGTGTTGTAGCAGAAATGTCAAATTGGGGGAGATTGTTAATGTTGTTGGTAGTGAAGTATTCAATATTTACTTTGAAACAACATGAATTTGCCCTTTCTTCTCATTAACTAACACTTTATGATCAAATGCTGTTTTAGATGTTTTGACATGCCAGGTTGAAGATCTAGAAGGATCTACAAGCCTCTGGAATACTCAATGTTGCAGTTAAGGTTACAAACATTGGTTGCAACATGGAGCGGTTACGAGTTCCTGAATGTTCTACAAAGACCTACACGTTTCAGGCTATTCCAGATCCGTTTAGAACAATCTAGATCAGGCGGTTGCAGTCAGGAACATCAGAATAAAGATAAGATCATGGGCGGTTAAAAAAAGATCATGGAGAAAGTTACATGAAGAAGTTATTTACCGGTGAAGATTTCCATCTATAAATAGAAGTCGAAGTCTTCAGTGTCAAGTGTGGAATAAACGAGTACACCTACTCTAGTGTTGATCTTGAGTTCAAAGGTGATAAGGCAATTATTCCAACTTTTATGTTATGCCTAGAAGTTTAGTACATCTCGCATAGCTTGTGATCGATCATATATCTTTAGATAGAGAGATCATTGATATAGAGAGAGATCAACTTTGACGGTGTATAGTGTTATACACTTAGCCAATTTAGATTTTATAGGTGATATCGAGTCTTGTTTCCGTTGTGAACGATTTAACTCTCCACACAACTTTTGTATCACTAATCTTATTATAGTGAACGTTTCACCATAAGGCTAGCACAATCTATTTTATATAGTCTGTGTTAAAAAGTATTCCATCTTGCAATAGTGTGTTTGTAGTCTTCCGTTGTATACACGTTTTATACTCTGTTTTCTAGATTATTGTAGTGATTGTTTTAGCATTCGTTACAACATCTACACTTAACACACACGACACACCTTCAGAGTGGAGAATTATTAGGAGGAAGCTACCCAAGAACATACCTTTTTATTTATTATTCTTTTTATTTACTTGCATTCTAGCAGTAATGGAACCATCAATCCAAAACCCCCTTGGTTATATTTTCTTACACGATTTATTTAATTGAATTTCACTATTCCTCGTGGGTTCAATCTATTACATTAGTGCGTCATTTTAGGCGATTTATTTATTTTTTGGTGTCTGCAAAAGCACAACAAGAGTCATACCAAGTACAATAGGTTGTCTACCAGAACCAACCTTTCAACTTAATTTATTCACTTGGATTATCTGTATGTACATATATATTTGCGTCTACTAGTGCAAATCACACAAATTAATTTATTTATGAAAAATTATATTTTTAGGACACTGTCTTGTGGATGTTTGTAAAATTAAAACACTGTTTTTGGAGCTTGCAAAATTAGAACACTATTTTTATGGGCTTGGGAAATTCGGACACTATCTTCTTTGGTAGGCAAATTTAGGCCAAATTTTATAAATTGCGGGTCAAATAAAGCCCGATTATACGTGTCCAGTTGGCCCGGCGGATTTTATAAAATTTGACCTAAATTTTTCAAAATTAAATGATAGTATCCTAGTTTTGGAATTTTGTAAAAATAATGTCCTAATTTTACAAGCTCATAAAAATAGTGTCCCAAATTTGGATGCCCGTAAAACAATGGCATATTTATACGAAAATTTTGCGAAGTTCACTTCTGTCACAAAAGAATTCGTCCTAACACTATGCCATATATAGTATATAATAAATTAATTAAATAATTGAAATGAAAATATGTGTTGCAAGTTTGCGACGAAATATTTTTGTGGTAAATTACAATGGATGTGTTGATTATTGACCCGGTTGGTCTTAGATTTGGGTTCAATTTTTTATGGACACACACATATGTCGTAAATTTATGACGTTTTGCAAATGTAGTCACTTTTTCATCGAAAATCATGTCGTTAAATACTATTTTTTTCGTAGTTACTTTAGTGAGTGGACGTGGGGTTCACATGTAAACAATACACACCTTATTATTAAACGAAGAATAAAATAAAAAATAAATAGATAAATATTTTATAAAATAAATTAAATAACCTGAAACAGAGCATATGAGCTTTCATGTTTTATTTTATTTGGTCATCTTCAATAATATATATGTGTATTTAATCTAAAATAGATATACCGGATCACTGTTGGTCATATGATATTGGTCCCGTAACTCTTAGAAATAGTCCAATATTGGTCCTATTTCCGCCGAAAAACAAAAAAAGAACTGTTATTTGTTATTTGCAGCCCACGCACCTGCCGAATTAGGGGCTTTCCCCGACGTGACCGCAAATTGGCATTTATATTTCGTTTTGAATTTTTTATTTATTTTTTCCATGTCACTGATACATTAATTATACTAAAAGAAACCTCAATAAAATAAAACTAAAACATTAAAAAAATTAAATCAAATCAAAATATAGAAAAACAAAAGGAACGCACCAAAGGAAGAACACGGCTCCTTTATGGGACCAAAATTAAACACTCTATAATAGGACCAAAATATTATTTTTCTCTTCATTCTATAATACCTCCGTCCCAAGAAGTTTTTCACACTTGGGACGGGCACAATTTTTAAGAAAAAAGGGAGTATGTGAGTGTGGAGTTGAATAAAATAATAGTAACTTTATGCTTTATTGACTTTTGTGAGAGAGAGAGTTATTTCCTCTTTTGGGGTATGAAGAAAATGTTGGGACGTCCATTTAAGGCAAGTGTGAAGAAAATATTGGGACGGAGGGAATAGTATAAGAGCATTCTAGATATTTTACAATTACAATAAAATAATATAATGATAAAGGTAAGTAAGTAATATTCGATAAAATAATAAAAATTATAAAGCTAAGTAACCTAACTAAACCAATTATTAAAGAAACAAAAGAATCAAGTGCCAAACGCAGTAGAATCTGCAGAAAATTGAAACCCTATTGCACTATTGGTACAAGAAAATTCATTTTTAATGACAAAACTCTGTCACTATTGCTTCACTAGTTAAAAGTTTTTAGGGACAGAAAAATAATTTTTAATGATAGGGTCTGTCACTAAAAATTATGATTCTGTCATTAAAGACTTTGAACTTGAAAAATAATAGTGACAGGATCTCTGTCATTAAAATCAATTTTCTTGTAGTGTTGTTGTTGTGCTTCTTAAGTTCACCGGTAGGGAAGATATCGCGATTTAGCCCTCGGCTTCTCAAGGGGAAAAATATTTTTTATAGGCCCGTAATTTAGGTGTGATTGTGTTTTAAGGACAATATGTTTTCTGAATTGTTAAAGTAGGACAACATGTTTCTGACTTGTTAAAGTAAGACAATATATTTTCGAGCTGATAAAAGTAGGATAATATTTTTTATAATCTTATAAAAGTAGAATAATATGTTCCAAACATATGCATATAAAGTTTGTAACAAAGTACAATATTGTCCTATTTTTACAAGCTCAAAAACATATTTTCCTACTTTAACAAGCCCGAAAATATATTTTCCTTAAAAAATAACTACCCTTAACTTACGGGCCTAAAAAATATTTTTCCCGCTTCTTAATTAAGAATATCGTGAAGGTTTATCTGGGGGGTTGCTGTGTACTTGGAAAAATGTTTAGACAGAGGAGGGGGGTTGAAGTCAAGGGTAGGTGGGAAGAGGATAACATTAACTGTTCCATGGTTTGTGTGTATCTCTCCTACAGCAGGACAGAACGTTTAGAGAAGTGGAAAACAAATTTTCAAGAGTTTGAGGATGCTATCCTTTGCTCGCGGGAGATTTTGATGGTATTTTATAGAGTTAGTATTGATGGTATTGTGTTGAGTAGAGGGAATTAAGTATACTGGAAGAGGGAATTAAAACAGAGTTATGGAAAAAAATTTGTTTATGAACTTTAGTTAAGGTAGTGGGAATTCATTTAGGAAGTGGGGAATTTCTCTTATATGTAACCAATTATAGTAATGCTATGTCGGTCATCTTTGTGTCAACCGACTAATTATGTATCTATGAGACACTTTTGGAGTGTTCTATTTCTGCAACATTCTAGTTTCTACAATTTTCTAATTTACAAGGAGCCTAGATTTTTCTTTTTTTGACCACATGTTTCTTTTTCATTTCTTAATTACAAAATTATTTCTAAAACTAGATTTGTGTAGAACCTTCTTGATACTTTCTACAATAATCTAAATTATTCTACAATTATGCAGCATCTACTAATACTCCTCATTGATGCATAATTGTGTGACTCCAATTTTTTCTTGTATTATTTCAAACTTTCCGCGTGGTAGTGCTTTTGTAAAAATATCTTCTAATTGTTCTTCAGTCTTGCAATACTCCAACTCGATTTCCTTGTTTGTCTCTGCTTCTCGAATAAAGTGGTACTTGATCTTTATGTGTTTAGTTCTGTTGTGGAACACTAGATTTTTGCCATAGTTATTGCGGTATCGCAATAGATTTTTGTAGCTTTATCTTGTGGCTCTCTCATATCTTCAAGTATATATTTTAGCCATATTGCTTGACATGTAGTCATTGCTGTTGCGATGTACTCTGCTTCGGCTGATGATTGTGCAACAATTTCTTGCTTTTAAGATGCCCAGGAAAATATTCCTGAATCCATTGTGAATGTGTAGCCTGATGTGCTTCTCATGTCATCCACTGAGCCTGCCCAATCACTGTCAGCATAGCTAATTAACTCTGAGTCAGGAGTTGATTCATACCAGATGCCGAAGTTCTTAGTTCATTGAAGATATCGGAGTACTCGTTTTGCTGCTCCATAGTGAACCTGACTTGGATCTTGCATAAACCTTGATGAGAAGCTCGTCGCGTACATTATGGCAGGTCGAGTCACTTCGAGATTTTGAGATGTCTGCTTTTGGTGACCCATCTTCTTTTTGTAGAGCTTTAGAGCTATCAAGTGGAGTGGTAATAGTCTTGCACCCTTCCATCTTGAACCTCTTTAGTAAACTCTCGGTATATTTCTTTTGTAAGATAAATATACTATCTTCTCTTTGATTTATCTCAATACCGAGAAAATAATGCATCAAGCCCAAATCTTTCATCTCAAATGTCTTCATCGTGTCTTCTTTGAACTCCTTGATCATTGCCTCATTGTTTCCTGTGACTATAAGATCATCAACATATAAAGAGACAATGAGTATATCTTTCGTACCTTAGGTCTTGTTGTATAGTGTATGCTTGCTCAGGCTCCTCCTGAATCCAAGCTTTGTGAAGTAGTTGTCAATTTTGATGTACCAGGCTCGTGGGGCTTACTTTAAACCGTAGAGTGCTTTCTTTAGTCTAAGAACTTTATCTTCTTGACCTTGTATCACGAACCCTTGTGGTTGTTCAACGTAGATCTCTTCTTCAAGATATCCATTTAGGGATGCTGACTTCACATCGAGCTAATAGATTTTCCACCTTCTTTGTGCAGCTAGCGTGCCAAGTGCTCGAATGGTGTCGAGTCGGGCTACTGGAGCGAAAGTCTCTCCATAGTCAATTCCCTATACTTGTGAGTAATCCTTAGCTACCAGTCTCACCTTATGTTTTTGGATTGAGCCATCTGGGTTAAGCTTTGTCTTATACACTCACTTAACTCCAATGACTTCTTTGTAGCTCGGTAGATCCGCTAATTCCCATGTTTTATTTTTCTCGATCATCTTGATTTCTTCTTCGATGGATTTTTTCCATTTTTTTTCTTTGATAGCAACTTCGAAGCTTCCGGGCTCCAGCGTCTCAAGGTTGTATGCCTCGTAAATTCGTCTTAGTTGTCTGATTTTCCTGGGTGCGGGATTTGGAGAAGATTCTTCTTGAATTGTCATGGATGGTGGTGTTGGAGTCCTTGGACTAGAAGTTTCTGGAGCTTCTCTAGAAGATTCTGGAGCTCCTCTAGAAGTTTCTGGAGCTCCTTGTGGTTCTTCAGTTTCTTCTTCTCGTGGTTCGGAAGAACGTCGTAGTTGTGGCAGCATGATATTGTATTTTTCAATTTTTTTTCTCCTAGTTCCACGTAGCATTCTCATCAAATCCGACGTCTCGACTGATGATTAGTTTCTTACTCTTATGACTATAAATTATATAGCCTTTAGACTGAGAGCTGTAGCCAAGAAAAATGCCTTTTTTCTGCCTTCTCCTCCAGTTTGTGTCTCTTCTCCTATGAGATGTGCACGTAGCATATGCTCCCGAAGATCTTGAGATGTTGTGCTGAAGACTTCCGTCCACTACATGCTTCAATTGGTGTTTTCTTTTGCACCGCCTTTGTTGGACATCTGTTCAGTAGGTAGACTATAGTGTATACAACTTCTGCCCAGAACTCCTTAGGCATGTTTTTTTCAGCTAGCACTGTTCTGGCCATCTCCATCACAGTCCTGTTCTTTCTTTTTGACACACCATTTTGCTCTGGAACTGTCAGTTGATGATTGACTCCTTTCTCCTTGCAGAACTTGTTGAATGCGTTAGAGGTGTATTTTGTTCTTCTATCGCTCCGCAAGACTTTGATTTTGTGACCGCTTTGATTCTCGACCAAAATCTTGAATTTCTTGAATATATTGAAGACCTCTGATCTTTCTTTCATAAAGTATACCCACATCATTCTCGTATAGTCATCAATGAAAAGGATAAAGTATCTGTTTTTCTATAATGTTGGTGTTCTCATTGGCCCCGCACACATCCGTATGAACCAGCTCTAGAATTTGTTTAGCGCTCCATGTTTGTCCTGGGGGAAATGACTTTCGGCGTTGTTTTCCTTTCATACATGTCCCAAAGACATCATCATTTTTTTGGATAGCTGGAAGATCTTTCATTATATATTTCTGATGGAGAATCTTGAGTTCGTGGAAGTTGAAGTGTCTGAACCTTCAATGTCATAGCCAGGATTGATCTTCTTGGGCTTTCAATGCTGCCTCCACGTACTGCCAGTGGATAGGAAAATTCCGTTGTTGTTGCATTTTTACTACAATAATTTCAGAATTTTTATTCTTGTCGTCGTATATGGTGTACGAGTCTCCTTTGGATAGTAGAGATTATCCTCTCTCCATCATTTGACCTACTCTGAGAAGATTTGTGTCAAACTTTAGAACCAGTAGTACATCGTAAATGAATCGCATACCTTTCTTGGTATCGACTGCGATTGTGCTTTTTCCTTCAACACCCACTAGTTCTCCATTCTCGAGCTTTACTTGAGATTTGATTGATTTGTCGATGTTTTGAAAGATCTTCTCGTCTCCCGTCATATGGTTGCTACAGCCGCTATCCAGTAACCAAATGTCGTTCTTCAATTCCGATGTGGCATGACAAGCATAGAACAAGTTGTTTCTACTTTCCTCCTCCTTGGTGTAATTTGTGTGGTGCTTGTGTTTGATACGACAATCTTTTTCCAAGTGACCAAATTTTCCACAATTTTTGCATTGTGGTTTATTTCGATTCCAACAATCTTTTTCAAGATGGTTGGTCTTCTTACAAATGCCACATGGTGAGTATTTATCTTTTCTTTATAATTATTACCACCTGATATTTAATTTTATTATTTTCTCCATTTTTCCTCCCACCATTTCTAGAATTTTGAGACCGTATATAAAATTTAGATTAAAATGCGTTTTCTAAAAATTCACTTTCACGCATACTTAATCTTTTTTCATAAGCTTCAAGTGAGCCTATTAATTTCGTCACCGATAATTTTTCTATGTCTTTAGTTTCTTCAATTGTGGTGACATTAGGATCATATTTAGTTGAGAGAGTAATTAGTATTTTTTTTACCACTCCCTTCTCAGTAATATTTTCTCCATAATCTTTTAGTTTATAAACTAATTCTCTAGTGTAGTAATCTTTTACGGTTTCAGATTCTTTCAACTTTAAAATTTCCAAATCTCTTCTAAGAGTTTGGAGTTTGAGATTGCGTACCTTATCACTCCCTTGGTACTCCTCCTTTAGTGTATCCCAAGCTTCTTTCGACGTTTTAACTCCATTGATTCTTGGAAAGAGTGACTCCACCATAGCCATTTGTAGTATGTAGAGAGCCAAACTATCCTTCTCCACGTTCTTGTCCAATTTTTCTTTATCAGTGACAAACAAAGAAGATGTGTCTTCGGGGATGGTATGTCCCTTTTCAACGATCTCCCATAGCCCTTGGGACATAAATATGTCTTCATTTTAATGCCCCAATAGTTGTAGTTTTCACCTGAGAAAATTGGGATTGGAATTTGATGGTTATTTGTAAGGGCAATTTTTGTGGGTATGAAAATGATAATAGGAAAATATTATGAAAGGTATATTTGTGATATTGCGGAAGTTAATTTACGTCCCATTAAAATCTAACGAGGCTCTGATACCACTTATGGTATTTAGAGAGTTAGTATTGATGGTATTGTGTTGAATAGAGGGAATTAGTATACTGGAAGAGGAAACTAAAAGCAGAGTTATGGAAATTTTTGTTTTTGAACTTTAGTTAAGGTAGTTATGGAAATTTTTGTTTTTTAACTTTAGTTAAGGTAGTGGGAATTCATATAGGTAGTGGGGAATTTCTCTTATATGTAATACACCATTTGCTATATATTTATAGTAATGCTATGTCGGTCATCTTTGTGTCCACCGACTAAATATGTATCTATGAGACACTTCTAGAATGCTCTATTTCTACAAGATTCTAGTTCCTACAATTTTCTAATTTACAAATAGCATAGATTCTTCTTTGACCACAGGTTTCTTTTCATTTTTTAATTACAAAATTATTTCCTAGATTTGCCTAGAACTTCTTGATACCTTCTACAATAATCTAAATTATTCTACAACTATTCAGCATCTACTAATAGATTTCAATACAGCTATAGATGTTAGAGAAAGAAGAGGAAGAAGATCTACGATTGTCATGCTTTCGAAGATTTTCTTTACGTCTGTGGTCTCGCGCGAGGAATTTAATCTTGCAGAAAGAAAATAGACATGGAATAAGGAAGATGGTTCGGCAATTTGTCAATCAGCTGGGGCTATTCTATGTTACGACCTAGTTCTCAACGCTCTTCCCAGAACGTTCTCCAGGAATTTAAATTTAAATTGGGGGTCAAACTTTTCAAGTTGGCTCAGTGTCCCGAACTTTTACAAGAATGTTGCTAGTTTCTGAGAGTTATTCAATTCAAGTTTCTAAAAGTTTTGTGGTTAAAGAAAATATGTAGCTTCTAAAAGCTGATCTTCGGATCGAAAATGATAACATTCTTGCTAAAAAAACTGAGGAAGCCAAAAGGAGAATTTCTCAACTTGACCTCAAAATACACTTGTAAGGAACGAGCATTTCCAGACAGTGAAAGAATTGAGGGTGAAGGAGGGCTATTTGTACCCACAAGTTCAAATTCCTGAAAATCTGCCACTGCTTAAACGTTTGTAAGCTTTGTGCCAGCTATTAGGTATTTCAATCTCTGCATGGCTGTTATTCTTTTCCGAAGTACCCCTTATTCTCGATTATTCAATAAATTGCTTTTTCAAAAAAAAAAAAAAAAAAAAAATAGTAAAAATATAGTGAGGTATATATATGCTTTTCTGTTCTATACGAGGACATTCATTAACATGAGATTCGAATAAAAGATAATATGCCCCTTTACCCATATAGATTAAACGTCATTTAGGATGGAATGAGGACAACAAAAAATTGGGACAATGTTACTCCCTCCGTCCATGAAAAATGGGCTTGTTACTTTTATCACGGTTATTAAGAAAATTGATATAATATGTAAAAAGTAAGAATATTGTGTCAAATCAAGTACAAAATAAATTATTTTAAAAATGTTATGTGTGTGTGTTGAAAAAGTAGATAAAGTTTATTCTTACCATTTTAGGCAACAGGACTATTTTTCGTGGACGGCCCAATAAGGCAACCAGGACTATATTTTGTGGACGGAGGGAGTACTATTTTGTTTCCCTTACTGATGAACATTCCTCGTGGATCTGTACTTGCTTTTAGCTGTTTTTTTTAGAATTATGGAAAAGTCTTCACTACAAAATAAACACTGTTTAGCGACGGAATTTGCGACGGAATTTCCGTCGCAAACAGTAATTTGCAACGGAATTTGCGACGGACACGTGCCCGTTGTTAAAACAGCCGTAACTAATGTTTGCGACGGACTTTTGCCTCCCGTCACAAATTTACGACAGACAAAACCGTCGCAAAATTGGCGGGTTTGACCCGACCGGGTCGCTCAAATTTTGCGACAGCCACTAATCCGTCGCAAGTCATTCGGGTCAGACCCGACCGGGTCTACAACATTTGCGACGGATCGTTGCCGTTGCAAATGTTTTTTTTTAATATTTCCGATTACAATTTGCGACGGAATTTGACCGTCGCAAATTACGAACCTGTACAAAAAAAATATGGTTCGCGTGGTTCGAGCCCGGGCACCCGGGGCGGGCTCAGACCACTGGGCCACCGGCCCATAGCTTGTTATATGCAGCCCACCTTCTATATGTATCAATATTGGGCCTTGAACAATTAATCTAAGATTCCGCTCAAGGGGAATCGAACACGCGACCACTTGTGCAAGGAGAGGACTCGCGACAGCTAGGCCATGAACTTCTTTCGTTCATTTTTATGCAATTAATTGTATATGTATTCAAATTAAGTCATTTTTTTTCCATAATTCACCAAATTAAGTTCTTTACGTATCTAAGTTGTTTATTAAAATATTTGCCCAGCTATTTTTTTTATTTTGTAAAATTATTTATTTCGACAATGCATAATTTTATAATTCGTTCATTTGTACGCAATTAATTGTATATGTATCCAAATTGACACATTTTTTTTCCATAATTCACCAAATTAATTCATTTTCATATCTAAGTTGTTTATTAAAATATTTTGCCCAACTATTTTTTTTATTTTGTAAAATTATTTATTTCGACAATGCATAATTTTATAATTCGTTCATTTGTACGCAATTAATTGTATATGTATCCAAATTGATTCATTTTTTTCCATAATTCACCAACTTAATTTCTTTTCGTATCTAAGTTGTTTATTAAAATATTTTTCCCAACTATTTTTATTTTATTTTGTAAAATTATTTATTTCGACAATGCATAATTTTATAATTCGTTCATTTGTACGCAATTAATTGTATATGTATCCAAATTGACTCATTTTTCCCCATAATTCACCAAATTAATTCATTTTCGTATCTAAGTTGTTTATTAAAATATTTTGCCCAACTATTTTTTTATTTTGTAAAATTATTTATTTCGACAATGCATAATTTTATAATTCGTTCATTTGTACGCAAATTAATTGTATATGTATCCAAATTGATTCATTTTTTTTCCATAATTCACCAAATTAATTTCTTTTCGTATCTAAGTTGTTTATTAAAATATTTTGCCCAACTATTTTTTTTATTTTGTAAAATTATATATTTCGACAATGCATAATTTTATAATTCGTTCATTTGTACGCAATTAATTGTATATGTATCCAAATTGATTCATTTTTTTTCCATAATTCAGCAAATTAATTCATTTTCGTTTCTCACTTGTTTTTATAAATGTTGTGTCCATTTTATTTTTATTTTTTTGCTAAAATTATTTATTTTGACATTAAATAAAAGTAAATTCAAACTAAAATAAATTCACAAAATTAAATTAAAGTAACAATTCAAACTAAAAAAAAAAATTGTACTTCATATTTATTAAAAATCAAATTTTTTTAACCGTCGGAATTAAATCCGTCTTCCTCTTCCTCCTCATCCTCGCCCAGGTTAACAATCGACGGCTAGCTCGGGGGCATCAACGGCATCTATGGCTGGGTCGGCGGGATCGGCGACATCGATGGCTGGGTCGGCGGGATCGGCGACATCGGTGGCGTAGGCATTTGCGCTCGTGGCACTGAATCAGAGGCAAATATTTGCCACCACGCCTGCATGGCGGCTGTATACTCCTGCACCTCGACTGAATACCGCTGCATCTCAGCTGTATACCGGTCGTGCGCCTCTCGCTGCTGCCTCTCATACTCTTCCTTCTCCCGCTGCTGCCTCTGCATGTTCTTCATCTGCTCCACCACCGTGGCAAGCTGCCTCTCGACCTCACTGGGATGAGAGTCGATGGAAGACTGAGGTCAACAGAAGCTGCCCAATCCAGCGAACCGCCCCTTTTTAGCCTTGACGTTCTTGAAGTACAATTCATTTTGAACGTCAACAGAAGGCTGTGTGGGGGGCATCGACCCCGACCCCTCTGCCGTTTCCTCAGGCTGAGGTTGAGAGACAAGGTCCTCGAGCATCTTTCTCTGCAAATTAATTATACAAAAAATTAAATAAATTGAACACAAAATATAAAATAATACTTTTAATATTAAAAATTGAAATAATACTATTAATAGTGAAATAATACTTACGTGGATCTCGGTGGTACGGCCGTAGGTAGACTTCCCAGTCTCCTCGACGAGTGGGTGGACGAGCTGCAATCTCTCAAAATGAGAGGGCTCGCGTCCTTGCTCCATCGCCTAATTAGAAAAAAAGATAGTAAAAATTATTACCAATCATAAAAATTAGGAAAAAATAATAGAAATTCAAAAACTACAAAATTAAAGACGAAACTTACAAATCTCAACCCGTGCTCATAAATAGACCGAGAATCGGCCCAATGTCTCGCCATCCCTTGTCCATCAGGGTCACTACGCGCCGATTCGCCTTGTTTTTCGTCGACTTCTCTTTAAATTCAGGAGAATCCCAGTACCGGAGGAATTGGTCCCAAATCGACCGCTTTTCACTGTCAGTCCCCATGTCGGTGGCCTCTCCCTTCTTGTACCACTTCTCCCTCATTCTAAAAATGAGGTCTCTGTACCTTTCCGCCGTATATTTTTCAAAATTCTTCCACATCTGGTCATCGTGCTCCGGTGCCCAGACACATTCTTTCTGCAATTACAATTTAAATATAAATATTTGTTTATATATTTGATATTAATAAACAGTGAATTAATAAATTAAATTAATACCTTAAACTCCTCGAAGTATGTCTGTTTCATTGCATCAGACACTAGCCCCCAACTGTAAGCGGTGGGCTCGAATCCACATCCAAGGATGGACCGGGAAACCTGATTACTAGCCTCATGATCAGGAATCCAACTGTAAAATTAAAACTTCAAAGTTAGTAAAATAATTAGGTTTTAATTAATAAAAAAATTGAGTATAAAATATTAAAACTTACGTTGAACCATGTGGCTGAACAATCATCCGTGCTTTAACATCCGGATGCTGTCGGGAGGAGGATGAGCCCTCAGCAGTCTGCTGTGAGGAGGAGCCAGACTGTGAAGAGGTCTCTGATTGAGACCTCGGTCTGAAAATTGGTGGAACCACGGGTCTCAGTGAGGCCCGTCGTCTCCTCCCTCCTCGCCCTCCTCGACTCGCCTTCTCGCCCTCCTCGACTCGCCTCCTCATCCCTCTGAGGCTGCTGACTGCCACTGCCACTGCCAATGTCACTGCCTTGTCCGCTCATCTATAACAAAATTCGAAATATTAAATTAAAATCAATGAAATTAAACATGCTTTAAATTAAAATTCGATCAACTAAATTCGATCAACTAATTCAACTATTTCTAAACATGCTTTAAAATTAAATTAAAATTCGATCAACTAAGCTAATTTAACTAAAATCAATTCATTTCTAATATAATTCAAACAATTCAACTAATTCAATTCTAAGCTTAAGAAATTCTAAACATGCTTTAAAATTAAATTAAAATTCGATCAACTAATTCAACTAAAATCAATTCATTTCTAATATAATTCAAACAATTCAACTAATTCAATTCTAAACTTAACAAAAATTAAACATGCTTTAAATTAAAATTCGATCAACTAAATTCGATCAATTAATTCAACTATTTATAAACATGCTTTAAAATTAAATTAAAATTCGATCAACTAAGCTAATTCAACTAAAATCAATTCATTTCTAATATAATTCAAACCTTTCAACTAATTCAATTCTAAACTTAACAAAAATTAAACATGCTTTAAATTAAAATTCGATCAACTAAATTCGATCAACTAATTCAACTATTTCTAAACATGCTTTAAAATTAAATTAAAATTCGATCAACTAAGCCAATTCAACTAAAATCAATTCATTTCTAATATAATTCAAACAATTCAACTAATTCAATTCTAAGATTAAGAAATTCTAAACAGGCTTTAAAATTAAATTAAAATTCGATCAACTAAGCTAATTCAACTAATTAAATTCGATCAACTAATTCAACTAAAAACAATTCATTTCTAATATAATTCAAACAATTCAACTAATTCAATTCTAAACTTAACAAAAATTAAACATGCTTTAAATTAAAATTCGATCAACTAATTCAACTATTTCTAAACATTACTAATATAATTCAAACAATTCAGCTAAAATCAATTCTCAACTAAAATCAATTCTCTAAACATGCTTTAAAATTAAATTTAAACGATAAAAATGAAGAAAACTTACGGTTTATTTTTAGAAAATGTCGAAACGAGAACTCGGTGGGGACGGATTGGCTCTACAATCAACTAAACCCGACTTCTCCTTCCTTTTCCTTTCGTTTTCCTCCTCTTCTTCTTTTTTCTCGCATTCATCGTCTGCTTCGCGGGGAGAGAATTTATAAGTGGAATTTTTTTTGCGACAGACGCCTATCCGTCGCAAATTATGCATGTCAAAGCCAAAACGACGTTGTTTTTACTGATTTGCGACGGCTTTTCCGTCGCAAATCAGTCAACGCACCGTTTCCCGAGAAGACGCGTAAAACCGGGTCGGATTTGCGACGGACATTCCGTCGCAAATCAGTCAATGGACCGTTTCCCGATAGGTCGCGAATATAAATGTAAGATTTGCGACGGATTTGGTCCGTCGTAAATACAAAGTTAAAAATTACGATGGCCTATTCCGTCGCAAATCAGTCAAATGGGTCGCTTCCCGAACGGTCACTTTTAAACGGGTATATTTTGCCACGGAATGGACCACTACAAGAAAATAATGATTTGCCTACGGAATTAAATTGCCTACAAAAATTTTCCAACAAAAAAATTTGTAGTAAAAGTTGCCTACGATTTGCCCACATAATTTTCAAATTATGAAAGCATCTACATTTCTCAACCTAAAACAATTTGCCTACGGAATTGATTTGCCTACAGAATAAAATCCCTAGGTATAATCACCTACAAGCCATTTGCCTACAAAAAATTACCTACAACACAATTTGCCTACGAAATTTCCGTAGGCAAATTACTGTGTAGATGGTGAAGGAAAATGCATATACAATTAGAGATTTTTGTAGGCAATTCGTAGGCAATCCCCCCTACGAATTTTGTTGTTGGTAATTTCGTAGCTATATTGACAATTTCCGTAGGCAATATTAAACTTTCTTGTAGTGGACCGTCGCAAACTCAAAGTTGAAATTTGCGAAGACCAATCCGTCGCAAATGTAGCCGGTTTAAGACGAAGGCGGTGGGCCCTAGTTGTTGCGACGGACTTTTCCGTCGCAAAATACTAACTTTTGCGACGGTCTTCCTAAGTCGTCGCAAACTATCATTTTTTCCGACGACTTACCAAAATCCGTCGCACATTCACGAAATTTGCGACGGATATTTGGCCGTCACAAATTCTCCGTCGCTAAACACCGTCTTTTTTACAGTGCTTGCTATTCCGGTTTCCTTGTTCGTTTTTAATAACAATTATGGAAGATTCGCAATATTAGTTGAGATATGCCCTATCATCACACTATGCTAACAAGTGAACCCTTTTTATATAAAAGTATCAGTACATTAGGATTAATTTAAGAGGGAATGAGGATAAGTCACTTTCTTGGATGGCTTTTTTGAAATGGTGCGGTCCATTGAGGTTGAGGTTTGTAGGTAAGGGAACTAAGTTATTGACATTGAATACATGAGACGTGTGGATGTGACTCCGACCAATCTTCTTAGCAGAAAGGTTATTTTATGGGTTAATTGCGTTTTTGGTCCCAAGATAATTGACCCAAAATACATTTGGTACCTATGTGCAGAATTGGTCCATTTTTTTTTTTTTTTTTTTTTTGCAGTTTTGGTCCCATCAGTTAGTTTTTGGATGAAAACTTTTAAACCGTTATTAAAATCCTCTTCTCTGCAATCAATTAACATTTCCGTAAATCTCATATTCAAATCCTCTTCTCTGCAAACCAATTAACACCTCTGTAAATCTCTTCTTTAAATCCCCTTGGGGTTTTTCCTTTTTTGAGAGTTATGGGGAGGAAAGATGTGCGCCGAGAAGTGGTTGGGAATTTTCGCCAATTGAGAGATCATCGACAATCAATACAGTATTTAAATTTGTATTGTAATTATGAATTTTAGGAATTGAGTTTTTTTTTTAAATTAAAATGGGTCTTTAGCTGACCGAGAGTGTAATTCACACACGAGTTTTGTTAAAAGTTTGATAGAAAAATCATATGAGACTAAAAATGCTTTAAAAAGGACCATTTTGCAATTGGTCCATTCTTTTGTGACCAAAAGTGCAATTTTTCCGTTATTGTATTCGTGATCAGGTGGGAGAAAAAGACAGTTTTAGTCCCACAGGTCACGGGGTTTCACGATTTTGGTCCCAATACTCTTCACTTTGGTCCTATTGGCGAAATTTCATGCAATATTAGTCCTAAGTTCACGACTAATCGTCTATTTTTGATGGAAGGGTCATATGCAAGTCAAATCTTCGTTAAACCCAAATTTTTATGAATAAAATAAATGTTAAATTGAAAAAAAAATCTGAAACCACAAAGAAATAAACTTCATTTGCCCTAATTTTCTCCCCCAAAATCGATTTCCCCATTTTGCTCTTCCATTGCTCAAATCAAATCAAAAGTTGTATCAAATCCTAAACTAAAAATGAAGCCGCAGCAAATCCGTACCAAATCGCGCAAAGACAATATCAGTTTGAATGATGACATCCCAAATCCTAGGGTTTCCTTGCGCTCATGTCCTCTGTTGCCGCCTTTGGATCAGTTCTCAAACAATTCGCGCCGTAAAGTCGACGATTAGATGCTGGAGGTCATGGCTTGTGTAGGGTAAGGCTTCCTGAAATGAGAAGATGACTAACCATTCACATCTCGATTTTCAGATTGTAAGTTTATTCTATTCTCTTTCATGGGAGCTTTAGTGAAAAACTTTGTGAGGGTTGTTGGCTGCATTATTTTGTAATAATTGAGCGTAAAAGTCTTGGGAAGAGTTTTATTTAAACCAATAAATGACATTTGAATAATTCACATTCTGCAAACTTCTAATTTGCATCTAATTGATCAATTAACAAGTTGAAAGAAATTAATGTGTCCTGTTTATGTGTATTATTGGTGACATTTTTTCTTTTCTTATCTTCTACACTACTATCTGTGTTGTGTATTTATTGCTTACAGTTGCAAAAGAAATTCAAGTTTCTCCTTGAATTTTCATGGTACCTAGAGGGAGTAGAAGAGGAAATATATAGAAGGCATAATGCTCTATTTGTTCTCTGTACTTTTTTTTTTTTTGCCTCCTATAGTTTTTATGTTTTAGAGCTTCCCCTTCTCCTCAATATGTAGACGTGTTCATTCATTTTTTTTACTACTTTATAGCTAGGGAAGAGCTGAGGCATGTAAATGAGTTTGATTATGTGGTTGTGAATAAAGAAGGTGAGTTGGAGAGATCAGTGGAGCTTTTGGAATTGATTATTGATGCTGAGAAAGCTAAAGGGCAGAAAAGAATAGCTGCCATATAGGGGTTATGCTACTTGTTGGAATATTTCTTGATTAAATTTAATTTGTTCATAATTTGTTCTTGGTGAATCACTTGTTCTTGTGGATGTTCGTGGGTGCTATACAGTTGCAACAAATGACACATCTAAATTTAATAAATGCATTGTTTTTCATATTATTTATTTTGAGCTAAAGGTAGTATTTGGGATACCATTTTATGGTTGCTATATTTGAAACCAACTCAATCGGGTTCTTAGAGTTGTATTGAGTAAAGAAAGAATTCTCTTTGATGCAGGTTTTGATTTTTGATAAATTCTTGCACATGACAGGTGCACGGTTTTAAAGTGTTAAATCATCAATCCTAAAGAATAAGCTACCTTTGTCACTTCGCATTGAGATATATATGTTGCCACAACTTTGTCACATAACACACAAGACGGTGTAGACATTTTTGTGGTGAGAAAGATGATGACATTGCTTCTTTACTCATTTCTCTCTCTCTCTAAGGATCTATGGATTTTGTGTTTGCTATGAATGTGCTTGCAATTAGAGTTTACAACATATATATAATAGATAGGGGTGAAAAATGGTGCCAGAAATCAGGTTTTTTTACCTCCGAAATGGTTAAAATAGGTGTATTGGTCTGAAAATCGAATATGACCAAAACTGCCACTAACGGAGGTAACAGAAAATCTAACGGTGGAACCAAATCTGCCTAAAATTTAGCGAATGAGACCAAAGTGAAGAGTATTGGGATCAAAATCGTGAATCCCCTTGACATGTGGGACTAAAACTGCATTTTTCTCGATCAGGAGGAAAACAATCCTCGGTGAGAACGGCCTATACAATAGATTTATAGCGGGCATTAGCTTCAATAAGTTGTTGCTTGGTTTTTGCATGAGTTTCGTGTAACTGGTTAATAAGGTCATCTACTCTAACATCAACGTTGTTGTTACGAAGTTTTGTTAATGCTGAGTAATAAGCAAACTCCGTCTGACTCAAATGAGAATCCACTAAAAAAAATGCGTGTTTTTACGACAAAAATTAACGACAGTCAAAGATTCCGTCGTTAATACACATGTTTTATGATGGACTTACGACAGAAATTAACCAAATTCTTACGACAAAATGCATGTTTCATATTGCAAAAACCCGTCGTTAATTCTTAATTTTTACGGCAAGGACGACCATCGTAAAACAAGCGGGCCCACTCTTCGTTTATTCCGCCAAATTAAACGACGGAAGACACGTCGTAGAATTTAAAATCGACATTAGCGACGGGCTAGGCCATCGTAAAATTACAAGCGTTTGACTGCGACCTTTCAAAACCGGTGCAAACTTATTTTCACTGACAAGTTTACGACGGGAAGCCCATCGTAAAATTTAACTTTATGTTTTACGACGGGCATGCCCGTCGTAAACCTGATGTTTTGGCCGCGACTTTTCAAAAAGCAATGTAAATTTATTACCGGAGACTTATTTACGACGGGCTAGTCCGTCGTTAATTTTAAATTTAATATTTACGACAGACATAGCCGTCATAAATCTCCAAATACGACGTCGTTTTTGGCCTAAAGGCGGCAATTTTAGCGACAGGCTGCTGTCCATCGCAATTTTTTTTGCCTATATAAGGCAGCGCCGGCGAGCTCATTCCTCACACGAGCAAAAATCGAGCAAAATCGAAGAAGAAGAGGGCGACGTTCGGCGAGCACCCATGAGCCAATTTCATCCCGATCAAAGTTCATTTTTCGTCGATCTCTACCCTTTAATCGTATGTTTTTTTAATTTTTTACCGTTTAAATTTTATTATAAAACATTTGATTAGCCTTTAGTTTTTTTATATGTGATATGTTAATTGGTTAGATTTTTTTTTATATTGAGTATGTACAGATCATGTTAATTGTTTAGAATTTTGTTTAGTTCTTTATGATTATGCATAAAAATGTTAATTGGTTTGATTTTTGTTTATATTGAGTATGTACAAATCATGTTAATTGTTTAGAATTTTGTTTGATATATATGAATATGCATAAAACGTGTTAATTGGTTAGATTTTTATTTATATTGAGTATGTACAAATCATGTTAATTGTTTAGAATTTTGTTTAGATAGATATGAGTATGCATAAAATATGTTAATTGTAAATATTTAATATGGTTGTTTAAATTTTAAATATTTTCAGGATATATATAATTGTTTAGATTTTTATATATATAAATATTGATTGTTGTTTTATATTGAATGTTTTAGATAAGTGAATAAGGAAGTGGATCCGCTGGAGGGAGTGAGGGAAGCCAGGAGAGGGGTCGAGGGAGAGAGAGAGGGAGGAGACGAGCGGGGTCTCTTAGATCCGTTGTAGCTCCGGTTGTCCAGGCCGAGGGGTCCTCATCCACACCCCAGACGGGTGAGGCCTCATCTTCCTCCCACCAACATCCGACTGGGAAGTTGCGGATTAATGTTGAGCCCCGTGGGACATCGTAAGATTTTATTAATTTTTTTATTAAAATCTAATTATTTTACTAACTAATTTGTAATTTTAATGTTGCAGTTGGATCCCGGGACATGAGGTTACTACACACGTAACCCAGTCCATCATGACCGGTGGATTCGAGCTCACCGCTTACAGTTGGTCAGCGGTGTCTGACAGGAAGAAACAAGAGTATTTCGAGGAGTTTAAGGTCAAATTTATTTAATTTATTTATTATTTTTTATTATAAATTATATAAATAACTTGATATTTATTTTTTAATATAATTGCAGAAATTCGTACAGTGGAGACCGGAGCACGAGGCCCAGATGTGGAAGAACTTATGTGGTAAGGGGGCCGATAGATACAGAGATTTGATGTACAATATTCGGGAGACATACCTTAAAAATGGGACCCCGACAAATATGGGGACGGACAACAGAGGTCGGGAGATTTGGCCTTAATTTCTCACCTACTGGAATAGCGATGAGTTCAAGGAGAAGTCGCAGAAGAACAAGGCGAATCGCCTTAGCGACCCTAATGGAGAAGGGGTCGCACGACATCGAGCCGGTTCTCGGTCCATTTATGAGCGCGGGTTGCATTTTGTAAGTGACCAATTTTATATTAATTTTTATGAATTATTGGTGAATTTTTATTACTAAATATATAATTGTAGGAGTGGGAGCGTGGACGTGAGCCCTCTCATCTTGAGAGACTACAGTTTGCCCACCTGCTGGATGAGGAGATCGGAAAGTTCACCTACGGCCTCACCTCTGAGATCCACAATCGTATTATTTTTAATTTTAATTATAGTAATATTTTTAAAAAAATATTTATTAATTTAAAGTATTGTTAATTTGCAGAGGAAGATGACCTTGCCTCCCAGTCTCAGCTTCAAGAAGGGGCAGAAGGGTCGGCCTCTATGCCATCCCCCCCTCAGAGCCTTCTGTAGACGCTCAAAATGAGCTCTACTTTAAGAACGTCAAGGCTAATAAGGAGCAGTTCACTGGATTCGGTGGTTTTGGAAAGAGCTTACTCCGATCTCGTGAAATTGGCTCATCCTCCTCACAGTCCTCCATCGACTCTCATCCCAGGATATAGAGAGACAACTTTCGATGATCGTCAGACAGATGGAGTTTCTCCAACAGTGAGAGGCGGAGCGACAGCCGCAGTTGGAGTACGAGAGGAGGTGACGAGCAGCGGATGAGGAGGCTGCGCGGAAGCATAGGGAGGAGATGAACCAGTGTTGGAGGACAGTTACCTCCACATTAGGTGGAGCGATACCACCACTGCAGGAACCGGTGCAGCCTGTTATCTCGCCCCTTCCGGAGCTCCAAAGGCCTCATCCGGAGGATGAAAAGAGGGAGGATTTTGGTTTCCTATCCGATGATTAGGATTTCTTTTTATATCTTGTATTGAATTTTTTTATTCGACATTACATTTATTATATTTTTTTGCTAATTTTATATTTTTATTATAATTTACTTGTTTTAGTTTACAAACAAACCAATTATAAATGTTGTTTCTAATTAAATAAATTTACAAAACAAAAAAAATATATAATTAGTAATAACATTTAATAAGTTAGAAACGAAAAAGAATTAATTCGAATAATAAAAAAAGAATGACTCAATTTGGATATGTATATTATTAATTACGTACAAATGAACGAATTATAATATTAATTATGCGTTTTTCAAATTATATAAATTTACAAAAAAAAAATAGTAATAACATTTATTAAAAACAAGTTAGAAACAAAAAGAAATTAATTTGATGAATAATAAAAAATGAATGACTCAATTTGGATACGTATACAATTAATTACGTACAAATGAACGAATTATAATATTAATTACGCATTTTTCAAATTATATAAATTTACAAAAAAAAATATAATTAGTACTAGCATTTATTAAAACTATTTAGAAACGAAAAGAAATTAATTTGATGAATAATAAAAAAAGAATGACTCAATTTGGATACATATACAATTAATTGCAAGAAATTGAACAATAGAAGCAAGTGTCCTAATGGCGTGCGCCCCCTCTACACGCAAGAGAGGTCGCGGGTTCGATTCCCCTTGTATACTAATTTGAAATTAATTGTTCTAGACCTAATAGAGCTAATATGGAAGTTGGACCGGAATATATAGTTTGGGGGCCGATGGCCTAGTGGTTCGTACCCACCCCGGGTGCGCGGGGGGTCCGAGTTCGAACCACACAAGCCATTTTTTTGTTCCAGGTTCGACTTTTACGATGAACACGTGTCTGCCGGAAATTTCATTTTACCGACGGATAACTGCCCGTCGTAAATATTTTCAGAATGAATAAAAAACTGAAATTCAAATTTTATTTACGACGGGCAGTGTCTGTCGTAAAATTTGGCACTGGACTGGGTCGTGGACAGGTCTATATATTACAACGGTTTTGTCCGTCGTAAATTTACGACGGGTTGCAAAAACCATCGTAAATTTTAGCTACAACATATTTGACTACGGAACCTTATTCGTCGTAAATCCCATCGCTAAACGTGTTTAGCGACGAATAATCCATCGTTAATCCCGTCGTTAAACCAAGCTTATTTTATAGTGATCTCACGACTTTATATTATCGCCTACAAGGAAACGTAAGATATTCCCCAACGAACGATGATAGTGATTAGAGCCATAATAATGCTGAAGTCATACGAAACGATGATAAAATGAGGCAAGACCATGGAAGCTATAGGCGGCCGTAAGAGAAGTCGGAATAGGCCAAGAACGGATAACTTCAATCTTGTAGGTATCAACCCCATCAGCCGAGGTTTGACATTCCATAAATTATATCTTATCAACCAAGGTGGTGTATTTATGTAGAGCATCATAAAATTTCTCTTCTAGAACACTACAAAAAAAAAAAAAAGCAGAAATAAAGAGGGGAGTTAAAGAGGGCAATGTTTGCCCTCGTCCCTAAAGAGGGGCGAGACGAGGGTCAACAAATTCAAAACCAGACGAGGGATGGGTCCCCCTCGTTAGTTAACGAGCGCGTTCCCCTCGGCAACTTTCAAATTCGGACCGCACGAGCTCGTTCCCCTCGCGAGTTAACGAGGGTGGGGCCCCTCGAGAGTTAACGAGTGCACGGCCCTCGCCCAGCTGGGCGGTGCTGCGAGCGGAGGGCACGGCCCCTCGCCCACTTTGCCGAGTGCTCAGCCCCTCGCCCACGGTAAAAACTAGGGAATTACCGAGGGGGTTTACCCTCTTTAACCCCCTCGGTAAAAATCAGAAATAAATACCCCCACCTTCCCCCATTTTCAGCAAACCCTCCTCCTCCACCAAACTTGCTGCCGCCGCCGCCGGAAACAACCCCCCACCGGTTGGATTTTGGCTTACTCGTCCTCGTGAACATTTGTACGATAATATTTTTTGTTTTAATCCGTTAAATAATTTGTAAAATGCAAATTAATTTCTTGTATATATATGTTTATATGTATGTATATATGTATGTATATATGCATGTATAGGTGTTAATTAGTTGCTAATTATGTAGTTTTTAGCTTGTTATTTATAATTAGTGGGTAATTATTTAATTTGATAATGTATTTATATTATTAATTAATTAATTAAAAATAATTAATAGCTAATATATATTTATTGTATTTAATTAAATTAATTTGCATTATATATATATATATATATATATATATATATATTCATGTGATAAATGTCGAAGTTCGATTATTTACATTGATTTTCATAATTATTAGTTTGTTGAATAAATTAGTTAATTAGTTATATATGTTCAAAGTTTATATTTAATTATGTTGGAGTGGAGGGGGTTGATGGATATATTGTTGGTTGTTTGCTAGCTGTAGAATGTACGTTCCGACTTGATTAATTTAAATTAAGTCGGAAATGGATGCACTATAGGATCTTAGTTAACTGGAGAATACGATAAAAATAAACGAAACTCTGCCGAAATTTTAAATTAACTAATTAACTAACAATAGGATAATTAAATATAATTGATTTATTGAATTTTTATTAAATGTTGAATATTATTTAATTTGAAATAGATTATAATATGAGTTATTCAAATTTTAATTGGATGTATGGTCCAAGAACAATTAATGGAATGATAGCTCCCGACTTTCTTAGTGGTCTTGAATCGTTTATACAATTCGCTACTAGCAATCCTGATTGGATGAGTGAAGGAGATATTAGGTGTCCCTGCTCGAAATCTATATGTAGGAACCAAAAGTTTAGAACAACAATTGACGTGAAAATACATTTGTATATAAATGGGTTTATGCCCAATTATCACAATTGAGTTTTACACGGTGAACAAAATTGGGGTCATCTACCACACCAAAACTATGATCAGTCGGCGTCGACTTCGTACGGAGTAGATGATACTGCAGGGTCTACCTCGTACCATGACATGATCACTGACCTAACTGGTCCTAACCTTCATTTTGGAAATGTGGAAGCTGAACCCGTTAATGAAGAGCCCCCAAATGAGCATGCTGCTCAATTTTATGACATGCTTCGTGCCGCAAACCAGGATTTGTATCCTGGTTGCGAAACACACTCACAATTGTCATTCAACGCCCGACTGTTGAACATTAAAACTGAAAATAGACTGTCTGAGAGGGGTTATAATCAAGTTGTTGACTTGATTCGGGAAATTGATCCTCCTGAAAATCTAGTGCCCAGGAAATTTTCTGATAGCAAACAACTAATGAGTGGGATGAGTCTTCCAGTAGAGAGGATTGATTGTTGTGCACATAATTGTATGATATATTGGGGTAATGATAGTGAACTTGAACATTGTAAGGTTTGTGATCATCCACGGTTTAAACCCCGTAAGCGTGGTGTTGATGGTCAATGGAAAAAAAAAAAGCCTTACAAGGAGATGTTCTACTTTCCTATCATTCCTCGGCTGCAAAGATTGTAGCAGTCTGTTGCTACTGCAAAAGATATGACATGGCATGCAAGTTGCTCTAACGATGATTCTGGTGTTATGCGTCACCCTGCAGACTCATTGGCTTGGAAACACCTGGATAATTCGTATCCTGAATTTACTTCCGAGATTCGGAACATAAGGTTGGGCCTAAGTACCGATGGTTTTCAACCATTCGGACAGTCTGGGAAACAATATTCTTCATGACCAGTGATAGTGACACCGTACAATCTACCTCTGTGGTTGTGTATGAAAGATCAATTCATGTTTCTTACGGTATTAGTACCTGGTCCTAAAAATCCTAAGGATAAATTGGATATTTTTTACAGCCGTTGATCCGTGATTTGATGTATTTGTGGGAAATTGGGGTGGAAACGTACGATGTTGCTACAAAGCAAAATTTTCTGATGCGAGCTGCACTAATTTGGACCATCAGTGACTTTCCAGCTTAATCAATGTTGTCTGGATGGAGCACTGCTGGACGGACAGCTTGTCCTTACTGTGGAGAATACACTGATGCTTTCACTCTGAGGCTTAGTCGTAAACAGTCATGGTTCGATAACCATCGTAAATTCTTACCTAGACACCATCCGTATCGGAGAAATAAGACTGCATTCAGAAAGAATGTGATAGTGGATGACCCACTACCACTCATTCGATCAAGTGAATCACTCCTAAATGAAATCAATTGGGTGGGATGTCGAAAAGTGACAGAAGATGGTGTCGAGGCCCACAACAAGAGATTGGAAACTGGTTGGAAGAAGAAAAGTATTTTCTGGGATTTGCCGTATTGGAGTACCTTGTTGATTCGTCATAATCTGGACGTGATGCACATTGAAAAAAACTTCTTTGATAATTTGTTCTACACTGTAATGAATGTGGAAGGGAAAACAAAGGACACGAATAAGTCCAGAGATGAACTTAATGAATATTGTCGTCGTCCATCACTTGTGAAATGTCCACGTACAGGAAAGTACCCCAAAGCTTGTTATTCACTTGATAAGAGACAAAAGGATGTTGTGTGCAGATGGGTAGATGAGCTAAAGTTTCCTGATAACTATGTGTCCAACCTGTCTCGAACTATTGACTGGACAAAATTGAAAATGTTTGGGTTGAAGAGTCATGATTGTCATGTGTTTATGCAGAGGCTACTCCCGATTGCTTTCCATGAAATTCTTCCACAGAACGTGTGGAAAGCTATAACTGAAGTTTGTTTATTCTTCAAGGAGTTGACTTCTACGACGATTGCAGCTGAGAACATGACTCGGTTGGAAGTAGATATTCCGTTGATCTTGTGCAAGTTGGAACGTATATTTCCACCCAGCTTCTTTAATTCGATGGAGCATCTACCTGTACACCTTGCATACGAAGCACGAGTGGCTGGTCCTGTACAATACAGATGGATGTATCCATTTGAGAGGTAATCTACAACTTTCAAATATTTGAACAATTAGCGGTTATTATACTCACTATTAATGCTTCTGGTTAGATATCTTCATAATTTAAAACTCAGTGTGGGTAACAAAGCTCATGTTGAAGCTTCGATCGCAAATGCATATCTAACAAAAAAAGCATCAATTTTCTGTTCCCACTACTTTGAGGATCATGTTCTGACGAGGCGTCATAATGTACCTCGTAATTACGATGGTCGTTGCGTCGAAGCACCCCAACCTGGTACTCCGTCAATTTTAATACCTCCTGGACGACCACTTGGACGGAAGAATACAAGATATATTGTAGACGAAGAGAAAAATACAGCTCACACCTACGTGTTACTGAATTGTAACGAGGTGCAACCGTATGTTGAGTAAGTTAATATTCAACATCGTCCATCTATAATTATTACAAAACATCATTATAATGATAATATTGTACATCTTCACTCTTGTAGTATGTTCATGCATCAACTTCAAAGGTGTTCAACCGAATCTCTCTAGGGCTGAACAAAACGATAAACTTCAACATCAGTTTGCGTTATAGTTTGACCAAGTTGTAAGTCAAGTTGATAAAATTATATAAATAATAAAATATATACATAGACTCAGGATTAAATATTTTGTCAACTATAGGTTAAGGTAAATAATATTCAGAACCGGTGGATACGTGATCTCTCCAGCGGTCCTGTAAGTTGTGTTACCACATATCCTGGGTATTACGTAAATGGATACAAATTTCACACACGCACTTATGGTGAATCAAAATCGACTGTGAACAGTGGAATTTGTATCAAGGGGACAAACTATGATTCAGATGAGAATGATTTCTATGGGATCCTTGAAGAAGTATTACAGTTGGAATACCCTAGACGATTTGAGAAAAGGGTGGTTTTGTTCAAGTGCGAGTGGTATGATCCTACCGTGCCAAATGGAACAAGAATACATCCTAACTACAAACTTGTGGATGTTAATCGGAGAAGAGTATATGGCCGTTATGATCCTTTTGTATTAGCAAATCAAGTCACTCAAGTTTACTATTGCGAATACCCGGGGGTGCGAAATCATGAATGGCTTGCGCTTTGCATAGTTAAACTGAGATCCTTAGTGGAAATTGATAAAAGGAATGAACAAGAGCTACCCCCGTTCCAAGACGATGAGATTAATTCACAAATGAATAACGTGCAAATAGACAGTGATCCTATCGTGTTGGCAGATGTCAGTAGTGAACTAATTCAAATTGAGAATGATAATGTTGAAGAAGAAGAAGAAGAACAAGAAGAAGAAGAAGAACATGAAGAGGAGGAAAAAGACGATGATGATGATGATGAACATAATTCATACTCAAATGAAGATTAAGTAGTTTAGTAATTGCTATCTCGATATTAGAAATTATTTAATGTGTACACCTAAACTTTGATTGATTGATCATTTATGTGATAATATGTTATTATATTAATTGCTATCTCGGTGTTATAAATTATAATGTGTACACCTAAACTTTGATTATTTGCTCATTTATATCTCGGTGTTTAAAATTTTACAGATGAGCGGATCCGATCGTAGCTCTAGCGGGGGACGGCGACAGAGTACAGGTCGCGGGGGTCGAGGCCGATCTAGTGGGGCGCGGAACACAGTGCCTATACCACACATACCAGTGACAGTTCCGTTGATCCCCACGACTGATGACGAGGAAGCTGAGCAGTATACCGACTCGGATTCTAAAGAATAGTCGGATTCACAAATGGTCGGACAGAGACTAGATGTGTATATTGCCTACGATACGTATGTTAGACTTACTATTTTCAGGTATTTTGAGGAATATATATCCGTGAATATTAATTATGTATTACAAATTTGTTTTGCAGCTTGATGCCTTCGAATCCGGTCTCCAAGCTGATCAGACGTATCATGGCTGGACATATGGAGTTGGGCGCCTTCACCTTCAGGATGATATCCGAAGAAAGGTTGCAGGAGTACTGGGAGACATTTCAGGTATATATTCATTTGATTTATAATGATATTATTATATGACATAATAACATCTTTGTTTATCAGAAAGAGGCTAGGTGGGATCCTACTGTCACTTCAACACAGTATGTGCATCACTTGTTCCTGAAAAGGGCTGCTGAAAGATATGTAGATCTTTTGAACTCTGTGAAAAGAAAATGGGAGTTGAAGGGTAAGAAGCCACAGTGAGATACAAAAGCGTGGAAGGCCTTGCTCGCGTACTGGGACAGAGATGACGTGAAAGCCAAATCCGCACAATGTAGACGGAACAGACTATCTGAGCCTACTGGCCCGGGTACTGGCATCTCCACCCATAAAGGTGGATCTCGTGGTGCCGTCGAGGTTGCTCTGGATATTGTAAGTCATTTGTTGATACCAAATTCGGTAAAGTTTTATAATATGTATACATATTTTAAGTTTTAATCATCATATTCTAAATTATAGGAGAGAAAGAAGGGACGCCCCGCCACAGATTGGGAAATTGTGGAGCACTTCCACTACCGTGGTCCAGGACAGTATACATACGGTCTTATATCTGATACATTGGTAAGTATTCTTGTTACATTTTAAAATAATATGAATATTTAAGAATATTTAAATATATAAAAAATAATTCTCTTAAAAAAATGTGCAGGCTGATGTACAAGCGAGAGTCTCCCAACTGCATGCTACCTCTGACTCTGACGAGCAACCTCCTGAGCCCAGTCTTCCAAAGTTATCTCAGATGTACGTCAAGATTGTGGGATGTTATTTCCTATAATCAATATGCCATTGACATATACGACTATAAAGACAACACTCTTCCCGCTGCATTTACGATAAACGCAAGGATCTTCCAAATTTTAGATGAAGTCAAAAGGATTTGACAGCTTCATCAAATTGGATATTACAACTCCTAGAAGCTTGCTTCAATCCATAGATGGATCGTTTAAGCTTGCACACAAGATTAGATTTTGGCTTAGATATAAAACCCTCTGGTTGAGTCACAAATACTTCCTTATCAATGTTACCATTGAGGAAAGTTGTTTTGACGTCCATCTACCAAAACTCATAAACGTGGTGTGTTGCTATCGCAAGTAAAATTCGAATGGACTTGATCTTAGCAACTGGCGAAAAAGTCTCATTATAGTCAATACCTTGTGTCGACTATAACCTTTCGCCACCAACCTATCTTTATAGGTTTGTACTTTGCCATTTGCATCGGTCTTACGCCTGAAGACTTACTTGCAATCTACGGGTCTAACCCCTTTCTAGAAACTCAATTAAGTCCTAGACTTAAATGGTGTACATCTAGTCCATCTCGAATTTCATGGCTTCATGCCACTTCTCTGAGTCAACATCTAATATTGCTTCAGTATAAGTTCTAGATTCGTCTTTATCCAAAACCTCCACGTCATCATGTTCCTCCACGAGGAACCCATAATACCTTGTGGGTGGATTACGAATCCTAGTCTACTTACGGAGTTGTGGTTGTGCAGACTGTACATTTTGATCGTGAAAATTTTATGGTACAACAACTTTATCGTTGATCGGAGAGTCCTCAAGAGCGACACTTTCAAATGCCTCTTGGGCGGGAGTTTGAACTATGTCATTCTCATTAAGCCCACTTGGAGGTTGTTGTGAAGGCAATGCAACTCCAATTACGCTCCCACTGGCTGAAAGAGGATCACCTAGTGATAAACTTCCACCATGAGAGTCGTTGAATGCTTCCACTGATTCTTTGTCATGTTGCTTTGACAAATCACCAGTCTCTATGTTAATTTGTGGTTCTTGAATCTCTTCAAGTTCTATCTTCTTACGGCTTTGTTCCTTAAAGATGTACTCGTCTTTTAGGACATTGGCTTGCCTAGAAACAATCACTGGTTGTTTCTCAGGTAGATAGAAATGATATCCTCTTGTCTCTTTAGGATATCACACAAAATAACCATTTTCACCTTTGGATTCTAACTTATCAGTTAGCATTTTCTTCACAACTGTGAGACAACCCCACGTTATAACGTGTAGAAAAGGTGGCATCTTACCATTCCATAGCTCGTATGGAGTCTGCTCAACTGATTTGAACGAAATTCTATTCAGAATGTAGATTGAGGTTTGTAATGCGTATCCCCATAAGAATCTTGGAAGAGAGGAAAAAAACTCATCATGGACCTTACCATGTCTAACAGGGTTCGGTTTCTCCTTTCGGACACACCGTCCATCTGAGGTGTTCCGGGAGGAGTCCATTGTGAATGGATTCCATGAAGCTTTAAGTAATCCATGTATTCATGGCTAAGGTACTCACCTCTTCGATCCAATCGAAGAGTCTTTATACTCTTACGAAGTTGTTTCTCTACTTTGTATATTAAGAACATCATATCCATAACTCAACAAATGCCTAGCAGTTTGAACTATTAGTGAACATGTTTATCTTAACAACAACCATACTTGTTCTAGCAGCTAAAACACCTTGTGTTTTTCTTCTTGGTTGCTAGAACCTTATAGTCTTTCTTCCAATGCCCCTTTCTATTGCAGTGGGGCACACATCCTTGTCTACCCGCTCTTACTTTTGAACTCCACCTTTTGCCTTCAGAAAGTTGGGCTTGGAGCCCTCTTAGCCTTACTCATTCGCTTCTTCTCGCCTTTCGGGTCAGAAGAAGTAGAAGAACTCACCATGAGCACAAGCTTTTTCTTAGCAGTAGAAGACTCAAAAGTCTTAAGCATGTTATGAGGCTCCGACATCGTTGCTTCCGTCTTCTTCATATTAAATTTACTACGAAACTAGATTATGAATCAGGGAGCGACTTGAGGATAGCACATGAGGTGAAATCTTCTCTCCTTTCGCTAATCGACATCTGAACAGATCTCTCATCACTTCATAAATCTCAAATGAGATCTAGAATCAAAGAGATCCTTTAGACGCTTAAGCATCTCGAATGGATCCATTTTCTCATGTTTGCCTTTGCGATTGCGGAGTCAAGTCGAGCAATCATAACATAGAGCTGGAAAACATCATCTTGATGCTTCTTTAAGCCGTAACGTCAAACGTTGCAGCCTCAACTGAACCAGCCTCATGGGTAAAGGGATTGTCGTGTCTAACACGTACTCAATCATTTCTTGCCTTAGCACCAAACGCACGTTTCAGTGCCAGTCCAGAAAATTTGGCCCAGCCAATTTGTTCGTTTCCAAAATATTTCTCAATGACAAGTTATTAATTTCAACAATTATAGAGAAATAAACTAAAACGGGAATTAAACACATAATTCCTATGATCAACATTCAGCAATCAAAATAAATAGGCCTTTGAATTTATTTTGTCTCCATTATTTTCACATACTCAACGACCTCATCGGAAGAGTACGAATTTATATCTAATATAAATTGTAATGGACTAGGATCCACATTCCTACTATTACAATGACTGCTTGAGCTGAACATTGCAACAACAGAACTGGTAGGTCTCTAAACCAATTGCCTCACGCAATTCCTAGTTGACTGAACCTAGTTAAATCGGATGTCTGGTGAAACAGAATTAAGTTGGTTTACAGTCATTAAGCGGCGAAAAACATGTCCCTATAAAAGTTATGTTAGATGTAGATCCGAGCAAAAGACTTGAGCCTTAAATACTCATTGGAACGAAATCTCCGGTTTACTTTTAATTTTAATGGAAGACATCTTTCAATCTAATGAAAAACCATATTTTAGTGAGGAACATTTTAAAGGCGGGGTATTAATTGCTTAATCGAGATCCAACATGTTAACTACGTCACATTTGAGCGATTATTGGGCGCCGCCTACCCAAACATGATTTTATGCGGACTAACACTTATTTGGGCGCCGTCTACCCAAAACATATATAACGGTCCGACAAATATTGGGTGCCGCCTACCCAAAAAATTTAATGCGGGCTATAACTAATAATGTAAATATCGATTCACATAAGCAGTTATACAAGTGGGGAGCAACTAATCAAGTTCTCATGCTTTATTTCAAAATTTAAATTTTCATAAATAAATCATATATTAAATATTTAGCACATAAATAAAATAAACATGCAAAATATCCAATAACACGTAAATCAAATAAACGTGCTTAACAATTAATTATCCATAGGTAAAATGTTACTAAAATTAGAAATACCAACAAGCTCCAAGCTTTCGGTCAATTTCTAAAGTCATTTCAAAATTATTTAGCCCAAACAATATTATTTTATCAAAAAAATAGAAATTTGGTCCAACCAAATATTTCCATACATCGTTTTCCAGAATTTTGTAAAATTTGGTCTAACCAACAAGCCCTTATTTTGATTTTTAGAATTTTGGTCCATTTAAAACAAACAAGGTGTTAACAATTTCCAGAATTTAAAAATTATAATCTAGGGATCAAAATGCAATTTTCCGAACAAATTTAAAATTTTCAAAATAACCCTAAAGGGCCTAACAGCAATTTCAAAAAAAAAAAAAATTCTCTCATGTTCGACAATCTCACTAAGCCCGACGTCGCAAGCCGCTGCCGAACAGGCCTATTTACCATCAGCCCTATAGGTGCGAACCCACAGCGATATCGAGCTTCCGGTCGTTAGAGATCAACCGAGACAAATCGATCCAATCGTCGGTCTACATCGATGCACCAGACTCTGGAATTTGATCGACGGCCAGCGCCGCCATTGATTCCGATCGTCCGATCGATAACCGTCGCAATTAACGCCAAGCTCGACCACCGTGATCGAACCAGTAGATCCATCGGACCACTGCAGCGGATCCAGCGCTACCCTCTGTTGCACCGTCGATACGATAGAAGGAGCGTCTATCCACGGTGACGACGACGATTCCAAATCGTCGTCCCTTTGGTCGTTCGCTGAAGCCCAAAGCCAGCGACAACGGCGAGGCGTCTAGTGCCCAGCACTTGCCCAACAAGATCCGCAAGGAACCCAAAACGCAAACCCAGTTTGCGTATTAAATCAATCCCTTTATTTTTAATAATAATAAAATCAAATTTTATTATTAGAGGAGGCGTGAATAACAACATAAACCTTGATTTCTAAAATTAAGGTTTCTGATAAAAGTAGTTCAGATTTTGAAATCAATTAAATTGACTTTCAAAATCTAAAGTAAGTTAAATTTATTCCAAATAAATTTAAAATCGAGAATTGAACTTTGGGCAAAGGAAATTGAAAAACATGCACATATTATTTATCAATGAATAATAACAATTATTATACAACTAATATATCAAAGCCTGATGCTCTGATACCATTTTGATTTCTAGAGGCACGAACACCATGTTCGGTACAAAGGAAGATTACGATTCACCAACAACGAATCTCAAACATGGTTGTATAACATAACAATTAAAGGATAAATAACGATATATAAATTATTACAACGATTTGTACGCGGAATCCTCAACTATGGTATCCACGTAACGACTTTCTACCAACCCGCACGGATATGTCAGCGTTGAATCTCGAGACGAATTTGCTAGGAAAATTCCGACTGGAGATTTTAAGGAAAATTATATTTCTTGTATCATTTTCGGAATTCCCATAAGACACATATTTATAGGGATTAACTAGGCTTAATTCCTAAGCAAGATATCGGGTCTAGCCCGTAATATAATCTCTACAGATTATATCTCCCTAGATATGTTCCTACGAATAATATCTTTACCATATCTATTATTCTTGTATAATAATATTCTAAATATTATTATTGGGATTTCATATTTAATTAAATCCAATTTAATTAATAATAATAATAATAATAATTAATTCCAAATATAATTATTATTATATTACATTCTCCATAAATTAAATATTATATCTAATACAATATTTAATCAACCAACTCTAATTGGTAAATTGCAATTACTTGTTGTGTGACCCATAGGCCATCGTATATCGAGCGATTAGTCAAACTAACGGTCTTAATTGAACCATAGACAATAAATCAAACATTCTCAATATACGAGGTACGTTGCCAAGAAATCTGCAACTACCTGTAATATTGTAGGCTATTGTGATATCTTCCTTTCATTCACGAATACTCGATTAAGTCTTGAACATGATGAAGTGCCTATTCAAATAACTTAATCATATTATCTCAAATCACTAATTGATCAAGTATATCACACTTAGCCACAAAGTCTAAGTTGATGTGCGTCGGCCGACGACTTAGATCCAATTATGATGAGAAGACGAGTATTCTCTCTAAATCCACATTGAGGAATGAATCCTATTCTTGGCTCAACTACCATGCACGTGCATTTCGTGATGAACCCAATCCATGTCATATCTACCCGTGGAAGGGTGCAAGCGTCGGTCATGGTCAAAGTTCACCACTCCACATATGTCGTGCGTATTGACCTCAAGTTAGAGGAGTATCACATCGCTCCCACTAACCGAGACACCCGTAGACACATTATGTGGAATTACATCAAACGGTTTCTCGGATGGGTATACCAATACCCTCTAAGGTATCTATGCATCCATCATGAGATACTCGGTATCTCGTAGTAAGTGAGATCTTACTACACTCTCTAAGAGTATGATGAAGATCGCACACCAATCTCAATTGCATCATCAATATCTCATTCTTGATGATCCTTGATCGGGGCTATTTGAGAATCATACTTGAGTCATCTGAGTTCTCACTCACTCAATGACGGTAGTGATTCATGGGAACACAAATAAGAATATATGCAAACAATTAAACATCATATTCAGATAAGGGTAACGCCATACATTTAATATTAAACCAATAATAATAATATTAAACCAAATCTGAACATTATCTTAGTATTATGTCCTTTCGATGGATTGTCTCTAGGACACTAACACTAACAATGACATGATGAAGAGTGTTCTGATGAGAATTTTAGAGAAATGCGACATCCTGCAGACTCGGAGGCATGGAAACATCTTGACATGGAGGTTATAGATTTCACAAAGAAGACGAGAAATGTGAGGTGGAGTTTGTGCACGGATGGATTTGTTCCATTTGGAATACTCAGAAAAAATTACTCATTGTAGCTTGTATTATTCACTCCGTACAATTTACCTCCTTAGTTGTGCATGAAGCCTCAACATATATTTATTACTATCTTGGTGCTGGTCCATACAGCCCCAAACATAAACTAAATGTATATCTCCAATCACTGATTAAAGAGTTGATATCTTTGTGACATATGGGAGATGAGACTTACGACGTGCATAGGAAGCAGAACTTCATGATGTGAGTTGTTGTTTTGTGGACCATTAGCGACTTTCAAGTATTTTCTCTGTTGTCTGGGTGGTCGACAACTGGAAAACTAGCATGTTCATGCTGCATGGATGGATTTGATGCATTCTATATTCCATTGCGTAGAAAGGTATCATAATTCGACAATCATCACTAGTTTCTTCTTCCTAATCATGTCTTTCGGAGGATCATAACAAACTTTCTAAAAGGTAAAGATGCAATACATCGTGTAAGACCGATTATTTGAAAAGGAATATATGGTTAACATTCTATCTTTTTAAAAATTAGTGAATCATTGTTATGTATTATTCTCAGACTTCCTAAAAATATTAAACAAATTATTTTAGGCAAAACGTTGTTGTATAAGATTACGTTCACGGGTTTGATGAAAAAAACTGAGTCTGGTGCAATGGAGCATAATAAAAAAAAATTCATGGTTGTTTGTAGAAGAAGAGTATCTTTTGGGATTTTTCTTATTGGAGCATATTGTTGATTCGACACAACTTGGAGTTGATGTATATATAGAAGAATATTTTCAACAACTTGTTTCATACAGTCTTGGGTACTGAAGGAAAAACCAAAGACACTTAAAAATTAAGAGATGTGTCGAACATCTTCTATTCTCGTGTCTGCACAAGGATGTATCCACATGCCTATTACATAATTAGTAAAGCAAAAAGAAGATTTTGTGTAAGTGGGTGACAGAGTTGATCTTCCCATAAAATTATGTGTCCACTTTGGCGAATAAGTTAACACAGAAACCGGGAAGATATCTGTGATGAAGAGTACTCATGATTGTCACGTATTCATGCAATGATTATTATCGATTGAATTTTGTACTTACTTCCGAATAATGTATGGAGTGTAATCACAGAATTAAGTCTCTTTTTCAGACACTTAACGACATCAACGATTACAGTTGAGGACATCCCTGTTATTCTAGGCAAACTTGAGAAGATTTTTTTCACCCAGTTTCTTCGACTCAATGGAGCACTTACCAGTTCACTTAGTGTATGAGGCCTCAATTGCTGGTCTTGTATAGTATCGACATATGTACCCTTTTGAGAGGTAATTCAGTAATATCTTTTGCAATGACTTGAAGCTCAATAGTGAATATTATGTCAAACACTTCTTGTTATAAGTCTCTGCACAACTTGAAGCTCAATATTGGAAATCTAACCCATATCGAAGCATCCATTGTTAACGCGTACCAACCATCACAGATCCAATAGTTTTTCAATTCATCTGTGATGAGTTCATATTTTGGTTCCAACATTACTTGAGTATACCTCAATTATATGATTCTTTAATTTATTATAACATGAATATTATTATTTATATACATTATTATTTTACATTTACAGAAAGAAAGTGTCCTAATTGAAAACCCACATCTTGAAGCTCTGAGCAAAAGACCACTACGTAATGTGGTATCATTCCAAGGATATTACGTAAATGGATACAAATCTCATGCGATTGCGTATGCTTCAACGAAATCAACTATGAACAGTAGTGCTTGAATTACTAGTAGAAACTATAATGAAGAACCAATATATTGCTATGGAAAATTGCAAGAATTAGTTGAAATATATAATATTCGGGTTTGCCCTCAAGGAAAATAGTGTTGTTCTTGAGTGAATGGTTTGATCCAAGGCCACAAGGAAAGAGAGTCGAAGCAAACTACAAGGTTGTATATATCAACATCCAAAAGAAGTTTTCGGAGGCGTACAATACCTAACGTTTTTTGCAACGCAAGCATCTCAAACATATTATTGTAAATACCCGGTATCAGGTAAGGCCAACTTAAAGACAGTTTGCAATGTGAAGACAAGATCCTTGGTTGAAAATTTTTATCCGTCATAAAAAGACAATACAGAACAAGAAGATTTATTTCAAACGGATGTACAAGAGACTCAAACAGAGGGCAATCAAGAAGGTGGGAATATTTTTGTGGACTTACTAGATGAAAATCCAGAAATGATAATGAATTAAAGGGGCGAGGATGCCATACAAGAGCTTGGAGAGGAGGATGAAGATGAGGAGGAAGACGATAATTAGGATGAAGATGAAGACGATGATGAAGAAGATGAGGATGGAGAAAAGGAAGAGGATGACGATTAGTATTGAATTATTATATATATAACAAAAGTTTATATATTAAAAAGTTTTTTTTCACTAATTAATTACATAAATAATATTACAAAATGATGAAAATTTGGACAAGATATTTCATATAAACAAGTTTGAAATGAAAAGAAATTAATTAGACGAATTATAAAAATAAGGGTTAACTGCATATAAATACAATACCTTTTTTCCAACTTTTAATTTAATCCTGAACTTCACGATTAAATTTAAAAAATCCAACATTTTAACGAATTTAAACCCGATACATATTGTTGTGTCTCCGCCCGTCTCCGACCAAAAGCTGGTGACATGTCCCGTCGGACCGCCACGCTGCTTGCCACGTTGGAATACACATATTTAACAATTTTTTTTAAACATCCCACCCCAAAAACATCACTGCCCCTGTATGTTAGGTTATTTTCCCCATTTTTATTTGTGAATATTATTTTTGTTCCTGCTTTTTTTTTTACTTGTGCTGTATTCTTAACTCTATCCTGGTCATAGAAGAGATTAGACAAAGTCTTTATGATGTGGGGCAGCTTACGGGTGATCATCGATAGAAATTGAAATGGGCATAACTTTTGGAGTCGGGCTCATAATTGCTATTGTGATATTTTTCTGGAAGTGTGGCAAGCAGCGTGGCGGTCCGGCGAGACACGTCACCGGCTATCAGTCGGTGAGGGGCGGAGACACAAAAATATGTATCGGGTTTAAATTCGTTAAAAGGTTGGGTTTTTAAAATTTAATCGTGAAGTTCAGGATTAAATTGAAAGTTGGAAAAAAGTTGGTGTATTTATATGCAATTAACCCTAAAAATAATGACTCAATTTGAATACATGTAAAATTAATTGCACAAAAAATTACACAAATTATAAATTTTTATTTAGTCGAAATAAATAATTTTAAAAAATAAAAAAAAGTTGGACACAATATTTAAATAAACAAGTTAAAAATAAAAAGAAATTAATTAGATGAATTATAAAAGCAAGGGTTGAATGGCAAGCATTCAACAAAAGAGGATTACAATTTCATAGTTTAGATCATAATTCTGGTTCTTCATCTGGAAATCAGTCAATTCCTCAAGCTACTACTCAGACTTCTCCTGTCACTCATCAGGCTAATTTTGCTCATTTTACTCAGTAAACTAAGCCTCATACTCATCCTTTTTCTTACAATACTGATGCTACTTATGATCCTGCTTCTTCTTCTAATCAGTCCTCAGGCAATGAATGGTATATTGATAGTGGAGCAACACGCCATATAACATCTTCACTTGGTAACTTGCATCTTCAGCAGCCTTATAAGGGTAAGTCTAACCTTACTGTTCGCAATGGTACTACTGCTTCTATTTTACACACTGGCTCCTTACATGTTAACAGTCTAGTGCATGGCAAATCATTGGCATTTTGTGAAATCCTTCATCTGCCGGACATTACTAAAAATCTCATTAGCATCTCCAAGTTTCTTAATGATAATGATGTTTTTATTGAGTTTCATGCCACCTCTTGTTTTGTTAAGGACAAGACAACCAACAAAATCCTTTTGAGAGGAACTCTTAAGGATGGCTTGTACCAACTGGATCTTGTTGCTCTGCTTAAGAGTCACTCTGGACATGATAAGACGGTTTCACCATATTTTTCTCAATGTAATACTGTTGTTTCATCTTTGGTTAATAAGGATGACCTTTGGCATCTTAGATTGAGGCATCCCTGCCATGATTCACTTTCATCTGTACTACACACTATGAATGTTTCTGCTAAACATGTTTCTTTCTGTGAGGCATGTAAACTTGGAAAAATGCATCAGATGTCATTTCCTTCAGTACCTATTCACACTTCTTTGCCATTTACTGTTATTCACATGGATGTTTGGGGTCCAGCTTCTCATGTTTCTAGTGAAGGCTTTAAATACTATCTTGCTCTTGTTGATGAGTGGACTAGATATACTTGGATTTATCCACTTAAAGCAAAGTCTGAAGTAGCATCACTTGTTATTAGTTTTATCAATATGTTTGAGAGACAGTTTTCTGTGAAAGTCAAAATGTTTCAGTCAGATATGGGGGGTGAATTCACAGCTTTGCACAAACACTGTCATTCTCTGGGTATTGTTATGAGACACTCTTGTCCCTATACACATCAACAAAATGGTCTTATAGAGAGGAAACATCAACACATCACTGAGATGGGACTTTCTTTGTTGGCTCAGGCCAAGATGCCTATGGTATATTGGTGGGATGCTTTCTTTACACATGTCTTCCTTATCAATAAATTACCAACTCATGTGCTACACAATGTTTCTCCCTTCCAGAAGCTTTTTCAAACACCACCTGATTATACTATTCTCAAAGTCTTTGGTTGCTCTTGTTATCCTTTTCTGAGACCATACAACTCTTCCAAGTTGAACCTAAGGTCTTCTAAATGCTTATTTCTTGGTTATAGCCCTTTGCATAAAGGCTATAGGTGTTTTCATCCTTCAGGTAGGGTGTATATCTCATCAACTGTTGAATTTAATGAACTGGATTTTCCTTTTCCAGAGTTTACTGCTACTTCTGCTTCTAGTCCTCCTTTACTCACTGTGCTTCCTTCTTTTCCTTTGTCACCAGCACAACATACACACTCTTCTCCTTCCAGTTCACATATATCTCCTATTCCTTTTTCTCTAGCTCACAATACACACTCTTTCTCTTCCAGTTCACATATACGTCCCTCACAGCCTCATGTTTCATCTCCTGTACCTGCCCATTCCCTTTCAAATGACTCTCATCCAGATTCTTCAGTTCCTAATGCTTCACCCATTGTTCCACTATGTGCTCCTCCATCTTTTCCAGCTCTTGTCATTCCTTCTCACCAATGACTACTAGAGCCAAAGCTGGCATTTTCAAACCAAAGTCATTTTTTTCTTCTATTCTTTCTATTCTCCCTGAACCTGATACTGCAACTTAAGCTTTTCTTGTGCCAGAATGGAAACAAGCTATGCTTGACGAGTACAATGCTCTTCTTGCAAATAATACTTGGGAACTGGTTCCCTCTTCTTCCAATATCAGTCCCATCTCTACTAAATGGATCTTCAGGGTCAAATACAAGGCAGATGGTTCAGTTGAAAGGTATAAGGCCAGACTTGTGGCCCGGGGTTTTCAAAAGAATGATGGGTTGGATTACTTTCAAACCTTCTCTCCTGTAATTAAGCACATCACCATCAGAATAATGTTTACTCTTGCTAATACTTTTGGTTGGCAAGTACAACAAGTGGATATAAATAATGCTTTCTTGAAAGGCTGAATATCGATCCTTAGCCTCCACAACTACTGATCTTGCTTGGTTAACTTCTCTATTCTCCAAAAATGCATTCCGCTTCGCACTCCTTCATTGCTTTGGTGTGACAATGAAGGTGTTGTCACGCTATCTTTTAGCCCGACACATCATTTTCGCAACAAGCACATTGAAATAGACGTGCACTTTCTTCGGGAGAAGGTCCAGGATCACATCATTGATGTTCGTTACATTTCTAGTGAAGATCAACCTGCGGACATTTTCACAAAACCCTTGGCTCCTGCTCATTTTCTATCGTTGTGCTCTCGACTTGGTTTATTTTTCAAAGACGGTCCTTAGCCAGATGGGCGTATTGTAGTGTGTGCATGCTGGCAATGCATGCAATGCAACATCACGTCCAGAATCTTCTACATGCTACTGGTACCCCAGGCCACGTCCAGAAGCTTCCTTGCCAGCTAAGAAACGAGCCTAGAGCAGTTAGTTTGTTAGTCAGTTTCAAATTAGTTAGATATCATGTGCATGGCACATGTTTTCCTTCTCGCTTGTATATATACTCATGTACTGCAAATCATTTCATTTTGAGCAATAAAAATGAGAGATTGATTTACATACTGAGAGTTTTCAACACAGTGAAGAAAAAACGGATCCACTGCCCAAATTCAGTAGCTTTGTATGTATTATATATAACAAACCAAATAAAATTTAGATGAACAGATCTGGAAACTTAGATGAAATGAAGAAGTGTTGATCTGGGTTTATCGAATTGTATATGAAAGAAAAATGAAATGAGATTTATCGTACCTTTAGGGTCGGCTGATGCTTGAGAGCAGATCCAAGAGAGATTATAGAAAATGTAAATGAAAAACAAAAAGAAAAGAAGCGTCAGAATGATTATGGATTGTAAGGGATTGGTGATGGCGGCTGCAGGGTTTCCTACTTTTATAGGGATTAGTGGAGTGGCGGTGAAAAACTCAAACTTAATTAGGCCAGCTGGTTCCACTGTTGAGGGTGTGATGATAGTCTAATTTATAAATTATATTGGGAAAATTGGAAATTTGGTTCGAGATAATTTTTCTTTAACCATTGTGGTCCCACGTTCTTTTTATTTTTTTCCATTTTTTGCACATTTGGTCCTTTCTATTAATTTTGGGATCAAAGCTTTGGGACTAAAACTTCAATTTATACATTTCTTTGGTATCAAAACTGCACTTTTCTTGGGACCAAAAATGTCGAATAAAACTATGGACCAAAATTGTAAAAAAAAAAAAAAAAAGGATCATTTTTGCCAATCACCTATTCTAATGGGACCAAAATTTTAGTCCTATAAAAATGTCACAAATTTTTTTTGGTACCAATGTTTAAAAGTGGTCATTTGTTTAATGCAAAAATGGTCCCAACCATTAAACTTAATGATCAATTTTAACACTAATTTTGCAATTTTTGAACAAATTAATTTTGGAATCAAATATATTAAGTATTTGACGATTGAGACCAATTTTATAAAAAAAAAAAAAAAAAAGACTACTTTTGAAAAATGAGAAATATTTTTAAAATAATTCTATGGACTTAAAAGTGCAAATTTTCCAAAATTTGGGCGAGACTTGCACTATTGGACTGAAGCCCAGTGCAAGCAATACATAAATGGGTCCGACTATATACTCCTCCATATTTATTTAATACCCCTACCCACTTAATCTACCCATCATATTTTAAATAATTATTAAATACACCCCCCATAATATATCTACATTACCCCTACCTAAAATATTATTTTAAAATTTTGATACACCCACAAAACCCCCTTCCCCTTCCCCGCATTCTACATACTTCCTTCCCTCTTCCTCACTTTTTCACGCAACGGCTCAACTTCAGCACCAAAACTGTCAGCGGCCTCGAGACCGCCACGACCACCAGCGGCCTCGCGACCGCCAACTTCTAAAAGAAGAATAAAAAATAACACTACGTTTCAACAATATTTATTTGAAAAACAACGCATATTTCGGTAAAAACATATCGAAAAATAACTAATATTTTGACAAAAAAATCTTTTCGAAACCCTAACCATTTTACGACAAGTATGTGTCGAAACTCTAACCATTTTTCAACAAACCAGGTTCGAAAATTAGTGTCGGAATTTTTTTTTCAAAAAATGCAAGAATTGTTATCATCGAACTTATAAGTAGGGGTGTGCAACGGTCGGTTCGGTCCCCGAACCGAACCATACTATCCAAACCGTAAACCAAACCAACATTTTTTTATAAACCGAAAACCGAACCATACTTTAAAAAACCGTTCGGTCCCAAACCGAAATATTTCGGTTCGGTTTCGGTCCCAAACCGAAAACTGAAATTTCTTAGGCTTTTTTTTTCTAATTCAACCTAACTTTTTTTTTAACATCAAAATACTTGTATTATTCAATTATTTGCAACATTCCAACATCTAAATACTAATTTTTGCAAAAATTCATCTTCAATACACAAAATAAACACAACTCTTGAATAAAACCAAAACACAAAATCAACAGAGGTCATAAATACAACGAAAAGCAACCAAAAAGACGTCATCTTCAATTTCATGTAACTAATATTATTAATATATTATATTAACAATTCATAGTTATCATTATGTATTAGTATTAACTTATCTAACTAATATTTTATTTTATATATATATTTTTTTTTATTTATTTAATTATTTCGGTTCGGTTTGGATTTTACGGTTTTTTATTTGTAAAAACCGTAAACCGAACCGAAATAAAAAAATTTCAATTTTTAAAACCGTAAACCGAACCATAAACCAAAAACCAAACCAAATTTTATATTTTGGTTTGGTTTGGTCGGTTTTTTCGGTTTGGACCGTATTTTGCACACCCCTACTTATAAGCTAAAAATACGAAAATTTTGGTACACAATTCTTAATTCCATAAACAAAAAACAACATTCAAAGAAAAAAATAAAGTTATACTTCATCAAACAAATATTCAAACAAATGCACTTACACAAGTAGCGTAAGACTTGTATGTACACAATTTTTGTAACAAAACACGCTAACTAATGTTGCATCACCATCGTAAAGATTATAAAATGGTGGACAAGATGAATTTTCTCTTCTCCTCCCGTGTCTTCACCGCCCAGTATAACTTCTCTTCTTGTGTTTGTCTTTCTTGTGTCATTTGATATTTTAATGGGTGTCAAGTATTCAAATTTTTATTTTTTTTAATAATAAGGTTATAAATATCATTTAAAGAATATATTATAATAATTTAAAATTAGGGTGGGGTAAATAAAAATGGAGGGGTATATAGGTAGGCCCTACATAAATATGCCCCTTGAAGATTAGTTGATAGGTTTCATTATACATGATACGTAAGTTTAGTTACAAAACAACACTAGATTATGAACAATATATAGAATCTATGGCAAACTAAAGCAGTTAAAAATTCAACAAATAAAAATATATAACACAAATTTAATCTCTTTTATTTGAACATACTTCAAATATGCAGCAATATTGAATTATATACATACTTAAATCATCACCAAGATGTACAATATAATATACCTAATAAAATAAAATAGAGAAAATCATTTCAATAAGTTCTCAATAGTGAACATTTACAAGTGCTAGGCTCTATTAAAAAAAAAAGAAAAATATCTAACAAACAAATTGTCCGTCGTAATTAGGGACGAAGATATTGCAATCAAATTTTTTTAATTGTTATGAAAAATGCATTTTTTATCTTTTAACTTTTGTTTGATTTTTGTCCTATTAACTTTGTTCTTTTGTATTTCTTCCTATAAGTTATAAAATTTGTGTTTTTTGTCCTGTAACCTACTGTATCTGGTAACTCTTCCAATAATTTAGTCCTATAACTTTAAAAAAAAATGGTGCCAAGTCAACTTCACCGGATTACCTGTTGTAGCAGGTAACAGGGCAAGAAACACATTTTTTTATAAATTACAGGACTAAATCCTAAATTTCAAAGTTAATATGAAGAAAATCTAATTCAACCAAAGTTAAAGAGCAAAAAATGTGTATTTTTCCTAATTGTAAATACATGTGTTTTTTTGTTGCGTTTCTTTACCTCCAAGTGGTACCTGTGGTGTTCCACAGGTACATGTGGGTACATGTGATGTCATTATCAAGGTATACTCTCTTCTTTTCGTTTGTTCCGCAAAATACTAACACCTAAAAATCAACTGCAAATGGATAGATGAGAGCAAAAATAAAAGCTTTTCGATGCTTTTTCGGCAAAATAATTCTGTTAATAGAAAATGAGCGTTGTGGGATGAGTGCACGAGTCACTCTTTAAAAAGACTATAATGTCCATCAACTTAAAACTTTATCACTTCAAACTCCTGCTTCTAACCATTAATCAGCCATTCGCGCTCATGACGAAAGCGGCGGTTCGGAACTGAACTCGCCTTTTCGTTGAAATGGAGCCGATGCCGGTGTTCATTTCGGGACAACACCTTGATTTACAAATCAATTCATCAGAAGAGACCCACAAGCTCTTACCAAGTCCTCCACTACAACATAAACTCACCGACTCTTCATGCCCCTTAATCACCATCTGCCTAACCAACCCTCGCCCAAAACCCACTTCCGAGGTTATTTTTTTGTTTGTGGGTCTTGCATATATATTCCTTTTTCTGGTATTGGGCATTTTCAGAGATTGCTTTGCTTAATTATTCCGAGATGTGATATTCAGAGATTGCTTAAATATTTTTTATATTGGGCATTTTCTGGTTCATGTATGATTTGATGAGTACACTGTAGATTTAGAAGCAGATTTACAGAAGCATGCGCACCATCTGTTTGATAAAATGTGAGACCCAGAATATTGAAGAAAAACAGAGAATAAATAAGATGAAGACCTGGTTTTATGAAATTCAATCAACCCATAGAGGATCTCTAAACTGTGAATAAAAAAGAACTCAAGGTATGCCTAATTTGTGTAACAAAAATTAGCAACTCTTATTCTCTGAAAATGTATCTCTCTCTCTCTCATACTGATGTTTGGATATCAATGGTCTCAAACTGGCTACACCGGAGAATATATATCCTGTAAGGATGTGAGATGACTTGTTCATAAATAAAGTAGACAAGTAGGTGATGATATTCATACTTTTGATAACGTATTGAGGTAAATGTTTCCAGGTCATATATGAGGTATTAGTGGGGCATAGAGGGATACAGATCCGAACACCACACCTTGTGCTGTGGTACAATACGATGCCGTATTTCTACTTACCCAAAAAAAACAAAAAAATGTCAGCTTCGCTGTCTTATTTAAGTTCTTTCATTCAATAAGAAAAACAAGCAGAGTATTCCAAAATCAAGAAACCAGCACCATGTGCGGGGTAAAATACGACTCATTTGCTGCTTTCTTAAAAAAAAAAAAAAAAAAAAAAAAAGGACACCAATTAATCTGGTCTGCCTTTCGAAGCCTATTTCGAGTTCCTTGTCGTAATCTCTCCATTGTTTTTCTGTACACATATGATATTCAAAACTGGGAGCTCAAATATATGGGTGGTGAAACACATTAGCTTTTAACCAAGAAAAATTGTGAGACATTTAAATTATAGCAAAAAATTTGGTGAGTAAAAGAAAATCATCATTGTGCACTGCTGCTAATTTTCTATGAAGATTGGGACCAAGAATTGCAAATATTTAGAGGACAAGCAAAAAAATAGTCCTGTAGTATATGTAGAAATTCGTAATATCTAGAAACCTTCGCATCTACAATAATGCGGAAATCAAGACGAACAAGTTGTTTGAAGAAAACAAAAGGAAAGCTTGGGTTTTATGTTATATGGTATAAGAAATCTAAGCATACAAAATGTTCAATAAGTTGACAAATTGATAAAAATGCCCTTTGTATTTCCTATTGTATAAAGTTGTCTCGTATGTTTACTTATGTTGATGAAAATATCCTGCTATATACTAATGCCATTTTCTAAAGTAGAATCTAGCATGGAGACAACATCGGTCCTTTTCAGTGAAAGCCCGTCTAGAGAATTCAAATTAGAACGTGGACTGAGATATATCGCCTTTTGTATATTTAAATATTGTCGAGGTATTATATATTTATGATGAAGAAAGCAGTTGAATCAAGCCTATTTGATGCAATACAAGTTGGTACAAAAAAAATTCCAGTATCCCATCTACAATATGCGGATTGTTGAACATAAATATGAAATTCAAATTGTGTGTTTGTGGGTCTAACTTCTCATTAAAAATGTGTGACGTATTTATACAAATAGAAGCTCATCTAGATGCTTCTAGAGAATTATTAATTATTTGACCATTGAACGAACGGTACAAAATAAATCTTGGGGGCTCTTGGTTAACAACTCTTCAATGGTAATGAGAATGAGATTGAAAATTAGTGTAATTAGCATGATTCATGAGAACAAAATCATTATCTCTCTTCTTAAATAAGGTAATCACTACTCCATTTTGATTACCTTATTCTCTTCCTACAATCATCCTCCTCAATCATTCCCCCATTCCTCCACCAACAATCATTTGTTGTCAACTTTTATTCCAAAATTGGGGCATGACACTAGCAATGGTATCACCATTGGAACACTTCTTCCCCTAACATATCATTTTTCTTATAAGGGCATAGATGGAAATAAATTTTCATTCAAATTACCATTGAAGAATTGTTAACCAAGCGCCCCCCTGATTTATTTTTCGATCAAAATTACTATGTGAAATCTTCGATTTTCCTTTTCCTCTATCCCTATCCCATAGGTACAGAATCAAACGTTTCAGCTAAACATGTAACTTACCCAAGTTTTGTATTTAACAAAACAATACCATAATCATGCACGTCGTGAATACAAAAGACATTATACTGGTCGTTTATCACAAAAAAAAAAAGACTATGAAATGCATCACAACGGTATGGAACAATTTAGTTCCATTGAAGAAGATGAAGATAGCTTGGATTATTTTAAAGGAAAGGATCCCACGAGAGAAAACTTGAAAATCCGTTGAGATAACAACGATGTTGTTTGCAGACGTTTCAATCAATCAAATCAAATCCTTTATATTGGCAAAACCAAAAATGCCTACGTGGCATCCCTCTTTTTTATCCATCCCAACTTCCTTGCATTCTCTTTCAATATAGGTGTCCAAACATCTTGGCCATTGATTTAATTCATGGTTAATCTCGGCCGTTGTTTTTTGACTATTTTTCCTATAAATTTGGTCATTGCCCAATGACACTCATTTTTTCACCTTTGGTTCTCTTCTCCCATTTTTTTTTTTTTTTATATCATCCGAATTTGTTTTGGTCTTATCGAATCCGGATTTCCGATGGTTTTGCCGCGGGTGATCAATCGATGGGCATACCATGATGTAATTTTTTTTCTCCCTTCTAATTACAGTGGAGCTAATGTGATTGTATTTGCGTTGGTTTTTCCACGGATGATCGTTCGATGGTCATACCATGATGTAATTTATTTTCTTCCTTCTAATTATAATGAATTTTTTTTCTTGTATTTGATTTTTGGTTTGGATGCATGTTGCACCGTAGTGAATTCCGATTTTCTCATGTATCGTATGTTGGAATAACATAAAACTTATTTACTTTCGTTTGATCGAACACATTCGAAAAGAAAAAAAGTGAACCGAATGAGTTTGAGTTTCTGATGTTTGGGCCGGTCATCGTTACCGTGTTTTCGAATGTATTGACAAATGAATATACCTTTTGCGTGGTCGTTTGTGTTTGTCATCGTTACTGTTTTTTTCGAATGTAGGCAAATGAATTGATCGTTCGTCAAATACATATATACACAATGTTATAAATCCATAAACATTTCGACCTCAACTTTCAGAATACAATCTCATCTTTTCCCACTATCATTTTTTTGACGCTCGGATGTTAATGTATCGTGGTGAGTCGACATATTGTTTATGGTATGCAGAGTGTGTTGTTCGAAGTTCATATTTCCTATTCGGTCCCTTATTTATGTCTGCTATATTTTATTACCGCATTTATTGTACTTTTAAGGTATGATGTACACGATTATTATTCTTTTGGATGATGGCAGTTTTAAACATATGACCCCATCATTGGACTAATTTTCTCCCTTGGATTATTTGTAGTCTACATAAATTATATTAACTTGAATTGAATTGTGTTTAAATCTGTTATATATTGGACATTCTCATTAGTTGGAATTAATTTCAATGCTATATAAATTTGATTTAATTCAATTGAATTGTCTTTAACTCTAATAGTTATTTGTTATTCTTATTTTCATTCATAATTTAACTATTCATCTTCGGCCAAACATTTCCTTCATCTTTTAATAAAATTCTTGGAAAATTGTGGTACTTGATGTGCCGTTTAATGGGATTATTTTTAAATGGATTTATTTTTATTGGACCAATGTTGTAAAATTTGGTATCTAGATGTGTATTAGGAATGCAATTAGTCCATGGCGGAAATTTTAGGAATGCAGCAAGTGTGTGACTATGATTTAATTCTTCTTGATAATTTATTGTCCCTTTAATATAATTTAATATCCATATGAAAAATGTATAATTATAGAGTATAATGTTTTTTGCTAATTTTGTGTACCTTGATATTAAATTCTCCTTATTATTGGTTAGGTTCTAAAATATTTTATGTCTAAAATGGTTAATTCTTTAAAAAATACAATTTGTTTCCCTTTTTTTAAATAATTCGAAAATGATCCTACTAAGTTATGTTGTTGTGATTTTTCTTGCAATGTAACCATGATAAGGAATGTCAATCAATAAAAATTAAATTCTCTTTTTATCCAAGGTTTTCAAAAATTATTGGACCATTTTTTTATAAAATTATATCTGACTTTGTACGAGGTATCTATCCATGTATTAAGGATGCAACAATATTAGGCCATGGCATGGACGGCAGGAGCGTGTTGGGTGCTGTGACAATTGTGTGAATATAATTTAGTCTCCCTATTCCTCTAATGTTGTGAAATTTGGGATGTAGACGTGTATTAGGAATGCAAGGGAGAAGTCCATGGCGGCAATTTTAGGAATGCAGCAAGTGTGTGACTATGATTTAATTACTCTTGATAATTTATTGTCCCTTTAATATAATTTAATGTCCATATTAAAAATGTATAATTATAGAGTATAATGTTTCTTGCTAATTTTGTGTACCTTGATATTAAATTCTCTTTATTATTAGTTAGGTCCTAAAATATTTTATGTCTAAAATGGTTAATTCTTTAAAGAATATAAATTGTTTCCATTTTTTTAAATAATTCAAAAATGATCCTACTGAGTTCTGTTGTTGTGATTTGTCTTGCAATCTTACTATGATAAGGAATGTCAATCAGTAAAAATTAAATTCTCTTTATATCCAAGGTTTTCGAAAATTATTGGACCATTTTTTGTAAAATTATATTTGACTTTGTACGAGGTATCTATCCATGTATTAAGGATGCAACAATATTAGGCCATGACATGGACGACAGGAGCGTGTTGGGTGCTGTTACAATTGTGTGAATATAATTGAGTCTCCATATTCCTCTAATGTTGTGAAATTTGGGATGTAGACGTGTATTAAGAATGCAGAGGAGAAGTCCATGGGGGCAATTTTAGGAATGCAGCAAGTGTGTGACTATGATTTAATTCCTCTTGATAATTTATTGTCCCTTTAATATAATTTAATGTCCATATGACAAATGTATAATTATAGAGTATAATGTTTCTTGCTAATTTTGTGTACCTTGATATTAAATTCTCCCTATTGTTGGTTAGGTCCTAAAACATTCTATGTCTTTTTAAAAAAATATAATTTGTTTCCATTTTTTTTAAATAATTCAAAAAATGATCCTACTAAGTTCTGTTGTTATGATTTCTCTTGCAATGTTACCATGATAAGGAATGCCAATCAGTAAAAATTAAATTTTCTTTTTATCCAAGGTTTTCGAAAGTTATTGGACCATTTTTTGTAAAATTATATCTGACTTTATACGAGTTATCTATCCATGTATTAAGGATGCAACAATATTAGGTCATGGCATGGACGAAAGGAGCATGTTGGGTGCTGTGACATTTGTGTGAATATAATTAAGTCTCCATATTCCTCTAATGTTGTGAAATTTGGGATGTAGACGTGTATTAGGAATGCAAGGGAGAAGTCCATGGCGGCAATTTTAGGAATGCACCAAGTGTGTGACTATGATTTAATTCCTCTTGATAATTTATTGTCCCTTTAATATAATTTAATGTCCATATGACAAATGTATAATTATAGAGTATAATGTTTCTTGCTAATTTTGTGTACCTTGATATTAAATTCTCCTTATTATTGGTTAGGTCCTAAATTATTCTATGTCTAAAATGGTTAATTTTTTTAAAAATATAATTTCTTTCCGTTTTTTTTTTAATATTTCAAAAATGATCCTACTAAGTTCTGTTGTTGTGATTTGTCTTGCAATGTTACCATGATAAGGAATGCCAATCAGTAAAAATTAAATTCTCTTTTTATCCAAGGTTTTCAAAAATTATTGAACCATTTTTTTTTAATTTATATCTGACTTTGTGCGAGGTATATATCCATGTATTAAGGATGCAATAATATTAGGCCATGACATGGATGACAGGAGCGTGTTGGGTGCTATGACAATTGTGAATATAATTTAGTCTCCATATTCATCCAATGTTGTGAAATTTAGGATGTAGATGGGTATTAGTAATGCAAGGGAGAAGTCCATGTCGACAATTTTAGGAATGCAACAAGTTTGTGACTATGATTTAATTCCTCTTGATAATTTATTGTCCCTTTAATATAATTTAATGTCCATAAGACAAATATGTAATTATAGAGTATAATGTTTCTTGCTAATTTTGTGTACCTTGATATTAAATTCTCCATTATTGGTTAGGCCCTAAAATATTCTATGTCTAGAATGGTTAATCTTTTAAAAAATATAATTTGTTTTCCTTTTTTTTATTTTTTTATTAAATATTTTTAAAATGGTCCTACTAAGTGTTGTTGTGGTGATTTGTGTTGCAATGTTACCATGATAAGGAATGCCAATCATTAAAAATTAAATTATCCTTTTATCAAGGGTCTTCGACAATTATTGGACCATTTTTGTAAAATTATAACTTACTTTGTAAGAGGTCTCTAGCCATGTATTAAGGATGCAACAATATTAGGCCATGCCATGGACGATAGGAGCGTGGTGGGTGTTGTGACAATTGTGTGAATATAATTTAGTGTCCATATGACAAATGTATAATTATAATATAATGTCACTTGCTAATTTATGATGTCTCTTACTAATTTAGTGTCCCTTGATATTAAGTTCTACTTGGTATTAGTTAGGCCCTAGAATATTCTTTATCTAAAATGTTAATCTTCTAAAAATATAATTGTTTCCTTTGTTTATTTTGTTTTTTAAAGATAATTCGAAAATGGTCCTATTAACTATTGTTTTGGTGATTTGTGTTGCCATGTTTCCATGTTAATTAGTGCTAATCATTTTTAGTACAAGTTTAATTATTCCTCTTCAGCCAAATATTTCATTTATCTTTTGATAAAAAAATTGGAAGCTTATGGGACTTGATGTGCCGTTTAATGAGATTATTTTTAAATGGATTTATTTTTATTGGACCAATGTTGTGAAACTTGGGATGTAGAAGTGTATTAGGAATGCAACAGTTTTAGTCCGTGTCGACAATTTTAGGAATGCAACAAGTTTTTTTACTATGATTTAATTTCTCTTGATAATTTATTTTCCCTTTAATATAATTTAATGTCCATATGATAAATTTATAATTATAGAGTATAATGTTTCTTGCTAATTTTGTGTACCTTGATATTAAATTCTCCTTAGTATTGGTTGGGTCCTAAAATATTATATGTCTAAAATGATTAATCCTTTAAAAAATATAATTTATCTCCCTTTTTTTTATGATTATCGAAAATGATCCTATTAAGTTTTGTTGTTGTGATTTGGCTTGCAATCTTAACATGATAAGGAATGTCAATCAGTAAAAATTAAATTCTCTTTTTATCCAAGGTCTTAGAAAATTATTGCTATTCATTTATGCTTAATATTAAGAAGAAGAAGAAAACAAGTTCCTCAAAGTAATCATAATTTCAACAAAGTAGTTTCAATAAAGTAATTATGTGAATTTAAGCCATTAACTTTTACTTTATGACAACGTAAGTACTTTTTTATTTTGGGCTGACGAATTAACCAATTGCATATATGCAGACTAAATGTCATGTGATGCTTGGAAATAATTGATGCCATATACTACGCATGTCTGATACTGTGTGATTAACCAATCGTTGTGGTTTTGATTGCAGAATAGAATTGAAAGTTTCATTATGCGACATTCATTTTTTCTTTTTGGTACGGAAGATATTTGTCAAATATCTTTTCAAACTATCTTCGCCAACATTAAAAATATTTATTTCTATGTTTTAGGGTTCTCCCGCATTGAAATACCTATACATGTTGTCATTTTGGTCCTCTAACTTTTTCAATTAATAAAAAAAACTTGAAGGACCAATATCAGTCATATTGACTACGGATTTCTAGCGATTGTTTTCTATTTTTTTTGCTAGTGTCTCTTCGGTATTATATTAAAATTCTTAAAAAATATTGTTATAGAAAATCCGAAATTAGTCCTAGATTATTCCTAAAATATAGGATATTCTTAAAACGTGTGCCGAGTTTTTAAATTAATCTAAAATTAGTCCTATAGGATATTCCTAAAAATGTGCGCCGAGTTTTTAAAGTGGATGACTAAAGTTCTTAAAAAATGTTGTGTTAAAAATTCTGAAATTAGTCCCAAATTCTTTATAATATAAAAAATTCTCTCAAGTTTTTGAAATATTTCTAAAATATCTATAGGATAATAATGCAACTTATGCATTCTTCTGATACTTAACTGTAATTATTTATGGGACCAAATTTAGAAAAACTATATGACCTAAAATATCTAAAGAAGGACCGTTGTTGCAGACCGCCTGTTCTCATGGGACCAAAACAAAAATTATAATTGGGTTAAGATCCATATATCCTTCTCTATCTTTATACTTGGAGATTTATATTTTTATTTGCGTGATACTGTTTACCTTGAGTGCCCTATGTACTTTATCTGTGATTTTTTTATATGGGGTCAGTATGTGCAAATAGTAGTGGAGTTAGAATGGACTTATATGTATAGATATGTAATAATTTTGGTCCACACTCCTTTTGGGTCCTTTTATTTTTCTATGTGTGTATTTTTTTTTTCAGATTTGTTGTCATCCATTAATTTAACTGATTGAGGCTACAATTTTTTGTGAACATAATTGCAACTTATGCATTCTTTTGGGACTTCACTACAACTATTTATGGGACCAAATTTGGAAAAAACTATGAGACCTAAGATATCTAAAGAAGTACCATTGTTGCGAACCGCCTATTCTCATGGGATCAAAATTTAAGATTCCCACGTTAAGATTCGTATATCTGTGTCTATCTTTATATTTGGAGATTTGTATTTTTTTTATTTGTGTGATGTTATCTAACTTGAGTGTCGTCTATACTTTGTAAGTGATTTTTTGGTATGTCATCAGTTTGTGCGGATAGTAGTCGAGTTATAATGAAAATATATGTACAAATATGTAATAATTTTGTTGTACTCATTTCCACTTTTGACCCACTTTTTGCAAATTTGTAGATATTGGACTGAAGATAGAATTTTTTTGGACCAAAATCACAGCTTATGCATTCTTTTGGGACTTACTTGTAATTATTTATAAGACCAAATTTAAAAAATACTACGAGCAATGAAATATAAAAAAAAGCACCATTGTTACAAATCGGTTGTTCTCATAGGACAAAAAATTTAAATTTTCCCTGTCTTTGGCATATATCTGTCTCTACTTTTATATTTGTGTATTTCTATTTTTTATTCACGTGATGTTGTTTAAGTTGAGTGTCGTCTATACATTGTTGATATTTTTTTATATGATGTCAGTCTGTAAGAATAGTATTCGAGTTACAATAGAAGTATATGTACAAACAAGAGAATAATTTTGGTCCACATTCATTTTTTGTCCTTAATTTTATTAAAATATATATATATACTCAGTTTTCTTCCATCCATTAATTTTATGGTCCTCTAACTTTTACATATACATACACACACACACACACACACATATATATATATATATATTAGATAATAGAATCGTGGTATCAAACTTTTTGCAATTTTTTTGCAACTTTTTGGTCCTTTTTCTTTTTTACAATTTTGTTCCATCCATTAATTTTATGATCCTTTAACTTTTGTTCCATTCATTGATTTTGATAGTGTTCACATATTAAAAAGTTTATTTAAAGAAAAAAATGAATTGACCCTATTTTTTATTTCTAATTCTTGCTTTTATAAAATATATTGGTTATACGGGAAATTTTGTTATTTTAGGATACTATTTATGATTGTTTGTAAAAATAGGACACTATCTTTGAGGGCGCGTAAAATTGAGAAAATATATAAAAATAATTGTTTCTTGCTTATATGAGTTAATTTAGTTATGAATTATAAGGTACGGTTTATTGTATACAATTCAATTCATAGTTCAGATAATTTGGCGATGGAATAGAAACATAATTAGCCTCATCCTGGTATTACGTGTTTTAACATTAAAATATTAGTATTGAATGTATGTTTTGGAATTAAATTATTTCATATATGAACCATTTTATAATTATTTTTAGATACATTTTACTTTAACCAATTAATGTTCTTTAAATTAAAATTAATACTATTATTTTTACCATCAACTAAATTAGATATAACGGAAAAATTGTTATTTAGGACACTATTTTTATAAGTATTTGTTCAATTAAGACACTATTTTTACGAGCTTAAAAGATTAAGATAATATCTTTACGAACTTGCAAAATTATTACAATATCTTCACAAACATGCAAAACTAGGACACTCTTTTTTATTTTGTCCAATTTAGGCCAAATTTTATAAAATATGAGTCAAATAAAGTCTGATTATGATATGCCAAAAAACGTTAATACATTTGCCAAAAATAAATAATTAATAATTAGATAACCAAATTAATAAAAACATATTTATATGATGTTCTTAAAAATAAATTTAACATTTTTTTCTCAGATTTGCGTCTAAGCAATGAGGAGTTGAAGAACTGCGCCTTAATTGAGCTTAGGCAACTATTGCAGATAAATGAAAGATTCAAATCAATGCATGTATCTGATTGTAAGTTTTTTTTTTACATAATAATTAAATTTGTGAATTCAAGGACGTTTTATATGTTTTTCAAGTATTATTTTTCATATTCATATTACAATTAAAAATAATGGTACCGCGTATTATAAATATTTAGGTTACTAAAAAAATTTAAACAAATAATTACATTAAAATTCAACAGTTTTACATAAAAGTTTACTTCCATTTCGCAGGTTTAGCACTATAATTTATATTATGTGATTTTAAGCGTGTATATACATATATATTATATATAGGTTTTGTTGGGAGAAGTATTGTTGCACAAAATAGAATACAACAAAAAAATATCAATTTTCAGGATGATAATGATTCCACGTAATTAATTTTTATCTTTTTTTTTTAAGTATAAATAATTATTTTAACTAGAATACAATATTGGGTAGACTTTGAATCCCAAGTAAATTCAAGCCTATGATATGATGGACAATTTTACATTCAAGTGCGGTAAGGTTGATGATACGATAAACAATGACAGTGCACCGTGTGTGTACATGAAGTCAATTACCATAAAATAAGAAGTTTGATGCCTCAACTTGGAAACAAGCCAAAATTCTCCCAATTATACTTCTATGACACCAAAAATAAAGTCACGAATAGAATAGATGCAGTCAAGTAATATCATTGATAAAACATTATACTTAAATTTATTTTTCTATTTAGTTGTTTTTACATTTTTAAATGCAATATTTTGTGATTTCATTAACGTTTTATATATTTTTCATTTACAATTTATTTTTTCATATTACAATTTTAAAGTAATAATATCATGTGTAATAAATGTTTATGTTGCTAAAAATGTTTAAATACAAAAATTTCAACAAAGTTTAACAGATTTACAAAAAAAATGTTTATTTCAAGTCCGCGAAATTTCGCGGGTTTAATACTAGTAAGGGAGTAAAAGTGAAACGTTCATTCTTCAGAAAACTTGAAAAGTATGGATTGATGATAGTGAAAATTTTACACTAAAAACCAATAATACTAAAAAGTTTTTATTATAACTAACCCACACTTTTCAGTATAATCACCTCACAGTTTTCAGTGTAAACAACCTTAAATGTTGACTGAGTGGACCATACACCTGGTGCATGGTGTGCTGTCGTAGGCACTCAAAAACAAATCACCTAAACTAACCCACTAATGTAGTAGGGTAAGCAAGGGGTCGAACCCACGAGGAGTAGTGTAATTTAATTAAATAAATCGTGTAAGAAATAAATAAAATGGGGGGGTGTTTTGGATTGATGTTATATAACTACTAAAAATGTAAAACAATAAAAGGAAATCAATAAATAAAAAAACGTTCTAGTTCTCGAATAGCTTCTCCTTAAATAATTCTCCACTCAATTAAGAACTCGCAGTATTTTTCACTCTACTTGAATCTTGCCCCTAGACCAGTGGTACGACCAAACTAGTCCGAATGTTTCTTAAATTTAATTAATTAGAAGGTACGACCCCCAATTAACCTATCCCAATAAACAACCCCGGAATATATATTCGAGATTCAATTTATTGAATGCATTAACAAATCTAAACAATAAAACAAACTAGACTAAACGGAACGTCCGAATCATACAACCTAGACTTCGTTATCCCTACGGTGTTCTACCCCTATTTGCTACTATGATTACATGCATATAATAATTACGGATTATATCATGTAATCTAGCTATGAATACTAAATTAATCAAGCAAGGTGATTAAATTTACAAAATTAATAAATATTTCATGCACAACATAAATCAAACAACGAAGAAATCAAGTTAGAGTAAGAAAAACCGTCAATTATTAAGGAGTCTCAAATCATCGAGGTTCCGCATCTCTTCGAACTAGAATAAAAATTAGCCAAACATGTCTATGAAATGTCACGAACTCTCACGTCTCTCATGTGTATGTGTGTATGCGTACCTTTTTCTCTAAAATGTCCACCCCTCTTAATAAATATCCTCTAACATATTTGTCATTAACTATCATAAAAACTAATATTAGATTTAGAGATTTAACCAGCTTAATTGGTGGACTTCATGATGAGATATTTATCTCATAAAAAATTATGTGTTGAAATTCAACATTGAGCCACCTTGTTGAGCTACGTATTCACCTTCGACCCAATCCATTTGTACTTCACTCGCATCTCCATGTGTGGCTTGTCTCAAGCTTTATCAAAAGGCTCCTAAATAACCTGAAATTCATAGAAAAGTACATCATCAAAGCAGGGAGACCATAGTATCATAAGTCGTGCAATTACGAGCAAAATAAAGAATTGTTGTTATAAAACAACCATTCAAAGCACACAAAATAATATAATTACGGCTCATCAGTGCACAAGAGACTTAATCATATCTCGAGCACCGTTGATGGCGAAGAAATCAAGAAGGACGAGTTGGTAGAGAGATCAAATCAAAAGTTTAGGTTTTGTTTTGTTTAAAGTTAGGTTATACATCTTCGGATTGCTACAATACTTCAATAAATCAACTAGAATGCTACAAATAAACACCAAGATGCAATTATAGCAATTTTCATCTATTTCACCCGATGTTTGAGGTTTTCATCTTGGGCTTCCAATGCATACTGTTGTCCCGTCAAAAAATTATAATGTTGAAACAGAGAATTCGAACGGGAAAAATATATATTATCGTGTATGTGCCTTAGAAAATGATATTTTTCTCAAAACTCTTCATATTTCATTCAAATTGAAACAAGAAATAGACAAAAATCATCTTCACTTCCACTGTCTCCGCTTCGCATCTTCACATCATTTTACACAGCCTCGTGCATCTGCCCTTAGCATTGCAAAAAAAAAAACAGTTGCATAGGGTGCAACCTGTGCTTACTATAATTAGTGTGTATACATGTATACACGTACACATACTATATATCCCTACAATATCGATATATTATAATGGAATTAAAAGAGAAAGAAAGAAAAGATAGAATAAAATTATAAAATTGAAGGGCTACAGTACTCTACTATCCTGTCAAACCAAACACCTTCGTGATAATAATGGTAAATAACCAAGTCTACCATACACATCCGACTTCCTCTTTCAAAAGAAACAAACATTCGCCACAAAATATAATTAATTCGCATACGTGGCAGAAAATTATTCCTAATTAATTTGACTATTATTAACAGATAAAAAGTCTTACATGATAACTCACAACAGGTGGCCATCATTTCAAATTGAACAATCTAGCTACCATATATAGCTCAAGCTTTTTTGTGGACGGTGCACGAATTAATTAGCATTTGGTACGTGGTTGATTGACGTTAATCTTCAATAATTGAACCATTCTCTATATAATTGGGAATTACAATGCTCATCAATACAGAATATCCTTAATATTTGATCAGAAATTGAAGCATATATGGCTCCAAAGTACTTTGTTGTTCTTGTGTTTGCTCTTGTTTGCACCGCTAATGCTCGGAAGCTGCTTTCGTCTGAGGGCTCTTTAAATGACGATGAAAAGTTTGTTGGCGGTGGAATTGGTGAAGGAATTGGCGGCGGACTTGGTGGCATCGGAAGTGGAATTGGTGGCGCCGGACTTGGTGGCATCGGCAGTGGAATTGGTGAAAGAGAAGGCGGAAGCAGTGGGTGGGTTCGTACAGGAGTTACTTATGAACGTGGTGTAGGTAGTGAGCAAAGAGGAGGACTTGAAGGCGGACTGCTGCCATGAACTCCGCTTATATAATAAAAACTAGTGTCACAATTATTATATAATAAAAACTAGTGAGTCTCGTCTTTACAAATATTGTAACTTTACATACATGATCCATAACTCATGACCTGTTGGAAACTGCCTACTATATATATATATATTAATATTATCGTGTAATTTTTTATCTAAGTATAATGATAAAGTTTATTTCGAAATTTGGGTTTCACCAAATAGTTTACTCTCAACCTTATTGTTTATAAATTCCATATTATTATATAACAAATTAAGATTGAGAAAATTATAGAGCGAATACTTGGGTGATTTTTCAGGGTATTGTCAAAAATGTTAAAACTACATATACAACGAAAGATTTGAAAACACTACAAAAAACTCGCGTTTTAGCGACCGGCATTAGCGACCGCCTAGAAATCGGTCGCTAATTTGATTGATTAGCGACCGATTAGCGACCAAAGGACCGAAGTGGTCAAGTTGACTTAAATTAGCGACCGACTCATCAGTCGGTCGCTAATTTAAGACCGATTTTAGCGACCGCTTTGACCGCTTGATCCGACGACGTTGCTTTATGGAGATTAGCGATCGTCCATGGAGGTCATTAATCCCGAATCCCAAAGTTGGCAAGTGGGAAATATTGACCCGGTTTCGATCCATTGTTTAGTGACTGCCCATGGCGGTCGCTAATCCCGTAAAGGCGGTCGCTAAATGTTTATTACAGAACAGGTTCTGCTCGTTTTCATTCATAATTTTTTACGTAATCTTTTTTAACTCAGTTTTTATCCGTTTAATCTACGACGAAGGTATTTTTGAAGTGGTGGTAGGAATCGACTGGTTCTATATCACATTGTGCTCGTTGCTTCAACTTCACCGTACATTTTTCACACTTTTACCGTTTAATTCTTTTGTTGTATATATTTTCATTTTTTTGTAAGTTTTTAGTATGCATGCTTAAATGTATAGTTGTGATATAGTATATATGATTGTTATGTTGAATTAATTATGTGAAAAATAAATATGGATAAGTCTATTTATAGTCAAAACTCTGCCTAAATTCTTGGAATTAATTAATATGTTGTGTTTGGTTAATTTATTATGTTAATTTGATGGATATATGTTTGTTTACAGTCGAAATTCTGCCTTTTTTTATAATTAACTTGTTATTTACTATTAATTTGAAACTGATGGGATTTCCAGATCGTGGTTAGATGTACTCAATGCCTCGTATGATAGGAAGGGGGCATGAATCTTCAATTTTACCATAAAATTGAAGAATTTATTGAGTTTGCATATAGTCATCCACACTATCTTGATCGTTTTCATCGGCTTAGATGCCCGTGTAATGGAAAAAAATGCAGGAATATGCAATACTTGAGCATTGATGAGGTTAAAGCTCATATTTTTAGGGTTGGTTTTGTTTCCCGTTATTACAATTGGACCAGTCACGGTGAAGAGCGTTGGAATATTGATATCGACACACTTGAAAACTTTTACACTCAGTGGAATATTGGTGAACGATTTAAGATTGGTGGTTCAAGTCATGATCCGTATACTCGGGAGGAACCAACCATGGAGGAGGCCCATGTTCCATTTACTCATCAGTTCAGACCTTTGGAGGAGGTGGATGAAGCCTATAGGTACCACATGATGGTTAATGAATCTGTGTTGGGTGGTCACACATCTATGGAAGAGGAACCAAATCATCGGTCGAAGAAGTTTTTTACGATGCTAACAACTGTTGATCAAAAGTTGTTTCCTGACTGTGATACCGAGACGCAGTTGTCATTTAATGCGCAGATATTGTCCATCAAATCCGAAGGCAAAGTCAGTCAAAAAGTCTTCAATCAATTTGCAAAATTGTTCAAAAAGACTCTACCTAAAGAGAACATTACGCCTGAAAATTTCTATCAAGACAAAAGGTTGTTGAAGAAGATGGGTCTACCGTTTGAGAAGATTGATTGTTGTACAGACGGTTGCATGTTGTTTTGGGCACAGGATGAGAGTATTGATCAGTGCAGGATGTGCGGCCACCCCAGGTACAAATCATCTGGTCGCACTAGTACAAATTAGACCTTAGAAAGCGGTTGATTTTCCCCTTAGAAAGCGGTTAAAACCGCTTTCTAAGAAACAGCTATGTTAGTCTAAGAGAGCGGTTAAGAAACCGCTGTGCAAGGTAGGAGCTAAGAGAGCGGTTTTGAACCGCTCTCCAAGAGGAAGAACTAAATGAGCGGTTAAAAACCGCTCTCCAAGTGCCACACTAAGAGAGCGGTTAATAACCGCTATCCAAGCCTCACTCTTAGATAGCGGTTAATAACCGCTCTCCAAGAGCCTTTTTTATTTTTTTTTATTTGTTTAGACAGCGGTTATTAACCGCTCTCCAAGATCTTTTTTAATTTTTTTTATTTATATATATAAATAAACTTGCTTTTTTAACCGTTTTTTTTCAATTATATATATATTTTTTTCAATTTTATATATATATATATATATATATATATATATATATATATATATATATATATATATATATATATTTTAATAAACCTGCTAATATATACAAAGTTACCAAAACACATATACTAATAATTTATTCGTAACATCAAATAAATATAATATAAGATCCAATAACATGAAATATTAATTCATCACAAATTAATATATAAGTTATATGATGCTACCAAAAGTTATAATAATGTTACAAGAATCGATTGTAAAGATACCCAATCCAATCCATCTTCCATTTCTCCATTCGAGCGTTGTTGTAAAAAGGGATCCGAGGCCTATGCACAAACTGCAAATTACATAGAAAATTTAATTAAATAATAAACATTTTTTATTCAATCATATTTAAAATAAATCGATAATCGACTTACTTCTTCAGGAATGGTCGTCCGAGAAGTCAAGATTATATCTTCAATGTAGCAACACACAAAATGTCCACAGTGATTGCCATCTTGCTGCCTCGGAACCTATTGATTAAAAATTACAATCATGTACTATGACTATGATTATTTTCTATTGATTTGCTAATTTTCTAAAGTAACTTACCTTAATGTTTTTCCACAGCACTTTACTAATATTGGTGGTATCTGATTTTTTACCTGGAAGACTAGTCTGATACATTGCCATCACACTATATAATTATTTTAAAAAATAAATATACATTAGATATGTATAATCTTAAAAGTAAAACAAATCATAATATGAGAATATTAAAAATTAACTTACGTACCCTTCCATAAATGTTATAAGATCGGGACGATGTGTATACACCCCATCCGTAGCTGGATCCAAATAATACACAGTAAGATCCCTCATTCTTATGGCCAACATCACCCAATGATCACTACATTATATTAATAAAATTAAAATTAATCGCTTGTTCGTATAAATAAATTTTTTTATGAAATACTTATTATACTTACCCCACATTGTTTGGCCAAAAAATGAGATGGTCTCTCTCTCTATATTTCAACATATGTTGAACAATGTCGTTCATATACTGTGTCCTATTACCAAAAATGCTACACACTTGGGGGCAGATGAAGGAATATTTTGCACTTGCAACGACATCTACGGTTAAATATACCTCGCCCAAATACCTTTAACCAACATACGCTAATATTAATATTTAATAAGTAAGTTAAACTATAAATGAAGTAAATGTTGAGAATTAAGTAAACACACCTGAGGTAAAAAGTCATGGTAGTTGCACTCAACCACTTGTCACCGAAGACTTCTTCGACATAATCTCGTATGATGAACTCCTCATATCCAACATAGTTAAAGTAAGCATTAATGGGCACTGTGATTGTATTGAAGCTGGAGGACACCATGTAGTGCACCGTACTCATTACAGTGACATCGTGGGGTACGTCTCCGGCCAGGGGGTACCCTAATCGCCGTCTGCGCACACCAACAGTTGGTTCCCCTGGTCTCTCCCTCTGTGTAGTCTTTTGTGGAGTCGGGAGTATCTACAATCAATATTTGTAATATTATTTAAAATAAATTGACTTATTAATTACTTTAATAACATGTATTTTACCTTTTTTGTGAGAGAAACCAAGTTTTGCGGCCATTCGAGGAAATGCCCGATCGCGTCTCCGACTGTGGTGGCCACATCTTCTGGTTTTGGCAACAGTGAAGTCTCTTGTCCAATTTCAGGTACAGTGAGGTTGACTTTCACAAAACCAGGAGTGATTGGGCGACCATGGATCACTCCACTGGAGCTATCGAACAACATTCCAGTGGCCACCAACCGAAGAGGATAATCCAAATAAAGGTAACAAAGAGTCGTCTGTTCGAAGAGAATATTCAGTTAGAAAATTTATACTAGTATTTAATTAAAACAAATACGAGATACATCTGATACCTTGGAGACGTTTTGAAGTGCATCATGAACGTCGTCTGAAGCATTGTTTCTAACAGCACTCTCTCTAGCCTCAGCGGAAAACATAGGAGCACTGTTTTCACAGCTAGCACCACTAGATGACATCCCGTATCTCATTCGATGGTTTGATATCATCGAAACTTGTTTAGCTAAGTCGGCAACCTGTTCTGAAAGTTGATCCACCTTAGACATAGCCGCCATACCAGGTGCCATACTCAATGATTTCTTCGTGACGCCAAATCCAAGTCCCCGTATGCGTCCGGGATGCTCCTGACAATTTATTGCCCGTGCAAACAGATCATCAGTCCCCACAGTGCGAGCCTCGTCGGGCGTCATGCTCTGAGATATGCGCTCCTAAATAACAAACAAATATTATTAAATCATTTCAAATTAAATAATAGTTTATAATGTTAAAGATAAAAATAATGGATGAATTACCGCTTCATCAATGATATGCTGTGTTTTGGGATCGGGAACATTCCCATCTCGAGTCTTTCTTGTAGTCTGGAATAACTCATAACGGGTAACAACAGGTGCACTCTCTCCACCTTTCCTTTTTTCTTCTTTCTACGATAATAATAAACATGTAAAAAATCATTAAAAGTGAATATATATTAATGAAGTGAATGATCATAAAAAAAATTAAAAGTTAGCAAATCTCACCAAATCTTCCCTAATGCGTGCATAACCTCTGGAAGATCCACGATATCGCGCCTCCATATTCTTAGCTTGTATGCTATTTCTGTTACTTTTTTCCTACAGTGTAATATAAATACGATAAATACTGAAAAAAAATAATAGGTGAAATAACATTAATCAATTTTACCTTGAAATCATCAAGCATAGATCTACGCACAAACTCCTGCCAATAAGGAGCCACCATAGGGGATTCCGCATAGTCTTTAGGCGGCGTAGGCGAATACAAACCAGTCTTCGGGTCTCGTGCCTTATTTCTCAGAAAAGTCCGAAATTTTTTTACCTTATTTCCAGCTTGTTTAAGTATATCATGCTTCTTTGTGTGATCAAGGCCGATGAATGTTGACTGCATATACATATAGAATATAACAATTTATATTTAGTAATTTCACATAAAAAAATAAATTATACAACAATTTTAATATGCACTACAATTAATTAACATACCACGAGCTCATCCCATATCGCTTCCTTGAAAGGAGTCATCTCAGGCTTACGCCAGTCATTGCATGGCAGCACGATAGGGACAACTCTCCTGACTGCAGACCCAATGAAGTACGCCAACTTTGCACTCTCTGGTCCTATCGGCTGCCCATACTCATTGAATGATAACTGCAATTCAATAATATCATTAGGTCAACAGACAATTAATTAATATAATATCAATTAAACTGTTCAATTGTATTAAAATTACCTTCAGTAATTTTCCTTTGCTACGGTCTTTTTTCAGTGAAGTCATCGTGACTATACCCCTCTTGCGCTTCTCTCCAGAGCTACTAGAGGTGGGAGCATCAGTGTTATCCTGTCTTGTGTCATCATCTCTGTCATCTGGATCATCTCCATCATCTACACCATACATCCATCGCATACGAGCAGGACCACACATCCTTGTCTCGTGAACCAAATGAACGGTTAAGTGAATCATTATATCAAAAAATGAAGGAGGAAAATACATTTCAAGCTCACAAAGCATCCCCACAATCTGTCTCTGAAAACCAAGCAATTTTCTAGGATCAATAACTTTGCTACTCATTGCCTTGAAGAACCAACAAAGTTTTGTTATGGTTATGCGCACATTTTCAGGCAAGATAGAACGTATTGCAATGGGCAAGAAATTCTCCATGATGACATGATAGTCATGCGATTTCAGATTCATCAACTTCACGCCATTATCTGAAACAAGTCTCTGTATGTTGGACGAATAACCCTCTGGTACTTTCACATCCTTTAGTGTTTGAAGAAGAATTTTTCTCTCACTCTTGGACAAGGTGTGTGCAGCAGGAGGTAATTTCGGTGGTTTACCTTCTTCATACACAGGTGCCAGTTCAGCTCTTATACCCATATCAACCATATCCATTCTTGCATTGTAACCATCCTTAGACTTGTTATCAGCTAGCAGAGTATTGAGCAAACTAGCACAAACATTCTTCTCAACGTGCATTAGATCAATGAAGTGTCTAACATACAACTCTTTCCAATAGGGCAATTGAAAGAAAATTGATTCCTTCTTCCAGCCTCTAGTTGGGAGACTCTTTGCAAAGTGTTTTCCGTATTGTGTGTTGACATTCTTCATCTCGTTCAATACATCTGTACCTGACAATAAACGTGGTGCTCCACGTGTCTCAATTGTGCCATCGAATGCATCGGCCATTCTTCTGTACTCATGTGTTGGCTCCAACCACCTTCTATGCCCCATATAAACAGTCTTCCTACAATGACATAAACGAATGTGATCTGTGTTCGTGGTACACCAAGGACATGCATCGGCCCCCTTCACACTATATCCAGATACATTCCCATAAGCGGGGAAGTCATTGATAGTCCCAAACAACATGGCCTTCAACTTGAAATTCTCCTTTCTATAAGCATCATACACATCGGCGCCCTCATCCCACAGGAGCTTCAAGTCCTCTATCAAAGGAGCCAGATATACATCTATGTCGTTACCAGGTTGTTTGGGTCCTGATATCAATATAGACAACATCATATAAGTGCGCTTCATGCACAACTCCGGTGAAAGATTATAAACCATCAGAATCACTGGCCATGTACTGTGGTTGGTACTTTGGATACCGAACGGATTCATTCCGTCAGTTGAGAGTGCAAGACGCAAGTGTCGTGGCTCGTCACCAAATTCTGGATGTCTGGCATCGAATGTCTTCCACTGGGGTGAATCAGCAGGGTGTCTTAGCATTCCATCATCGATCCCATGATATCAAGTTAAATTTCTAGCATCCACACCGCTACTATACATTCTCCTGAACCTTGGTATTATTGGGAAGTACCACATCACCTTCGCTGGAGATTTATTCTTCAGATATCTCTTCTTCCCACACTTGGGACATTCATCGAGGTCTTCGTACTCCTTCCGAAATAAGATACAATCACCCGGGCAAGCATGAATTTTCTGATGTGTTAACCCGATGGACTTAAGCATTTGCTTAGCCTCATATGCTTTCGTAGGCAGTACATTTCCATCGGGTAATAGACCACTAATTGCTTCCAGCATACTTGAGAAGCACACATCAGATAACTCGTGTGCTGCTTTTAGGTTGAACAATATCAACACAGCTGACACTTTTGTTGCCTTCTTACACCCGGGCCAAAGGGGCAATCCAGCGTCATCCCTTAATTTTTCAGACATATAAGGGTGATCTCGCAGATTGGTGTCATCGCCACTCGATGTATCAACATTCGGTACATCTCTGAAACTATCCTCATCCACTGTATCTTCAAACCTAAAGTCAGTTCTTATGTTGCTAGAGCTACATCCATCTCTTCCCTCACCATGAAATGTCCAAACGGTATATGTTTTATCAATACCGTGACACATCAAGTGGTCAAACAAACTTTCTCGACCACTAACAGTTTTTCCATTCATACATTTCCAACACGGACATAGAATGTATCGATGGTCGGTGCAGTGTCTAATTGCATGATTACAAAACTCTTCCACCCCATTCCTATACTCCTCTGATAATCTATCTACCCGAACCCACTTTCGATCCATATAGAACTAGAGATGCCTATATAGATTAATCGAAAAACACACGTGTTGAGTCTAACATATTAATCCTAACATGCACCCTAAAACAATTTCATCTAAAATTTCAACATATGAATCCTAACATGCATTCTAACAATTTCATCTAAAAATATTCTTAAAGCCTTCAATATTTCCCATCTATAAACCTCTTGAAATAAATTCTAACATTTTAATACTATAATTAGCATGCACACTAAAATAATTTCATCAAAAATTCTAACATATTAATCCTAACATTCATTCTAACAATTCCATCTAAAATTATTCCTAAAGCCTTCAATATTTCATATCTATAAACCTCTTGAAATAAAGTCTAACATTTTAATACTAATTAACAAATATACATCTAAAATTCTAAAAAATTATAATATGTCCATCTAAAATTCTAACAAATTCTAACAATTTCATCTAAAATAATTTTAACATATTAAACCTATATAACTTGCAACAATTTCATCTAAAATTAATCCAAAAGCCTTCATACATATTCATACATATTCATATTCAAAAGCCTTCATACATATTCATACATATTCATATATATATATATATATATATATATATATATATATATATATATATATATATATACATATTCATATATATATACATATTCATACATTATACATTTTCATATATATACATATTATTCATATATATACACATATACATACATATACATTTTAATACATTTAAAATACGTATTATATACATACCTGGAGGAGGCGGCGGAGGGGCGGCAGCAGTGGAGGGGCGGCGGCAGTGGCTCATCGCGTCGGGGGCCTATCCGCGTCGGGGGAGGGCTGAGCGGCGGCGGCGGAGAGAGCGGCGGTGGCTGGGCAGGGGAGGAAGAGGCTACTAGTGCGGTGGTGGAGGAAGGTCGACGACGGCGGTGGGGGTGGGGGAACCGCGTAGTGAGGAAGAAATACGCGTAGAGGTTAGGGATTTTTAGTGGTCAAAGGGGGTAAATATAGTCAAACGCTATGCAAGAAAACTCCTAAGATAGCGGTTAAAAACCGCTCTTTAAGTTTCACTTGGACAGTGGTTTTAAACCGCTCTCTAAGTCCTCACTTAGATAGCGGTTTTTAACCGCTTTCTTGCACTTCCCATCTTACACAGCGGTTTTAAACCGCTCTCTAAGACTAACCCTAAGAGAGCGGTTAATAACCGCTATCTTAGCCTCTTTTTTTTTAATATAATTATGTAAAACCGCTCTCCAAGCTTTGTTTTTTAGAGCGGTTTTTTTAATAGCTCTCCAAGTCCAAATGTGTAGTAGTGTCGTAAGAAGGACAAGAAGAAAGAAAAGTTGAAGGCATTTAAGTCGATGTATTACCTTCTTCACTCCTCGTTTGGAGAGATTGTATCAGTCTAGTGTCACTGCTAAAGACATGACATGGAACGCTGATGAGTGTTCTGATCCAGAATCTGGAGAGATACGACATCCGGCAGACTCGGAGGCATGGAGACACTTTGACAGAGAGTTTCCAGATTTGCGAGTGAGAAGAGAAATGTAAGGTTGGGTATGTGCACCGACGGTTTTGCTCCATTCGGAATGCCTGGAAAGAAGTATTCGTTGTGGCCTGTGTTGTTGACTCTGTACAATCTACCGTCTTGGTTGTGCATGAAGCCACAACATATCTTTTTTACTATCTTGGTGCCTGGTCCACAGAACCCTAAGCATAAGTTGGATGTCTATCTTCAGCCACTGATTAAAGAGTTCTTATCTCTGTGGCATACGGGAGTGGAGACCTCATTTTCCTCGGTGGTGATTCTGGTGAGGTGGGATCTTCTACTGCATCACCACCATCAACTTCGGGATTTTCTTCTGTTTCATTTTGGTCAACTTCTGGATTATCTTCCGAATTTGTGAAACATTCTCTTCATCCTAATTCCACTTGGCTTGCTCGTCAAACACAACATCTCTGCTAGTAATCAACTTCTTTGTTTCAAGATTATAGATTCTATTGTCTTTGGAGAGAGTGTTATAACCGAGAAATATTCCCTTCTCTGATTTCTCCTCCAACTTGGTTCTTTTCCGATCTGGTACATCCACATAGCACACGCAGCCAAAGACTTTAAGATATCTAGCAGAAGGTTGTCTACCACTCCAAGCTTGAAATGGTGTTTGATCGGGAACAGCTTTCGTAGGACACATATTCAACAAATAGACAACAGTATTGACTGCTTCAGCCCAAAATTTCATGGGTAATTTTTTTTCATAGAGCATGGATCGTGCCATCTCCATAACTGTTTTATTTTTCCTTTCTGAGACTGCATTCTGTTGTGGAGTATATGTTACAGTCAACTGGTGTTCTACTCTTTCTTCTTCACAGAATTTATCAAAATGATGGGAGTTGTATTCAGTCTCTCTATCACTTCGCAGAGTCTTCAACTTGTGTCCACTTTGAATTTCTACAAGTTGTTTCAATCTCTTGAAAACACCAAAAATTTCATATTTTTCTCTCAAAAAATAAACCCACGTCATTCTCGTAAAGTCATCTATGAACAACATGAAATATTAGCAATTATTTAAGGAGAGTTTTCTCATAGGACCACAGACATCCATATGCACCAGTTCAAGAGGTTTAGTAGCTCTCCATGCATTGCCAGAAGGAAAAGGTTGCCTATGTTGTTTGCCTAACATGCATCCTTGACAAACAAAATTTGTGGGTTTTATAAGATGCAAATATGATATCATACCTTTTTTCTGAAGGAGTCTCAAGGCATTGTAATTGAAATGCCCAAATCGTTGATGCCAAAGTACGGAGTCGTCCTCAATCCCTGACATGACTTTTGGATAGTGCCAGAGTACAGGAAAATTTTGGTTGCTTCCCATTTTTACTTTGGTTATCTCCACTTCATTTTTCTCATCAAAGATTTTACACGAGTCACCCACAAAATGTAAAGAATATCCATGTTGCATCATTTGTCCAACGCTTAGCAGATTTTGATGCAAAGAAGGAACTAAAAGAACTTCTTTAATAAATCTGGTACATTTCTTTGTTTGGATAGCCACCGTGCCTTTGTCTTTATATTCCACCAATACGCCATTTCCCATCTTTAATTTTGTATTGACCGAACGATCAATTTTTGTGAAGATGCTTTCATTTGCCGTTATATGATTGCTGCAAACACTATCAATGAACCATATGTCTTTGATTTGTTCTTCAACACTTTGACAAGAATAAAAAAAATGCTCATGATCTTCGAGATAGTTATCCTGCTCATTCTTCTCCTTGATCCTACCAAACTTTTTAGAGTTTGTATACTGGGGCTTTCCTTTAAAGAAACAATCATTTTCTAAATGACTTGTCCTTTTACAAATACCACAAGGAGGTTTTCCTTTGAAGAAACAATCATTTTCTAAATGATTTGTTCTTTTACAAACGCCACGGGGAGGATAGTCATTTTTTTTAGCTTTCGACTTGTCCTTCTTTTGTGATGAACCACCATTGATTTTTCTCTTTCTTTTCTGATTATTCAGGTTGACTTTGGATTGGAAAGCATTTTCCAAGGATTCTCCATTTCTTCTATTCAATCTTTGCTCATGTGCCTGCAACGATCCCATAAGTTCTGCAAGAGTTAGTATAGATAAATCCTTGGATTCTTCAATCGCGGCAACAACGTGGTCGTATTTCTCGGTAAGGCTGATCAAATTTTTTTAACAAACCTTGATTCTTCTATAGTCTCTCCATATGATCTCATTTGATTTACAAGATCAATTACCCTGGTGCTATATTGGGTAACATTCTCAGTATCTTTCATTTTAAGATTTTCCATATCTCTTCTCAAGCTTTGAAGCTTAATTGTTTTGATCTTCGAACTCCCTTGAAATTCTTCCTGCAAGATCTCCCATATGCGTGCTTTGGATGTGATGGCTCTCATTAATCTAGGAAAAATGGCATCACTTACTGCTTGTTGAAGATAGAATAGGGTTGTTGCATTTTTTTACTGCTCCTTTTTCTCCACATTAGCAGAGGTTTATGATGGAATTTGTACACCTTTTTCTACCACATCTCATAGGTCTTTTGATAGAAAAAAAAGGTCTTCATTTTATTACTCCAAAAATCAAAATTTTCACTAGCAAAGATTGGAAGTGGTTGAGTTGTTCCAATATTTGCCATATAACGTAATGCACGATTTTCGAACGTGGCTTTGATGCCACTTGTTGTAAATTTGGAGAAGAAAATATGAAGTAGAAGAATTTGGAGTGATCTGTAGAGAATTCTTGTTGATTACTTAATAAAAATGAGTACAAGACATCCGCCTATTTATACTAGTGTGGTCATCAAAAAGTTGGATGTACCCACACTATGCATGCATATGCATTTAATGAAATACATGAATACTTCCATGAGCGAGTTTGACCACCACATTGCATGAATCTAAGTAATGAGTTTGACTGCAGAAAACACAATGATGCATGTACATAATTAATATATTCATTATGAGAAAAAAGGCATTAACTCTTAATAACATCCTTGAATATCTATCTGATATGGATCACTCTTCTAACTTTGTTATTTAATTTTTTTATCGGTAAAAGTAAACATATTATAAAAATTGAGGTATAAGGGGTACTCTAATCCTTACAATATTCAAGTTCTATATTTCCATTTTACTCTAAAATTACATGCAACAGTATGATGGGTTACAATTTCACTCTAAATTTGAGACGTCAAGCCTAATTTTGCCTTCTAAATCACTCTTCTAACTTTTTATCTTGCTCTTAGTTTGTGTAGTATCGGAATGCATGTATATTTTGTTATTAGTTTTTACATTGCATTACATTTAGTTACCCTACAATTAATTATATATATACTCCCTCCGTTCCATAATAGTTTTCTACATTACTGTTTGCACATGTTTTTAGAAAAGAGTTGTTTATTAATATTTAAAGTGATAAAATAGATGTTTTTGGTTATAGTGATGGAGGATATAATATTCAAAAGTATTGTGTTTTTTTTTTGCCAAAAATAAATGTAGCAATTGAGTATGGGATGGATCTTTTCAGCAATATATATAGTAAACAACTTTGGAACGGATTAATGTCTAAAAATAAAGTAAGAATATTATTTGCAGTGAATATTTGTTATGATGATATCAAAGTGATTTTGGAAGTACTAGTTTGCTGATTTTTTTATTTTCAAATATTATATGCTGATTTAATTAAAATTTATATCCAACACCCTTGATACTGATAAAAAAAATATCCAACACCCAGTGTATGAATACTGTGAGGAAGCTCATAATCTAGAATCAACGTTGTCGATTTCAATGAAGTTACAAATGAAGAAACATTGAGGGGGATTATCTTAATGTGGGTTACTCAAAATTTAATTGTTTTGAGTTTTGAGGGGCTGCTGATTAACGTGGAAAACAGCAATAAAAAGAAGAAAGAAAATGAGAGAAAATGGAGAAAGAAGGATTTGCTCGTCGTGAGCTCGTTTACTTTAAATTTGAAGGGGGGTTCGTGGAGTCACACTCTTTCATTTGATCGGAGTGGATTTTTTTCAAATCATCTTCGGGAGGTAGAAAGGGAATTTAGGGATTTCCATTGTATTAGTTTGATTATTTTCCCCCTTATCTCATCGTGTGAGGTAATATAAGTTGAAAAAAAAAAAAAATTAGTTGCATTCTTGTGCACACAAAAATTAGGGGATTTAAACCAAATCCGTCCTCTATCTTTTCACCTTTATCAAAATGGTTTTCTATTTATTTGCTTTATCAATTTAGTCCTGTATCTATTCAAGTTTCGCCAAAATGATCCTCATTGACCTAAAAATGTACAAAACCTCACCGTTTTGGTCCTATATTTATTTTCTTTACCAATTTAGTCTTGTATCAATTCACATTCTCCAATTAGGTCCTACTTGATCCAAAAAAATAGGGTGAATTTATAGTTTTGGTCCTAAAAGTGTTTTGTGTAAACCAAAAGTTCAATTTTCCCATAATTGAAGCGCTGCAGTACTATACTGAGTCTCAGACCAGAAGTCTTCATGATAATAATGGTAAATAACTAAGTCTACCATACTCATCAGACTTCCTCTTTCAAAAGAGACAAACATTCGCCGCAAGATTTAATGAATTCGCATACGTGGCTGCTAATTATTCCTAATTAATTTGATTATTATTAACACATTAAAAGTCTTACATGATAACTCATAACAAGTGGCCATCATTTCAATTTGAACGTTATTCTACATATATAGCTACCACATATATATAGCTCTAGCTTTTTTAATTTCTGTACCGAAAGAAAGAAAGAGAGGGTGCATGAATTAATTAGCATTTGGTACGTGGTTGATTGACGTTAATCTTCAATAATTGAACCATTCTCTATATAATTGGGAATTACAATGCTCATCAATACAGAATATCCTTAATATTTGATCAGAAATTGAAGCATATATGGCTCCAAAGTACTTTGTTGTTCTTGTGTTTGCTCTTGTTTGCACCGCTAATGCTCGGAAGCTGCTTTCGTCTGAGGGCTCTTTAAATGACGATGAAAAGTTTGTTGGCGGTGGAATTGGTGAAGGAATTGGCGGCGGACTTGGTGGCATCGGAAGTGGAATTGGTGGCGCCGGACTTGGTGGCATCGGCAGTGGAATTGGTGAAAGAGAAGGCGGAAGCAGTGGGTGGGTTCGTACAGGAGTTACTTATGAACGTGGTGTAGGTAGTGAGCAAAGAGGAGGACTTGAAGGCGGACTGCTGCCATGAACTCCGCTTATATAATAAAAACTAGTGTCACAATTATTATATAATAAAAACTAGTGAGTCTCGTCTTTACAAATATTGTAACTTTACATACATGATCCATAACTCATGACCTGTTGGAAACTGCCTACTATATATATATATATATTAATATTATCGTGTAATTTTTTATCTAAGTATAATGATAAAGTTTATTTCGAAATTTGGGTTTCACCAAATAGTTTACTCTCAACCTTATTGTTTATAAATTCCATATTATTATATAACAAATTAAGATTGAGAAAATTATAGAGCGAATACTTGGGTGATTTTTCAGGGTATTGTCAAAAATGTTAAAACTACATATACAACGAAAGATTTGAAAACACTACAAAAAACTCACTACATATAGGTAGTGAGCAAGGAGAAGGACTGCTGCCATGAACTCCACTTATGTAATAAAAACTGGTGTCACAATTATATTATATTATATATAATAAAAACTAGTGAGTCTCGTCTTTACAAATATTGTAACTTTACTTGCATGTTCCACAATCTCACTGTTGTAAACTGCCTACTATATATTATCGTTGAATTTGTATCCCACATGTGCATGTATATCACGTAATAAATGCTCCACGTTACTATACTAGTTCCTTTGTAATTTTACTCTGTATGTTCCATAACTCATGACTTGGTGGAAACTGCACTGCAAAAAATTATTATATACCGATGGACGTTGATCCGTCGTAATTACCGACAAATAAAGAAATAAAATAAAAATAGAAATACTGATGAATCCATTGGTAATGACCGATGAAAATATAACCAGTCGGTAATTATCGACGAATAAAATAAAAGATACCAAAATTACTGACGGAAACTCAATCCGTCGGTAATTGCCGACGGTCAATCTGTTAGTAATTACCGATAGCACTACAAAAAAACATAAAATTACCTACGAAAATTGTCAATATAGCTACGAAATTTCTATCAAAAAAATTCATAGTAGGGACTACCTACGAATTGCCTACAAAAATTTCTAATTGTATAGACATCTTCCTTCTCCTCTTACCAAAAAAATTTCCTACGGAATTTGTTGTAGGTAAAATTTGTAGTCAAATATGAGTTGTAGGTAATTATACCTGGGGATTTTATTTCGTATGCAAATTAATTCCGTAGGCAAATTGTTTCTAGGTTGAGAAATGTAGAAGCTTCCAAAATTAGAAAATTTTGTAGGCAATTCTTACTACGAACTTTTTTGTTGGAAAAAATTTGTAGGCAATTATTTATTTTCTTGTAGTGCAGGTTTCTAGCGGATAAAATAAAAGGCAACATAATTGCAGATGAAAATTCAATCGTTGTTAATTACCGACAGAAATTGAATTTGTTGGTAATTACTGACGGATTTTCGGCGGACAAAATAAAATTAAAAAACAATAATATTAATTTTGACATATTAGTTGATAAATTTCCATCTCAAATCTGTGAAAACATGAAGATGGATTTTCCGTCTTTAAATTATTCTTTAGTGATAAATTCTGATTAATTATTGTAAGTTTTGGATTACCCTTAAATTCCATTAATAAAAGTTGAGAAAAAAAAAAGCAATAATAGTTACTTGGTGAAAAAAAAAATATTGAAACACTAGTTCTCACTTGAATTAAAGAGGAATATAGGGAGGGATTTAAAGAGGGACAGAGGGTTAAAGAGGGATTTAAAGAGGGGGGAGACCCTCGACAAAATAGGTCTCATTAGGGTCCCCCTCGGCTCGCCCCTATTTAACTAACGAGGGGAGTGTGCCCTCAGCTACTAACGAGGGGGTTGCCCTCATCTGGTTCAAAAACCGGACCCTCGTTTAAGCTCTCATTTGTTCACGAGGGGGACGCCCTCGTCTCGTTGTGCTTGAGGTTGGCGAGCACGGCCGCCCTCGCCTAGGCGCGCCCTCGTCTCGCCCCTCGTTCATTCACGAGGGGGGCTGCCCTTGTCTACCCTCGCCCACGTCTCGCCCCTCGTTTATTCACGAGGGGGTTGCCCTCGTCCAACCAAATTTAAAAAAAAATCGCGGGCTGCGTCAGCGGGGCGGGCAACCCGACCCGACCTGCGCGCGACCCGCCACCAACAAGTTTTGAACCCGTGACTTCCCTAGCGTGGGAGACCTATCGCCTTTCTCCTTACCGTTTGGGCAAGACTTATCATTTGAAATAATTTCTATTATAATAGTATATATATTATTTCTTATTTTGTTTTCTTTATTAAAATATTTAACTCATATTTTATTTATACCTTTAATTAATTAATATTATTATAAATCATTTTATTTACCATAACACCTTCAAAATTAATTAAATTAATATATCATTTTAAATTACATACTTTAAATTATATTTATTATGATTACACTTTTAATTAATTATTATATATCATTACAATTATGGTAACAACTTAAAAATGATATTTATATTATTCTCACATATAAAATGAAATTAACACTTGCAAAATTATATTTTCACTTATGTATATATCTTTTTAAATATAAAAAATTAATGTCCTTATATATATTAATTTTTTTAATTAAAATATTTTGAATATATTATGGCTAAATTAATCAAATATTACTTATAATTAAAGCACATACACAGATTAACCTAAATAATTAATTAAAAATATTACTAAACACAATATATAGCTTCGGATTTCACAAACATTAATGAAAATAAACATCTCGAGCATAATAAAGACGATGCAAAATAATTCATACTCCAAGAAACATTCATCAAACATTCATGAAAATAGTTAATTCATACTCCAAGCAATACTCTCAAACATCAGGATACCGGTCCCTTGCCACGGCTCGAACCCGGTCCTCGGGGTGGGGGATACTCATCGGATGGAGGCGGGGGTAGTGGTCTCAGGATCCCTGTTGTGATGCCCGCAACCACGCGGTAAACTGATTTTGGAAGTTTTGGGTCATCTCCTCACGCAGTTGCCGTTGTCTCTCTTCCACTTGCTCCAACAATCGTCGATTCTCCTCAGTCGTCTCTCTGCGCGTTCTCTCACGCTCCTCAGCGAGTAGTCGGTCCACATTAATTTGGCTATAGGCTCCAATATGAGTCCCAGCTGATGTCCCGCCTGGGCCGGAGACTATGCGTCGGGACTTTCCCAATTGTCCGAGCTCACGAACTTTACCTTGCTTTTTCCTCACAGTCTTGACGTACATCTGAGATAACTCTGGAAGACTGGGTTCAGGAGGTTGCTCGTCAGAGTCAGAGGTAGGGTGCAATTGGGAGACCCTCGCTTGTACATCAGCCTGCACATTTTTTTAGAGAATTATTTTTCTAGATATTTAAATATTCTTAATATTCATATATATTATTTTAAAATGTAACAAGAATACTTATCAATGTATCAGATATAAGGTCGTATGTATACTGTCTTGGACCACGATAGTGGAAGTGCTCCACAATTTCTCAATTTGTGGCGGGGCGTCCCTTCTTCCTCTCTTATAATTTAGAACATGATGATTAAAACTTAAAATATGTATACATATTATAAAAATTAAAATAGTGTGGTATCAACAAATGACTTACAATATCCAGGGTAACCTCGACGGCACCACGAGATCCACTTTTATGGGTGGAGATGCCAGTACCCGGGCCAGCAGGCTCAAATAGTCTGTTTCGTCTACATTGTGCGGATCTGGCTTTCACGTCATCTCTGTCCCAGTACGCGAGCAAGGCCTTCCACACTTTTGTATCCCACTGTGGCTTCATACCCTTCAACTCTCATTTTCTTTTCACAGAGTTCAAAAGATCTACATATCTTTCAGCAGCCCTTTTCAGGAACAAGTGATGCACATACTGGGTGGAAGTGACAGTAGGATCCCACCTAGCCTCTTTCTGATAAACAAAGATGTTATTATGTCATACAATAATATCATTATAAATCAAATGAATATATACCTAAAATGTCTCCCAGTACTCCTGCAGCCTTTCTTCGGAAATCATCCTGAAGGAGAAGGCACCCAACTCCATATGTCTAGCCATGATACGTCTGATCAGCTTGGAGACCGGATTCGAAGGCATCAAGCTGTAAAACAAGTTTGTAATACATAATTAATATTCACGGATATATATTCCTCAAAATTCATAAAAATATTAAGTCTAACATACGTATCGTAGGCAATATACACATCTAGTCTCTGTCCGACCATTTGTGAATCCGACTGTTCTTTAGAATTTGAGTCGGTATACTGCTCAGCTTCCTCGTCATCAGTCGTGGGGATTAACGGAACTGGCACTGGTATGTGTGGTATAGGCACTGTGTTCCGCACCCCACTAGATCGGCCTCGATCCCCGCAACCTGTACTCTGTCGCCGTCCCCCGCTAGAGCTACGATCGGATCCACTCATCTGTAAAATTTTAAACATAACGTATTAATTATCATATAATTGATCAAATAATCAAAGTTTAGGTGCATCACGAAATAATTTATAACACCGAGATAGCAATTAATATAATAACATATTATCACATAAATGATCAATCAAAGTATAGGTGTACACATTAAATAATTTCTAACATCGAGATAGTAATTACTAAACTACTTAATATTCATCTGAGTATGAATTATGTTCATCATCATCGTCTTCTTCCTCCTCTTCATGTTCTTCTTCTTCTTCTTCTTCTTCAACATCATCATTCTCAATTTGAATTAGTGCACCACTGACATCTGCCAACACGATAGGATCACTGTCTATTTGCACATTATTCATTTGTGAATCAATCTTATCGTCTCGGAACGGGGGTAGCTCTTGTTCATTCCTTTTATCAATTTCTACTAAGGATTTCGGTTTGACTTTCCAAACAGCAAGCCATTCATGATTTCGCACCCCCGGGTATTTGCAATAGTAAACTTGAGTGACTTAGTTTGCTAATACAAAAGGATCATAACGGCCATATACTCTTCTCGGATTAACATCCACAAGTTTGTAGTTAGGATGTATTCTTGTTCCATTTGGCACGGTAGGATCATACCACTCGCACTTGAACAGAACCACTTTTCTCTCAAGTCGTCCAGGGTATTCCAACTGTAATACTTCTTCAAGGATCCCATAGAAATCATTCTCATCTGAATCATAGTTTGTCCCCTTGATACAAACTCCACTGTTCACAGTCGATTTTAATTCACCATAAGTGTGTGTGTGAAATTTGTATCCATTCACGTAATACCCAGGATATGTGGTAACACAACTACAGGACCGCTGGAGAGTATCCACCGGTTCTGAATATTGTTTACCTTAACCTATAGTTGACAAGAATATTTAATCCTGAGTCTATGTATATATTTTATTATTTATATAATTTTATCAACTTGACTTACAACTTGTTCAAACCATGACGCAAACTGATGTTGAAGTTTATCATCTTGTTCAGCCCTAGAGAGATTCGGTTGAACACTTTGAAGTTGATGCATAAACATACTACAAGAGGGATGATGTATAATATTATCATTATAATGATGTTTTGTAATAATTATAGATGGACGATGTTGAATATTAACTTACTCAACATACGGTTGCACCTCGTTACAATTCAGTAACACGTAGGTGTGAGCTGTATTTTTCTCTTCATCTACAATATATCTTGTATTCTTCCGTCCAAGTGGTCGTCCAGGAGGTATAAAAATTGATGGAGTACCGGGTTGGGGTTCTTCGGTGCCACGACCATCGTAATTACGAGGTACATTATGACGCCTCGTCAGAACATGATCCTCAAAGTAGTGGAAACATAAAATTGATGCTTCTTTTATTAGATATGCATTTGCGATCGAAGCTTCAACATGAGCCTTGTTACCCACACTGAGTTTTAAATTGTGAAGATACCTAACCAGAAGCATCAATAGTGAGTATAATAACTGCAAATTGTTCAAATATTTGAAAGTTGTAGATTACCTCTCAAATGGATACATCCATCTGTATTGTACAGGACCAGCCACTCGTGCTTCGTATGCAAGGTGTACAGGTAGATGCTCCATCGAATTAAAGAAGCTGGGTGGAAATATACGTTCCAACTTGCACAAGTTTAGCGGGATATCTACTTCCAACCGAGTCATGTTCTCAACTGTAATCGTCGTAGAAGTCAACTCCTTGACGAATAAACAAACTTCAGTTATAGCTTTCCACATGTTCTGTGGAAGAATTTCACGGAAAGTAATCGGGAGTAGCCTCTGCATAAACACGTGACAATCATGACTCTTCAACCCAAACATTTTCAATTTTGTCCAGTCAATAGTTCGAGACAGGTTGGACACATAGTTATCAGGAAACTTTAGCTCATCTACCCATCTGCACACAACATCATTTTGTCTCTTATCAAGTGAATAACAAGCTTTGGGGTACTTTCTTGTACGTGGACATTTCACAAGTGATGGACGACGACAATATTCATTAAGTTCATCTTTGGACTTATTCGTGTCCTGTGTTTTCCCTTCCACATTCATTACAGTGTAGAACAAATTATCAAAGAAGTTTTTTTCAATGTGTATCACGTCCAGATTATGACGGATCAACAAGGTACTCCAATACGGCAAATCCCAGAAAATACTTTTCTTCTTCCAACCAGTTTCCAATCTCTTGTTGTGGGCCTCGGCACAATCTTCTATCACTTTTTGACATCCCACCCAATTGATTTCATTTAGGAGTGATTCACCTGATCGAATGGGTGGTGGTGGGTCATCCACTATCACATTCTTTCTGAATGCAGTCTTGTTTCTCCGATACGGATGGTGTCTAGGTAAGAATTTATGATGGTTGTCGAACCACGACTGTTTACGACTGAGCCTCAGAGTGAAAGCATCAGTGTATTCTCCACAGTAAGGACAAGTTGTCCGTCCAGCAGTGCTCCATCCAGACAACATTGAGTAAGCTGGAAAGTCACTGATGGTCCAAATTAGTGCAGCTCGAATCAGAAAATTTTACTTTGTAGCAACATCGTACGTTTCCACCCCAATTTCCCACAAATACATCAAATCACGGATCAACGGTTGTAAAAAAATATCCAATTTATCCTTAAGATTTTTAGGATCAGGCACTAGTACCGTAAGAAACATGAATTGATCTTTCATACACAACCACGGAGGTAGATTGTACGGTGTCACTATCACTGACCATGAGGAATATTGTTTCCCAGACTGTCCGAATGGTTGAAAACCATCGGTGCTTAGGCCCAACCTTATGTTCCAAATCTCGGAAGCAAATTCAGGATACGAATTATCCAGGTGTTTCCAAGTCAATGAGTCTGCAGGGTGACGCATAACACCAGAATCATCGTTAGAGCAACTTGTATGACATGTCATATCTTTTGCAGTAGCAACGGACTGATACAATCTTTGCAGTCGAGGAATGATAGGAAAGTAGAACATCTCCTTGTAAGGCTTTTTCTTTTTCCATTGACCATCAACACCACGCTTACGGGGTTTAAACTGTGGATGACCACAAACCTTACAATGTTCAAGTTCACTATCATTACCCCAATATATCATACAATTATGTGCACAACAATCAATCCTCTTTATTGGAAGACCCATCCTACTCATTAGTTGTTTGCTATCAGAAAATTTCCTGGGCACTAAATTTTCAGGAGGAACAATTTTCCGAATCAAGTCAACAACTTGATTATAACCCCTCTCAGACAGTCTATTTTCAATTTTAATGTTCAACAGTCGGGCGTCGAATGACAATTGTGAGTGTGTTTCGCAACCAGGATACAAATCCTGGTTTGCTGCACGCAGCATACTCATTTGGGGGCTCCTCATTAACGGGTTCATCTTCCACATTTCCAAAATGAAAGTTAGGACCAGTTAGGTCAGTGATCATGTCATGGTACGAGGTAGACCCTGCAGTACCATCTACTCCGTACGAAGTCGACGCCGACTGATCATAGTTTTGGTGTGGTAGATAACCTCAATTTTGTTCACCGTGTAAAACCCAATTGTGATAATTGGGCATAAACTCATTTATATACAAATGTGTTTTCAAGTCAATTGATGCTCTAAACCTCTGGTTCCTACATCTAGATTTCGAGCAGGGACACCTAATATCTCTTTCACTCATCCAATCAGGATTGCTAGTAGCGAATTGTATAAACGATTCAAGACCAATAAGAAAGTCGGGAGCTATCATTCCATTAATTGTTCTTAGACCATACATCCAACTACGATTTGAATAACTCATATTATAATCTGTTTCAAATTAAAGAATATTCAAAATTTAATAAAAATTCAATAAATCAATTATATTTAATCATCCTATTGTTAATTAATTAGTTAATTTAAAATTTCGGCAGAGTTTCGTTTATTTTTATCATATTCTCCAGTTAACTAAGATCCTATAGTGCATCCATTTCCGACTTAATTAAAATTAATCAAGTCGGAACGAACATTCTACAGCTAGCAAACAACTAACAATATATCCATCAACCCCCTCCACTCCAACATATAACTAATTAACTAATTTATTCGTCAAACTAATAATTATGAAAATCAATGTAAATAATCGAACTTCGATATTTATCACATGAATATATATATAATTAAATATATATATATATATATATATATATACATATATTATGCAAATTAATTTAATTAAATACAATAAATATATATTAGCTATAATTATTTTTAATTAATTAATTAATAATATAAATACATTATCAAATTAAATAATTACCCACTAATTATAAATAACAAGCTAAAAACTACATAATTAGCAACTAATTAACACCTATACATGCATATATACATGCATATATACATACATATAAACATACATATACAAGAAATTAATTTGTATTTTACAGATTATTTAACGGATTAAAACAAAAAAATAATACCGTACAAATGTTCACGGGGACGAGTAGGCCAAAACCCGACCGGTGGGGGTTGTTTCCGGCGACGGCTGAAAATGGGGGAAGGTGGGGGTATTTATATCTGATTTTTACCGAGGGGGTTAAAGAGGGTAAACCCCCTCTATAATTCCCTAGTTTTTACCGTGAGCGAGGGGCTGAGCACTCGGCAAAGTGGGCGAGGGGCAGTGCCCTCGGCTCGCAGCACCGCCCAGCTGGGCGAGGGGCGCGCACTCGTTAAGTCTCGAGGGGCCCCACCCTCGTTAACTCGCGAGGGGAACGCGCTCGTGCGGTCCGAATTTGAAACTTACCGAGGGTTATGCACTCGTTAACTAACAAGGGGGACCCATCCCTCGTCTCGGCCCTCGTCTAGTTTCAAATTTGTTGGCCCTCGTCTCGCCCCTCTTTAGGGACGAGGGCAAACATTGCCCTCTTTAACTCCCCTCTTTATTTCTGCTTTTTTTTGTAGTGTCTGGAACATCAACAATGCTCGCAAGGGCAGTAAAACAGTACCATGTATAAATAAATCCTCTTACCAAGAGACAGAAGAAATAGGTTCCCTAATCCACTTACTAATTCGGGTTCGATTGTCCTACTTTTACAAGCTTGTAAAAAATATTGTCCTACTTTTATAAGCTCAAAAATATATTGTCCTACTTTCACAAACATAAAGACATATTGTTCTAATTTTTCAAGCCCGAAAACATATTGTTCTTAAAACACAACCATACCTTACTTAAGGGCCTAAAAAACAGTTTTCCAGCTAGTCTTGATCATCAGAAAATGTTGTCCGTACAGGCCTCAACTCCTCTAAAAATCTTCATATCTCCATCCCAAACTATATGCGCCAAATTGCATTACCCTTCGACGGAACATTGTTGGGTGTGAAACGCAATTTAATCTGGACGGAGTCAGGAATTTTGGACAGGGGCTCAATTAACATTACTCTAAAGATGAAATATAATACTACATGTATCAAAAAAATTCCATAAAATTGTCAAAACTTCTACTTCCATTAATTTAAATGGAACAAATTGACTTTTGCTATGTTTTGGAGGAAGTTTTAATTGTTACGTCTCAGAAGAGGTGAATACATTCGTCCAACTTTTATCTTTTAATTATTCTATTGGTTGGACGATGAATGTTTCTAAAAATTTACTGAAGTGTTATTAGGTACTAGAATGTTGTGTAATTTATATAACATATTGATTGGATCGAAGAATGTTTTTAAAAATTTACGAGAGTGTTATTAGGTATTGGAATATTGTGTAATTTATATAACATAGTACATTTAATATAAATGTGCAAAATATTGAAAATTTTAAATTAAACTCAGAAATTCTTTAATTCTAAATTGTTCAATCTTACATTATAAAAGTAGACACTCGCTACTCCATCTGCTGCCAAGTGTCGCCTTAACATTACACCACGTGTATTTAAAGAAACCTAGCTCCTAATAAGCCTCGGCTCTCTTCTCTACTCTTAATTAATTAACTAATCATATTAATTGGAGATTAGTACCTGAAGAAATGGTTATCAAGTATTTGGCTATATTCATGATCATTATTTTAAGGGAGAACTTGAAAGAACTTCACTCTCAAAACGTCGAATCTTTTTTCATTTGTTTTTTCAATTGTATTAATTGGATAGGTAATTGAAGAATTGGTCTCACAAGATTATAGTAACGTTTGAAGAGAATCAATCAATTGAAGGAGAGTAAGAAAGAGAAGAATAAGAAAAACTCAAATGTTGTTAGGAGGTAATACGTTTTCAGTTTCAATTATACGGATCACATTTATAATGTGTATGCGATTTAAGATATAGAGTTTCCACATGTTAGTTCTATTTCTAATTTAAGAAGGTAAGACAGTTGGAATTTTTAGTGAAATATTCAACATCTTTTTAATGTTTGATTTTTTGAGATTATTCAGACTCTAACAAGATTAAAATTTTAATACATAGACAAGGATATGTTGGGTGATGACCACACTCTGCAACTTCTTTCGGTGCTATGAGTTACTGGGTCAAGTGGGATTCATCGCTAAACCAACAACCGATGCATGAAATTAAAGTCACATTTGAAGATAATCTATTGAAAGAGAGTAAGAAAGAGAAGAACAAGAGAAATTCTAATTTTGTTTAGAGGTAATTACGCTTTTAATTTCATTTATAAGTATTAGTTCACATTTATATTATGTGTATGTAATTTAAGATATGAAGTTTCCATAAAGCAAAGGGTTTACCATGATTTTCGCAAATTACAGTTTAATCTAATTATTTGAATCGTTCCTAATAAAACCTCAACCTAAAATTTGTTAGCAATTCTAATCAAATGGCAGATTTCAATTTGCTCGAAATTAATGATTAATTACACGTTATTTGAAATCAGTCTAAACATAATAATGTAGTTAATTTTCCATTGTCAAATAAGTGAAACATTATTTTCGGACAATAAAAAAAAAAATTGTTGGTTCGAATTGCAAAAAAACATTAAATTTGGGTTTTATTTGCAAATATTTAAATAATTAGATTATATTGTAATTTGTGAAAAAACTGTGGTTTTATTTGCAATTAACCCAATTTTAATATTTAGACAAGGAAATCTTGGGTGAGGTGCAAATACTTAGCTTGAGATTCGGGTAAATTCACACTACAAAATAAACCTTGAAGATTTTTGTCATACACCTATCATGCTAACAACTGAATTAGTTACATTCTCCTCTTGCACATGAAATTTCAAGCAAATAAATTTTAATTATATGAAATTCATAGTGATAGAATATAAGGTTATTTTATGCTGAAGTTTATCAGAAATTTAACTTTAATAAATTAATCATATTTCTGCAGATAAGTTAAATCATATAATACACTGAAAGTTTGAATCATTATCACATGTTTAGCATTTAGGAGTACTATGGCAAGATAATTCATATGCACCAAAGGTAAAGGAAAATGTAGTTCATTTATAGAGAATGGGGAGGGAGAGAGTGAGGAAAGGAGAGGGAGAGAAAAAGTTGTTAATGGCAATTCTAGTTTGTAGTTTAAATTTGATTCTAATGATATTTAACAAACCATTATGTTATGTCATTTTTTAAACCTGTGATTGCTCACAAAGACGAAATTGCATGATCCTTTTGGTATTCTTTAAATTCCAATTAGTTCATTGATAAAATATAGAATTTGTAGTGTACTCTACAATGTTATACATTTATTCCCTTAATGATTATAAAATAATGGTATGAGACCGTCTCGTGGCATGAGACCTCACAAATTAACACTTGCCCCTACCAAAGTGTTAATGAGTCAATGCCCTGGTTACACACATTCCCATTGTCTCTCATACAAAACCTACTCTAAAATAATTTCTTAATATTTTTTTGTTTAGCACCAATATTTATGCTAAGATATCATGAGATCATTTTTTAACCTTTAAAAGGAAGACTTTTGGTTTAGCAAGAAATTAAACTAATTCAAGTTCATAGAAATGGTAAACGGAGGCTGCCTTCAGTCAGTTGGTAAATATCCACATAAATGGAAGGGTTAAGGGCTCTTTTAGTGAGATGAAATAAGGAGATATATATGTTCAAGAAGAATTCAAGAAATTTTCCTTAAACCTTAGAGAATCAAAATTGGTATCAATGTTGTCTTCAAAGTTGTTGCAGGAAATTTGAACCATAGCAGCTCAACACAAATGGCAAAACAAACTTTGGGCTCCATGTAAAAGGTGGTAACTCTTAACTGGGAAGATAATAATTGTTGCAGATGCAATGCTAACTTATGAAGGGAATGCAAAGATGTTTTATTCCAATTCATTTGTATTATTTTCTAGCTTTTGCTCCTTTCTTTTTATATTTAGCACTAGAAAGTCTTTATTAGGAGAGTTTAATGTTAATTTTTTTATATTATTAATAATTTTCTTTTATTTATTTATTATTAATTATTGCCATCAACCTTCGTCAATCAATATTCTTTGCACATATATATTATGCTAAAGACATGATTATAACTTACAAAACCAAATAAATCGAACCATGATGCAAATGTAGAATTTAAAATTTTAAAGCAATGTTTATAACTAAGGATAATTAAACCAAAATTATAATATTTGGAGTTCTTAAACTAAAACTAATAATTGATGCTTTTATAGCCATTCAATATAGTAGGTACGAATACGCGTTCTTTTATAAGTTACAAAAGAAATATAACTAAAGCAGACATGTGCATTGCACAGGCAAAAACTAGTGTTAATGAACAATTTAAGTGGTAGAAAAAGTTATTGGCAATAATCTTGAATGATTTATTTCTACTACATTCATATTTTTTATGAAAAAAGTTACAAAGTTTCAGAAATTAATGCTTGCAAAGGCACGATTCTATCTTAATAAGGAGGTAAAGAATAACATTTTAAAAGGTTTCAGAAATTAATGCCTGCAAAGGGCCGATTCTTTTTAAAAACAAAACAAAACAAAACACACCACCACCTCTAGAGCCTATAAATTAATTATATGTAACAGCCAATAATATTGTTTTGAATTGCTTACAATGATATTGAAAGAATAGATGAATGCTTTAAGAAAATAACACACGAATTTAGAGTGGTTCGATCAAAAACTGATCTACATTCACTATGAGACTCAGCAACTTCTTATTGATCTTTAACTTAGATGAACTTACAAGACTTTTCAAGAAAAAATAAGTAAAAGTGCAATTAACTCTCTGTTCTAAATTGAAAGCTGAAAACTGAATGTGTGTGTTTCCTCCCATTTTGAGACTTTATATCTTGCTGAAGTGATCTTGTTACCAACGCTTTTCTTTGCTAACGAATAGCATGTCGCCTCACCTTTGAGGTCATGGAAAGTTCTGGAAGAAATCACCCCCTAACTGCAATGAATGGGCTAATGAAAGTCATGTGCCGAAGGTTGTTGAATAACTACCTTTCTGTTATAATCGTCTCACTTGAGCACACCCTATCCAACATCTCTCTATTCGACCATGAAGTATCTTAATACATAATCATGAGAATTAAGAGTTATACTCTACATTACTCCACCTTAGTTTTAATTTTGCCCAATATCATTAATTGTTGAGACCTCACTCCACCACTACTCTGAACTTAAGACCACATATGACTTCTCTTTACTTCAATGTATCCAAAGTTCCAAACAAACTAAGACATAACTCAAACTTTGAAGTTGAAAGTGTCTTAGTGAAATTGGAAACCCTTTTTTAATCAATCGCCTCAATTTAATGTTTTTTGATCTGGGAGATTGGAATTGCCTCAATCAATTGCCACAATGTAGAATTTGGAAACCCGCCGCAGATTGGTTTGGGAGGAGAAGTTTCGATCTATCATCGGCCACAAAAATGAAATGTAGGGTCGTGAAATTGCGAATTAAAGAGGGGTATATTAGTAAATTTACCATATAATTTGTATAAACTTGAAAAGTAAACCACCTATTTTAAACCAAATTATAAATCATACAAAGTAAACAAGTGAGATAACTTGGTCATGTACTACTATTTAATTTTAGCTACACAATCCCAACAAATAATTAGTAAACGCAGTCTTAAAAGATATTGCCGCTTTTTCTTTTTCCCATAATTAGTAAATAGAACAAATTGCTTAATTCATTCATCTCCTAATAGATTTCACAACTTTCTTTTTCGAAATATCTTACATTCTCACAATATCTATTTTATTTAAATATAATTTTTATTAAAAAAATCAATAAAATGGTATGTTTCTTAAAAGTGTGTCTCCCTAAATTAGAGCCGACAATTTGGGCTTCCCAATCCAACCCATGGTGTCAAGTCATGTGAATAGGTTGCGTTGCGCTGACCCATTTTCTAGATGGGCCTACAAAAGTAGAGTTCAATCTGACCTTATCTATATTGTGGGTTAACGGGTCAGCCCAGCCCATAAGTTCTTTTTTTTAATGAATGGATATAAAAAACATATGACACAGTCCAACCCATTATAATATAATCATAAAAATATATGTCCAATTAGATCAAATTTCATGTTCGATGCAATTGACAAAGTCTACTAATTATGTTGCATTGATGGTTCAAGTTTTAACATTAATGCATATTGCAATGTCTCCAAAATTTAACTAAATAAATACGAAAAAATAATAATTAATTATGCATATAATTTTTCCCCTTCAATATGGGAAAATTGAGAAACAATATCAGTTTCTACAGGAATGATCACATTCGCAGTTGGCATATATATTTGTGTCCACTTTTGGGCATGTAATGAGTTGTTTGCTACCCGACTATTTACCTACATTTTATGCAAACAAGAATCTACAAATTATATGTACTTCTCCCTCCATCCCTGAGCAAAATTCTCACTTTCCTTTTCGGGTCGTCCCCCACTAAACTTCTCATTCCATAAATGGCAAAAATAACATTTTACTACATATAAACTTTAACCTTCAAATTCACAGAATATTACCAAAAATGTCACTCATTCAATTCACTTTTCAACACTGTCGATGTTAGGTCAATGTTGTCCAGAATGTTGCAACATTTTCCGCAACATCAGAATTTGTCCTTTTTCCTAACACTGACTCTGAATATGTCAATGTTGTCTTTAATGTCTAAACATGCAGGATGATGACGTGGAAGTTACCAGGTCAGACGGTTGCAGTTTAGCGTAAGTTATTTAAAGATACAACATGGGTGGTTATTGAAGTCATGGATTTTTAAGTGTTGGACGGTTTTACATCATGGGAAACCATGATTTTTATATGTTCACATGCAAGGGTCGAAGTCTATAAATACCGTACGCATTGGACACAATCAAGGAAAGAAATCGAGATACATATTTACCTATAGCAAGTGTAGTTGTTTCGATTCTCTGCATTGTAATTTTAAAAGTTATTTAGTTATGCCTTTGAGTAGGCTGTTTTACACTATTAGAGTTCTAGGCTTTTGATTGTATATCTAGGGTATACTATCTTGATGTAAAATCTTATAGTAGGATTTTACTTTGTCTTTGTATCACTACTTTGATATAGTGAAGTTTCGTCATGAGGCATCATAGATATTTTATAATCTATGAAAATTTTTGATATTCTATTTGCAATTTTGTTTTTCAAAGTCTTTCGTTGTGTATGTTGTCTTTTATGTTTCAACACTTTCGACAATATTTTGAAAAAACACCCGCGCACACCCTTCAATTGGCACCATGACTTGAACCGAAAATACTAGCTTTCTACTAGTAGTTTTCCCGCAAGAGTACGGGTTCACTGTAGTATGAGCAAGTATAGAGACCAAGTATTATCGAACCCAGGGGAATGAATGTATGCGAATAGATCCCTGAAGATCTACGCGTCGTAATTAATATGAGTGTATATTTTTGGGTTTTTTAAAAGAAAATATAATCAGAACTAAATTACTCTACGAATGCAAAAAGAAAAATTAAACTAAGAACGTAAAAGTGTGTTTTTTCGAATATGAGATGGTGATGCTCAGGATAAGAATTCCTGCGTATACTAACGGAGCAGGTACATAATCAACATAACCGTGACATGTAAGAAAAAACCTAAGTAAAAGATTGTAAGATGAAAGCTCAAGAATTCAAACCCTAATACTTTATCCTATCAATCAACTCCACTAATCAACTAACAAGTTAATAGATTGTGCTTAATTAACGAGACCCTAATTTAACTAAGGTGATGCGGTCGTCCTCCCTAGATAAACCGATAGATTAATTAACCATTTCTAAACCCTCTCGTTAAGTCTACTAGTTGTTAAAGAGTTATAAGGTCGTCCTCTCTCTAACACTTCTCGAACGAAATTCAAAGGTAAAGTTAAGATTGATTTTAAGAATTCATTAATTAAGAGAATTAAAACTAAACATCACGAATTACCCTAATTATGTACCCACGTCCTACTTCTATGAGTTCATCCTACCCTAAGCATACAAGGGTTTTAGCCAGACATGGTTTTCACGACAACAAAAGCAATTGAAGAAATAACGAACACAAACATGATGATTTGAACTAAGTAACTACTAAACATAAACTAGGGTTTAAAGAAAATAAATGTTAAGAACTGAAATTTGATTAATAAAACGAAGTCTCAAATATTCAATGTCAAAGAGCAAACGAAAATAAATTAAAATCCAAACTGAAACAAGAATATGTAAAGTAAAACCTCGATTACATAAAAATAAAGATTGCTCATCTCTAGTACTCTTCTAACTCCAAAAATGAACTCTAAAAAGTTATGTGGTGTCAAGTAGTATGTTCTTCTCTCATAATCGTGTTCGGGACGAGTATATATAAGCGTCGGGCCGATTCGGGAACTCATGGGCCGAAAAACGAATCTGATGGAAAAAAAGGGTTGAGGCGCTCGAGCTGGTCACGCTCAAGAGGTGGCGCTAGAGCTACACAGCTCGAATGAAACCATGGGTCGAGCGGAGGCGCTCGAGTGGGATAGGTCGAATGACACACTGGCTCGAGCGGTGGCGCTCGAGCTGCTCGAGTGCTCGAAATATTCTGTAAGTTTTGGGTACTCGAGCCAACCCCTTGCCCGAGCGGTGGCGCTCGAATGGCTCTCCTTCTTCTTCAACTAATACTTTTCTTCTCGCGCACTATTACCATTCGTATTTCTTCGATATCTTCTCATCCGGGCATCCGTTTGAGTCGATTCCAAGTCCCACGAACTCCATTTTTCGCCCTCGATTCACCTATGAGCATCAAAGAGACAAATTCATCAATGTGTAGAAATAGTACTCAATTGACTCTAAATACTCAATAAAATAGACCAAAACTTGGGTATTTCTAGCTACAAATCATGACAATTTCACGCCTAATCACACCACAGCCATAACTAGATATACTTAGTTAGATCATGTGTTATTGATTGTGTAAATTTCGTTAGCAATGGAATATCCACTTACCTCCGCTCTTAAACCACCAATTTTAGATGGTTCGAATTATGCATATTGGAAACCAAAGATGCGGATGTACATCAAATCCCTTGATGAACGAGCATGGAAGAGTGTACTATCTGGATGGACTCAACCCAGAACTCCGGTAGATGAGGATAACGAAGCACGGATCAAACATGAACTAGATTGGACGAACGATGAAGTAACCGTGGCCGGTTACAGTTCGAAAGCCTTTAACGTAATTTTTACATCAGTTGATGTATCTATGTTCAAATTAATTTTGAATTGTATCTATGTGAAAGATGTTTGGGATCGATTGCAAGAGCATTGTGAAGGATCCGAGAGTGTTCGTAGAACAAAGCTACGGATGCTGGGCACTAAATTTGAAAACCTCAAAATGAAGGAGGATGAAACCATCTCTGCCTACAACGAGAGACTTTCTGAGATTGCCAATGAATCTCACTCTCTAGGAGATTCAATTTCGAATACCAGGTTAGTTCATAAAATTCTAAGATCTATTCCGAAATGGTTTGATGCTAAAATATGTGTTATAGAAGAGACTAAAGATACTGATACTATGAGTCAAAATGAGTTGATAAGTATTTTAAAAACCTATGAAATGAACCTTGACCAAAAGAATGAGTCGACTGATAAGAAAGTGGTTGTTTTCAAAGGTGAAACCTCATCTAGCAATGAAAAATCTTCATTTGTAACTGAAGTTGATTTTGGCCGGTTCTGATTGTGTTGATTTATGTGATGACAATTCTGAGGATATTATTTTCTTAACCAAATAGTTTAAGTCTTTTCTAAAGAACAGGGTTAATAGGTTAAAGGGCAATATCCAATCTAAAGTAGAAATCAACAATAATCAACAAATGCCCGAAAGAAGAAATAGATTCTATCAAAATAGAAGAACAGGTAGTAGTAGTAGTAGTAAACCTTGGTATGATCCTGAGTATAGGAAATCAGTAAGATGCGATGCATATACTGGTTTTGGTCATTATGTCAATGAATGTGCCAACACTATGCTAAGAAAGAAACTTAACTTCAATACTACTTTGAGTGGTGAATCAGAAGATGAAAATGAGTCTGAGAAAAATAAAGAATGTGCTTTCTCTGCGAGATTTGAATATGATGATACTTTTGATGACCATCTGGATGACTATTATTCAGATTAGGGTTGTTCACGGAGTTCGGAGATTATCGAACCCGCACTGAAGCCCGCATCGAAAAAGAACCGAATCGAAAAAATTATAATTTTTTTACTTTAACTGTACCGAAACCAAACTGAATATTTTTTTGGTACGGATCTGGATATTACCAAGTTAACCATACCGAAAAATTGAATGTGACCGTACCAAACCGAACTGAATGCCCGAATTAAATATGTATTAAACATAATAATTATTTATTTTTTATTTATCAAATATTATTATAATGTTATTGAATTCAATTATACGATATCATAATTTCTCCTCTTTTTTAGATTATAAACATTATCTTCCTCCATCCCATTGTTATTTTCTACATTCCTGTTTGTATAGTTTTTGAAAAAAAATGGTTGAAGAATATAATAATATACTATTAGTATTTAAAATGATAAAGTAGATATTTTTAGTTAGGACTTAGGAGTGTATGAAGAATATAATATTATTATTTTTTATTTTATTTTTTTTGCAAAAAATGAATGTAGCGATTGAATACGGGACAGGTCCTTTAGACAATATTGCAAACAACTTTGGGACGAATGGAGTATTATTTATCTTATTAAGTTTTTAAAACGTTAACTTATGTTTAGGTGTATATAAAAATGATTTAAATTAATTTTTTATTCTTTTAATTTTATTTTTCATGTATATTCATTTTTTTAAAAAACTTGGATATGGTAATTTATGATCAACGTGATTTTAATATAGCATTTTTCATTCACAAGATATTTCAAAAGAATTTTTTAATATATATTTTATATAATGTATTTTAAATACTCTATCGGTGGTGATTTGTGTTAATTTTTTAACCATCCATTATCATATAATGTGTTATATTCGAGCTTGTAATAGTATATGTTTGATTATGGTTGAGATTGTGTTATATTCATGTGAGTATGTTTTTTTAATTGATTAAAAGAAGGAGATAATGATAAAAAAAGGGTAAAAAGTCTATTTCTCCGATCCGTTCCATACCGATCTTATCTGGTCCATTAGTAACCGAAAATCCACTCCGATCCGTACTGAAAAATAAAATATTTGTACCGTACCAAAATTTCGGTATGGACACGGACACACGAATTTTAAAATAATCGAACTTTGGTATGGACACGGATATTTTCAAATATCCGTTTTGGCCCGTACCTTGAACAACCCTAATTTAGATATTGATACAAATGCTCCATCATTTGACACAAGATTTGTTGATAACAGTCCAGATGTGAATTGTTTTACGAGTTCATTTGTGGAGACAGGTACTTCCTCACTGGTGAGAACAGGTTGTACCTCATGTCAAGAGAACATCAAGGAGATTGAGTCACAAGCACAGATTCTTAAGTCTTTGACTTTAGAAAATTCTGAATTGAGAGATTCTTTGACTAAACTTGAAGTAATCCTTACAAGGAAGGATATGGAGGTTGAAAAGCTGAAGGAAGAGCTGAAAGATTCAACACTGAACTTCAAAAAGTTTGCAAAAGGGACTGAAATTCTTGACAATGTCTTGGTACTTGGTAATTCTGGTAGAAAGGGTCTTGGTTATTTTAATGATTCTAATAAACCTGTGACAAGTAATGAACCTGTTAAGTTTGTAAAATCAGGGCTAATTCATGTTATAAACATTCCTGACTCTGCAAACAATTTTTTTTCAAAATCTAATAAGGATTTCTATGTTATTACTGTCATAAAAAGGGTCATATTAGACCATACTGCTGGAAATTGAAAAGAGATATGCAGGCAAAAATTGTGTCACCAAGTTTGTCACCTCATTTGAAAGAACATTTGTCAAAAACTACTTGGGTCAGTAAGTCTAAAAGTGGTAATATTATTTATACTTCATTAAAAGCACATGCACTCGGTTCATGCTAGATATATGACTGGCAATATTGATTATTTAACTGATTATAGATTAGATGCTGATGGTCATGTAATTTTTGGAGGTGGTTCCCGTAGTAAAGTTATTGGTAAAGGTACTTTAAATGTTCCAGGATTTCCTAAACTGACTAATGTGTTGCATGTTGATGGCTTAATATCTAATTTGATCAGTATAAGTCAATTGTGTGATGATGGATTACATGTGGATTTTGATAAGGATTCATGTTATGTGAAAAATGAAAAAGGTGAATGCATTATGATTTGTCATAGATCTGTAGATAACAGTTATGTAATTGATACCCTCAAAATCTGTAACAATGTGAAAACTGATGAGAGTTTCTTATGGCATCAAAAACTTGGTCATACACATTACCAGAATATTTTGAAATTGATTAGAATAGGAGTTGTAAATGGTCTACCTAAGCTACAGCTAAACAAATCAAAAGTGTGTGGTCCTTGTCAAAAAGGTAAGCAGATTAGAGTGTCACACAAAATGTTGTCACATTGTTCGAAATAAAGGTGGTTTGAACTTCTTCATATGAATTTTATGGGTCCAATGGAAACTGAGTGTATTGGTGGAAAAAGGTATTCTTTTATTTTGGTAGATGACTATTCTAGACACACATGGATTGAGTTTTCTTAAAGAAAAATCTAAAAAAAATTCTATTTTTAAAAATCTTTACAAAAAATTCAAATATGTTTTCAACTCCAAGATCAAGAAAATTAGGTCTGGTCATGGTAGGGGATTTGAGAATACTGGTTTTACTAAATTTTGTGAAGATAAAGGTATCATGCATGAGTTTTCCTCACCAAAAACACCACAGCAAAATAGTATTGTTGAAAGGAAAAATAGGACTTTACAAGAAATGGCTAGGGTCATGTTTGTGTCAAAATATCTTTCAAAAAGATTTTGGGCTGAAGCTTTAAATATTGCATGTCACATTTCAAACAGAGTCTATTTGAGGTCAAGTACTACAAAAATATCTTATGAATTTCTAAATAACAAAAAACTAAATGTGAAATATTTTCATATATTTGGTTGTGTTTGTTACATTTTGAATGATAGAGAACAACTGCACAAGTTTGATTCGAAAAATGATAAAGGATTCTTTCTAGGTTATTCAAGAAATAGCAAAGCATATAGAATCTATAATTTGAGAACTGATACTGTGCAAGAATCTGTTAATGTAGTATTTGATGAGCAAGTCTTGCAGGTCCAACTATTGAAGATGATGTTTCTGGACTTATTGATATACCAGTAGGTCCTACAGATTCTAGTCAGAATAAGGATGTTGTTCCAAATGTTCCATTATCTAGAACAACATTACCTGAAAAATCAGGATATTCTAGGAATTCATTTGAGTATAACAAAGTTCCATCTTCCAAGATTATTAAGGATCATCCTGCAGATCAAATCATTGGTGAAATTACTCTGGAGTTCAAACAAGAAGAAGGATGGGTATAGTAAGTAATCTGGTAAGAACAATCTGTATGTCTTCCATCTGCAACAAGGTAAACTATGAGTGTTATCATTCCTTAATTGAACCCAAAAGTATGATTGAAGCTTTAAAAGATGAGAACTGGATTAATGTTATGCATGAAGAATTAAATCAGTTTGAGAGGAATAATGTTTGGACATTAGTTCCTAGGCCTGAACATACAAATATTATAGGAACTAAATGGATTTTCAAGAACAAAACTGATGAATCTGGTAACATTGTGAGAAATAAAGCTAGATTAGTTGCTCAAGGTTACACTCGGGTAGAAGGAATAGATTATGATAAAACTTTTGCTCCAGTTTCTAGAATTGAATCAATTAGACTTTTGCGTGCTATTGCATGTTTTTTGGACATTAAGTTGCATCAAATGGATGTAAAAACTGCCTTTTTAAATGGAATTTTAATTGAAGAAGCCTATGAGCAACCAAAAGGATTTGAAAATCCCGACTTTCCAAACCATGTGTACAAACTAAATAAGGCTTTATATGGTCTTAAACAAGCTCCTAAAGCATGCTATGGAAGGTTGACTGATTTTCTGGTTGATTTCGGTTTTATTAGAGGTGAAGCAGATAGGACTTTATTCATCAAACAAACAGATTATCACATTATGATTGCATGCCCAAATCTATGTTGATGATATTGTGTTTTGTTCTACTTGTGATAAGATGATTGAATTATCTGTGAAATAAATAACTGCCACTTTTGAAATGCCAACGGTTGGTGACTTAAATTTCTTTTTAGGTGTTCAGATTAAGCAAAATAGAGATGGTATTTTATTTTCACAAAGTAAATATGCAAAAAAATCTTTTCAAGAGGTTTAGACTTGAAACTGCTAAAACAATGATAACTCCTATGGGTTCAACACAGAAATTGTGTAAGGATGATGCTGGACAAAGTGTTGATTCAACATTATATAGATCAATGATAGGCAGTTTACTATATTTGACATCCAGTAGACCAGATATTATGTTCAGTATGTGTCTGTGTGCTAGATATCAAACCAACCCTAAGGAATCTCACATGAATGTTGTAAAAAGAATTATCAAATATGTGGCAGGAACATGTGATCTAGGAATTTTGTATGGTAAGTACACTAAATGTACGTTGATTGGCTATAGTGATGCAGATTGGGCAGGAGACAATGATGATAGGAAGAGTACGAGTGGAGGATGTTTCTACATGGGAAACAATCTCATCTCATGGCACAGTAGGAAACAAAACTGTGTTTCACAATCCACTGTTGAGTTTGAATACATTGCAACATGGAGTTGTTGTACTCAATTATTGTGGCTTAAGAAAATGTTTGATGATTACGGTTTGGATAGTAACACACTAACTATATATTGTGATAATACTAGTACAATCAATATATCGAAAAATCATGTTCAACATTCTTTACCTAAGTACATAAGTATTAGACATCACTTTATTAGGGATCTTGTTGAATTTTTTTTTGTGAAATTAGAGTATATCTCCACTGAAAAAACAACTTGCAGATATATTCACCAAAGCTCTTGATTTTGAGAGATTTTCTTCACTTAGGAAATCTCTTGGTTTATGCTCTCACTGAATAAATTATTACTGTGTTGTGAAAAATGTCTCGGCATTTGACACAACATCAGAAAACACTTAGTAAATTTTCTGAGTATTGGTTTTATTTGTTCTTTGATTATCTGTACTTTTTTATGGTTATTTGGGTTTGAATATGTGTTTATTTTTGTGGACACATATCATTGCGTGCTAAAAAGTTTGAAATATCACAAACAAGATACTTTAATCACTGAGTAACTATGGGACACGGAGCTCGCTACTACGATGTACTCTTTTCAAAGGTGATTAAAAATGTATCAATTTGTTCATAATTCACTGAATAACTATGGGGCACAGAGTTCAGTACTATGATGTTCTCTTTTCAAAAGGTGGATCAATATGAAATCTTGTGATAAAAGTGTTTAAATTGATAAAACAATTCAATGTTGATTGTGTTATTGAAATGTTGAGATATGTGTTCCAATAAAAATAACAATATACTGAGAATTCAAATTACTTATTATTTTGTACGGATTAATTATTTTCAAAATAGAGTAATATTAAGAGAATCTATTTAGAATATTATGTAGTAATTATTTAAATTCTAGTTTAGCATAAAAACCATGGGTAAATATTTAATTTCTTTATCATAGAATTATCACAAACTCACACACACACGTTCGAAATCAGTTTTGTGGAGGTTCTAAAAAACCACCACATCATGCACGACACAAAGTGGAGCATATGTGATAACTTCTATATTTTGTTCTATGTAAGATTTCTTAATTTTGTGATCATCTTCATTACTTATAAACTTATTTCGAGAATTGTTATTCGAATTCCGAAGGTATTATTGGTTTAGCATTACAGTACTGCTCACAGCATTAGTTGGTATTATCTTCTTCAGCCTATAGGATGCTTAGCTTATTGAGTTTCATATATTATTTTTATTTCATTAATTCGAATCTGATATCAGGTTTTATTGCAGGTTAAAATGTCTTCTCAAGGAAACGTTCCGATTTCTCCAACTTCTTCCTCTATTTCCGAAAATCCATTTAACTTGCTTGCATCAATGGCGACAAGAACTGATTCCCAGAATGTCTCGACAAATGTTGGCATCTCTCCACCAACATCCCCTTCTATTACTATTGGTTCTATCGAGATACAAATTCCCCAAGCCATTGCTCCTTCTTCCTCTTCAATTCCTGCTCCATAATCGATTCCCTCTGAAAACCCTACTGAAAAATCCACTCCAGTGAAGAATACAATTGATATCCCTTCATCCTCTGTTCAACCTTCTTCAGAAATGATTGCTTTCCTTGATCCTACTCCTATCACTATAAGCTTTGATTTAGGAACCCCCTTCAATCAAATAGTTATTGTTTACCAAGATCTTAGGCTTGAAACAAAATACCCTAAAATCTTGCTTGGAGATGAAGAGGTTGATCTTACTGAACTTGAGAGGATGTGTAATCCTCATCAAGAAGGTCAAGAAGCCAATGTTCAAGAAGTTGAGGTTAAAGAGCATGTTGTTGGCCCACAACGTGAAACATCTTTTGAACTTGGAAAGAGAATAAAAATACTTCTAGGAAAAGGAAAGGAAACACTCCACAAAAAGGAGGAAAAAGAAGAAGATCGTACAAAACCATGGGAAAGAAAGTCGATTATGCTAAGACAAAGAGGAAAGGAAAGAAAGAAGATCCTTCAAAGCTCATCTTGATTGATGAAAGCTCGGAAGAAACTGCTACTGATCCTGAGATTGCTGAGACTGAAGAAGTACAATCTAAACCTGCACAAGTTCCAGATTCATACTCGGAAATGAATGTCCCTCTTGCACAGGTGAGGAAGAGAAGTAAAGCAAAGAAGAAAGTTGATTCAATGCCATCTGTGGCAGAAAGTGAACCAGTTGTTGCTGAGAATGTGTCATCACCTATGGCAACATCCGAAGAATCTAAACCAGAATAAGAAGCAAGTGAAGAGAAGAAAAGTTATGATCCTGATTCCAATGATTCTTCATCAGGTGACCCTGACTCCAGTGTTAAGGTACTATCTGACCATTCCTCTAGTGAAGATGAATATAATGACATCAAAAGTGATAAGTATAGGAAGATACGAACTAGAGTACTTGTTGGGGAAAAGATAGTTAAAATGGCTGATTTTAGAGAACAAAATCTGATTGAATTCTTTAAGGAAAGATCTTTGTTGCATGCACTTGAGTTTGCTACACCGTACATAGGGGAATGGGTTTATGAGTTTTATGAAAATCTGGGAAAAACAAACTCAAAACATTATGGTACAGTCTGGTTCAGAGGAGTCAAAGTACGTTTTACACCTAAGACAATCAACATGTTTTTGAAGACTAAAACAATGATAGAAGAACCTGTTGATGATGTGAATGATGTAATTAAGGTCTTAAATGGTGGACAAATTGAGGTTTGGGAGAATAGGCTTAGCAATTCTAAACTGACTAGTTTGTATTTAGTTCTTCACTAACTACGTGTTTACAACTGGTTGCCATCTTCGAATACTACTGTGTTAACCAAGGAACAAGCTATCTTGATGTATAAGATTGGACACTTGAAGAAGTTCAATCTTGGGCAAATAATATTCAATTACATTTTGTCATATACTGGTGACATAACTGGAAAATGATTGCTGACATATCCAAGTCTTATATACAAGATACTTGAGAACAAGAATTTTGAGAGAAATCCAAGAGAGGAAACCATCAGTGGTTTCACTGCCAGTTTTGGGATCTCCAATGTACTGCTCACGGGCTCGAGAGTGATAGACTTGCCATATAATGATCCATCCAAAGTGCAACAAGAACAGGAAGCTCCTGCTACCGCTAATTCCGCTGAGAATGTTAGCAATAATTTTGCCAATATTCCCCATAACGCTACACTTACTTCTGTTTCATTACCTCTTAATTATATAACTGAGCAAATTGAAACTTTGCAGAATATCATCACCAATATGCAGCCACTCATTGAAGATATGAAAAACCAGAAAGCTTTCTGAGAGCTGCTCCTTTCTACTCCAATAGGGAGAGTAGAACCTGATGTTGATGGAGGACTAAACGCAGGTGGAGGTGATGCAAGTGGTGCTAGTTCCAGTGGTGTGAGGATAGAGAAAGTTCCAGGAAATGATGTTGTTGTTCCAGTTGAACTAGTTGCTGAGAAAGATGATGAAGATCTAGAGACACTCTATGGTCTTGTAGGTGGCAAGATGTAAAGAGCTTGAAGTCCGGGGAAAGAATGAAGTTAGGGGGAGTTTATGCAGATTATGGAGATGCAGCCGACTCATGAAGATCAACCAAATCCTCACTCTACTTCACACATTTATTCCTTGTGATTCCAACAGCTCTATAGTTACTGTTTTTAGTTTTTTATATTTTGTTAGTAAAACTCTGAGTAGTTGTTGTTTTTGTTTAGACTAGTTTGGTAACACTTAGCTTATTTCTTTTTCAGTGTATTTTGGCCTAGGCACCCCGTTTGTGCTTAGTGGCTGTTTAATAGTGTATTTTGGCCTAGGCACCCCGTTTGTGCTTAGTGGTTGTTTTAGTTAAATTCCAGTATGTTACTTTAATTTGGTTAAGCAATTAAATATCTCTGTTTTGATGTTTAGTTGTATTTCTAACTTAACACATTTTACTGCATGTTTATAACATCAGGTGTGTCGTAGTAGAAATGCCAAATTGGGGGAGATTGTTGATGTTAGGTCAATGTTGTCCAGAATGTTGCAACATTTTCCGCAACATCAGAATTTGTCCTTTCTATTAACACTAACTCCGAATATGTCAATGTTGTCTTTAATGCCTAACCATGTAGGATGGTGACATGGAAGTTACCAGGTCAGGCGGTTGTAGTTTACACTACAAGAAAATGCACTTTTTGTAACGAAAATTTTGGTTACGAAAAGTCATTTTTTGGTTACAAAAACTTTTTGTAACAAAATTTTGGTTACAAAAGTTGGTCTTTTAAAGTCCGTCGCAAAAAGTTTTTGTAACAAAAAATAATTAATTTCGTTACCAATACAATTGTAACGAAACCTCTTTTGTTACAAAAACTTTAGTTGTGATAACCATTGTTTCGTTACGAAAAATTAATTTGTTACAAATAAACTGTTACATAAAGTTATATGTTTGGTGCTTAAATATTTAATTCGCCACTAATGTTTCATCACTTTTATTAATCTCATTTAGTTCCAAAAGAAAAAAAAAATACAAATAATTTTATAACAAAGGGTCATGCTCCTATGAGTAACCTTAAAAATAAATGGTCATAATACAATAATTTTATTTCAAGAAAATATCAATTCTACAAATACATTTTAAGTCAACAATGTCAACACTAATAAGAAAAACTGCAAATGTATTTAAACACTTCAATGTACATAATATGGTGAACAAAAAAAAAATGTCAATCAAAAGTGTTGAGTTAATCTTTGAAGTCTTGATTTGTCGTCTTCTTATCCACGATCAAATTGAAACTTCATTGTCCTATAAAAGTACACAATAAAAGAATACCATAAGATTAAGAATTTAAAATTGCACAAATATAATTTTACTACATAAATAAAACATACCTTGTTCATAACCATTATGTATACCAAGTTCCTCTAATATGTAATTCGGAAGGATAGATCATTATATTCTATTTCCCTCTAAATTGTAAGTTACCTGTGAAGCAGAAATAGAAAAGCACCTATTTCAAGACTTAAACTGATGAATCAACAATAGCTATGACATTAATGTAATATTCCATGGATCATGTGAAATAATAAAATAAATATAAACATAACATAGAGAACAAGAAACATGAGGAAGAAAATAATAAAAATATCAATCCTTTCAATACAGATTTTCAAAACAAAAATATTTTCTTTTTCAGAAATTAGAATTCCGTTGTCACTGCAAAAGACCTTGGCATATATCAAAATATAACAAGTGTGAATAAACACCAAAATAATTACAAAACTGTGTGGGATGGTTTACAATCTAGTACAAATTAACAGACGTAATTTTCAAAATATACTCTGTATCATCGTGAGACAAACTCAAACAAAACCTACTAAAATATAGTCAATTTCTCCTTCATACAAAATCCTTTCAAGACCAAGTCCCTTTTACCTTCAATAATATTTGTTTTTTTTATATTTCGACAACTATTGCACGGGAAAATAATTTTAGTATTTTACTTTGAAAAATTAATAAAAGATTCAACACCTAAAATGTATTTTAGTACTAAACTATCCCTTCACCAATCCATGGCTCCAACTATTATTTAGAAAGAAATCTAAATGGGCAATCTTGTGGATGTATTCATATATTGACATCATATTAATGCAAGATGGAAGCAGAACCTAGAACGATACGAAGTAAAAATTGCTCGCTTCTAGTTTAATTGTATAGATTTAAATTATCAAGATTTCTCTGGGTAAGGTGGGTTCTCCAAACTACAGAATATCTCTAGTATTATAGAGCACACATTTTTATCTCTAGACTACTTGTCTACATATAAATCACAAACGTACAAATCAGCAGAAACCTATAAATCTCCAGTGTAAGAATGTATAAATCAATAGAGTCGTATTAATCAATAGAATCGGACGTTAATTTAATTTCAAATCACAAATATATATAAATAAGCTATACTTACCCAATTACCAGAAAAATTCAAGCAATAATCTCCCCAGACGAGAATTTGTGATAATAAGAGGCTGGCGGCACAACCGCAAGGGGCGTTGGCAGAGGGCGGGCGACACAATCGCAACGTCGGCAGAGTGTGGGCAGCACAAATGCAAGTGGCGTCGGTAGAGGGCGGACGACACAACCACAAAGAGAGTAAGCAAACGGCGGGCGCAGAGAGGATGGGGGAGTTTTTCTTTTTCCTTTGAAATTAGGAATTAAACTAGGGCTACGAGAATAGTGATTGTTATTTTTTTATTTTTTTTAATAGCGTTAGGTAATTTAATGAAAAAGAATTCGACATTATCCCCACACATATTTGCATTCTTATCAAATACTCCAGTGAATCAACTATGTCTTGGTGATATAGTTAATAAATAAGATAGAAGTTTATACAGCTCACATGCTTATCAAATCGTAAATAATAGTAATAATAATAATAATAATAATAATAATAATAATAATAATAATAATAAAATAAATAATTGAATGAAAAATAAATTTCCATTTACTAAGGGCGTGATGGTATAAGGGCAATCAAATTTAATTCATGTATGTTTTTTTTTAAATTATTATATAATAAAAAGTCATTTAGTATTTGTAACCAATATTTGTTATTTTAACAAAAATTAATTATTATTATTTAAAATATTTTTTTTTTGTAATGAAAATAATATATCGTTACAATAAGTTATCTTTTTATAACGAAAATAATATATCGTTAAAATAAGTTATCTTTTTGTAACGAAAATAATATATCGTTACGATAAGTTATCTTTGTGTAACGAAAGTAATATATCGTTACAATTAGTCATCTTTTTGTAACGAAAATAATATATCGTTACAATTAGTTATCTTTTTGTAATGAAAATAATATATCGTTACAATTAGTTATCTTTTTGTAACGAAAATAATATATCGTTACAATAAGTTATCTTTTTGTAACCATTTAAACATTGGTTACAAATAAATTCGTTACAAAAAAGACATTTTCTTGTAGTGTTAGAGTGGGTTAATTAAAGATACAACATGGGTGGTTATCGAAGTTATGGAGCTTAAGTGTTGGACGGTTTTACATCATGGGAAACCATGATTTTTATATGTTCACATGCAAGGATCGAAGTCTATAAATACCGTACGTATTGAACACAATCAAAGGAAGAAATCGAGATACCTATTTACATGTAGCAAGTGTAGTTGTTTCGGTTCTTTCCATTGTAATTCTAAAAGTGTTTTAGTTATGTCTTTGAGTAGGCTATTTTATACTATTAGAGTTCTAGGCTTTTGATTGTATATCTAGGGTATACAATATTGATATAAAATTTTACAGTAGGATTTTACTTTGTCTTTGTATGACTACTTTGATATAGTGAAGTTTCGCTATGAGACATCATAGATTATTTTATAATCTATGAAAATTTTTGATATCCCGTTTGCATGCAATTTTGTTTTTCAAAATCTTCCGTTGTGTATGTTGTCTTTTATGTTTCAACACTTTCGACAACATTCTGGAAAACCACCCGCACACACCCTTCAAACACTATTCATTATTTTATCACAAAAGTCAATATGTGGTCCACCATATATTAACAAACAAATACACTTTCTTCAATCATTAAAAAAATGGGAAGAAAGTTCGGGACGGAGGGAGTTTTTTTTTTTTTTTCCTTCTTTATTTTTTATTTCGGTTGTAATATGAATAAAGATTGAAAGAAGTATTGTGAGACCAAACATCGGAATAAGAATATAAAAATCAATTTACCACTTGAGAAGAGGAAAAGGTTGTCATCGCCAATAGTCCGGTGAACGCTGTAGTTGCCTCCACATCAGAAAAGAGAAAGTGAGAGCCTGAAAGTCTATGGCCATGAGAAAATGTAAGCAGTAGACGTGTTTTGTAAATTTTAACTAGTGTTTCTCCCGTACGATGCACGAATTAAATATTATAATTTTTAAATGCGAGATTGTATAATGAACTAATTATAAAAAAATATTTGTATTCAATTTATTTTATTCATAAACCAATTAATATGTAAAAATTATATTGTATATATGTGAGTATTACAATTATTTAATTAATCATACAATTTTTAATTATGTACTAAATTCACAACAAATACTAAAATTCATAAAAATGATTTTAATATTTATCAAAACTTATATAGTCTAAATAAAAATTATTTAAATTCGATTAATCATATAGTTAAAGTCAATAAAAACAATTTAAAAACAATAAACAAATATTTTTAACATGATTTTTCTTTTTATATTTGCAATATATATGTTAAATTAAAAGTGTTCAAAAGATAATTGATTTGATATATAGAGTATTGAAAATAGATTTAAAATAAAAAACTTATAAGAATTTTGAGATTATTGATGTAAAGTAAAATTAAATAAAATGGTAAAATTAATCCACTCTCTTTGATGGAGAGTGGGCGTCACTATTGCACCACAAAGCAAGTGGATTTCACTTGCTCCAATAATAATAATTTTTTCTCTCTCCTCACTTCTATTTTTATATATATATATATATTTCAAAATTGATTGGGCTAAATTGGCTTTCCATGGCTCCTCGGGCCAAACTACCAAAATTTTTGGGCCTTTATTTTTTAAGTCTAGTCCAATCTTCTCGGATTGGCCGCCGAATATTCCCCCACCACCCCTAAATTAAAGTGCATCTATTGCGTCCGTTCAAAGGGAAAAGTGCATCCATTCCGAAGCATCACGAAAGTAAGGAAATGTCTAAAGACAATTAATTGATGTAAGAATATTCCAGAGGAGTGTATGGATATTCCCACAACGGGATGGGTGAATTTTGGCCCTCTTATCTAACCATAACACCCTTGCTTGTATCACACAGGATCATTCGTTATTTTACACCACGACAATAAATAATAAATAAATTTGACCAAAAAAAAATCGTGGGCGGTGTTATTTGAAATTGATCAAAAAATAAGTAAAGCCTAGGAAAAGAGCACAACCAAAAAAAATTAAACTAAACTATTTTCTTTTAAATATAGCCCTTGAACTTCTACTTTAAGAACAAATTTGTCCTTCAAAATTTTATTGGTACAACTAAATAATTTCTCATCTTAAAAATAAAAATGCACTTCAACTAATTTATAAATACATATTCTTATTAGTAAACCACAAAATTTGGCCTTAATATTTCCTTTTGTTATGTTACTGTTCTTTAATAAATTAATAATAATTTTCTTAAAAAATTACTATGCATCTTATTGAAAAAGATGAAAATATTATTTTATTTTAATTATGTTGGCATAGTTTTTGTGACTTTTTTTTCTTTTTAAAATTAATAAGTTTATAATTTTATAACATTAGTTTAAAACATATTGCCCTTTAGATGGATGCCAAAAAGGAGCCTATGAATTTTTTTTGAATTAATTCATTTAATTATTTCCATTGCACCAAGGAATCAAAGATTGTGGTCGGAAGGCAGAGCTATACATGAGAGCCCTTCCATCACCCATTGGGATCATCTGCCCGAAGGACATATTAGAAGAATGGAAGAAGACCAAAGCTGAATTCGTAGTCCATTACTACGTATTAGTCAAGAGAAAATGGGCAGACGATGACATGGGAGGATTTATTCTGGAAATGGATTGACATTGAGCTTTGGGATGTCCTCTTAGCCCCAGCCTCTGAATTCAACGCCAACCTTGAACCGCCTGGGCCAGAGAAGACATTACGTGTATCTACGACTTGTTCGACTTACCTGAAGTTGAGAGGAACACTACAAAAAACTCGCGTTTTTTCCACTGCCTTCAAATCGGTCTCTAAATAATGTATTAGCGACCGAGGAAGACCACTGGTCTCAAATTAAAAAAAATTGTGACCGATAAAAAAGTTGGTTGCTAAATCCAAGGATTAGCGACCGCTTACGACCGCCTAGGTGGTCGTTAAAACTCAAAAGTCGATCAAAATTGACCAACTCTATTTACCGCCTGATCAGCGACCGCCTAATCATTCGCTGAATTCAATTTTGTAATTAGCGACCGCCTTTAAGCGGTCGCAAACTGGTCAGTTGACCCGTTCTTGGAAACGGGCAATGGTCATTTATTGCTGGGTTATTAATAGGTGGTCGCTAATCACACATTTGGTCATTCGGGACTGCCCAAATCTGTGATTAGCGACCGCCTGACCACCAATTTTTTTTTACCTTTTTTAGGCACAGGCCGTACGCATTTCGGCCTTCATTTCAAAAAGACCGCCGCCGCCTCCGTCGAGCAATTTGTTCCGATCAATACCCTTGTTGCTTCTCCGTCTACCTAATAACCGTAAGTTTTTTAAACTTTAAACGTTTATTATCTTTGTATGAGACAAATAATTTTTTGGTCCCGCAACTTGTCTAGTGGCCAATTTTGGTCCCAAAAAAATTAACTGTTCAAATTTGGTCCCATAACTTATTGAATCGTCCAAATTTGGTCCCAAATGAGACCAAAATTGGACAATTTAATAAGTTACGTGACCAAAATTGAATAATTAAATCTTTTGGGACCAAAATTGGACACCAAACAAGTTAGAGACAAAAAATTATTTTTTCGTATTCATTAATATTTTTTCTTTTCTCACCATATATATATATATACACACACACACACATATATCAAACACTATTTAATTAATTATATATGTAGATTCGCGAATTAAATTCTTAGTTCGTAATTAAAATTTCATTATTAGTATTTTATGAGAGCTTTGTAATTTATCTTAAATTATAATTATTCGAATTGAAAAATATTGGATTTTTCTTTTCACGTTTTATAGATGTTTTTCAAATATTTGTATTTATATCAATGGAATTGACACATTATATCATGTTCTTGTTGTATCGACTATTATCCTAGAGTACAATATTAATTAAGAAGGTGCATAAAAGTGTATTTTGGTCCCGTAATTTATCTAGTGTCCAATGTTGGTCCCAAGAAAATTAACTTTTCAATTTTGGTCCCATAACTTATTGAATCAAAATTGGACGATTCAGTAAGTTATGGGACCAAAATTGTAAAGTTAATTTTTTTGGGACCAAAATTGGACACTAGACAAGTTGTGGGACCAAAAAACTATTTTTTTCATCTTTGTATATCATTTTTTTAATATATAGGATTGATATACATGTAGTTAGATACATATATGTTTGTATATATGCTTGTATGAAGCATGCATATTTGTTTATGTTTGTATATGTTTGTATATTTGAATCATGCATACATGAAGTTAGATATATATGTACGTATATGTATAATTTTATATATTTGTGTATATTTTTTAAATCATGTATATAAATGTTTAGTATTTTTAAGTTAGTTGATATGTTATTATATATTAAATTAGTTGACATATATTTAATTAGTTGATATTGGTATGTATAGATATGAATTTAGTTGATTTATATACGTAGTTATGAATTTAGTTGATTGATATACGTAGATATAAGTAGGTATCAATTTTTAGTTGATTGATATGTGTAGGTATGAATTTAGTTGATTGGTATATGTAGGTATACATGAAATTAGTTGATTGATATACGTATGTATGAATTTAATTAGTTGATTGATATGTGTAGGTATGAATTTAGATGATTGGTATATGTAGGTATGAATTTAGTTGATTAATATGTGTATGTATGAATTTAGTTGATTGATATGTGTAGGTATGAATTTAGTTGATTGGTATATGTAGGTATATATATGAATTTAGTTGATTGATATACGTATGTATGAATTTAGTTGAATGTGTATAAATATAATATGTTATGTTAATCTGTTGAATTTATAATTATTACAAATGAGCTTTCAAGATAACCCTGATCAGAGTGGGGGATAGGGTCGGGGGAGAGGGAAGAGGAGGTCGGGGTCGTTGAGACCGGTGATCCTAGAGGTTCGACGGGCCCCGGAGATGACACCATCCTCCTGACAGCAGTCCAGTTTTCCTGGCTCTACTTCTGTTTCCGGATCTACGGCTTCACGGCAGCATCCCCCGTTAGTTAGCCGTCTCACTATTGTCCCTTGCGACAACATGTAAGTATTCTTAGATAACGAATTAAATAATTTTGTTTGTATTCATTAATATTAATTATTAATATTAACTTTAATTTTTTTTATATTACAGTATGCTTCCAGGCCATGAGACCAACTCTCGCGTCTCAAAGGCCATTAAGAAGGTCCCGTTCGAGGTTGGTGCCTCCTCGTGGACCATGGTGTCCGAGCGAAAGTGGAGTTCAAGGTATATTTATTATGATTTTAGTTTTTAATATTTTATTTTAAATTTATTTGTTAATATTTTATTTTTAATTTAATTGCAGAAGTTGTGCGTCTGTGACCCTGCCCATGATAGTGTTATGTACGGCTTGATCTGCACAAAAGCGCAGGAGCAGTACAAAAACATTATCTACGGGCTGAAGAAGCAGTTCGAGAGTGAAGTGCAGCTGGAGTTGGGCCGAGGGCCAGACGGACGTTCCGTCTGGGACGCTTTGGTTGCTCACTGGAATAGTGAGCAATTCAAAGCCAAGTCCGAGAATTACAGGGAGAACCGGTTGAAGGATCCCACCGGGCAAGGCGTCGCCAGACATCGGGTTGGATCACGGTCCATCTACGAGCACTCCCTCGCCTTTATAAGTATTATACTTTTTATTTACATTTGAATATTAATAAACTTTTAAATGTTTAATATTTAAAATCTATTGAATTTGGTTCGCAACAGGAGAAGGAAAGGACGAAAGCTCTCTCTCTATAAGCATATGGAGATCTCCCACCCAGTGAACCCGGAGACTGGGACGTCTACCTACGCCCGCACCACCGAGATCCACGTAAGTATTTTTTTTAATTTTAATTAATTTTAATTTAATTATTATAATTGTAGTTTAATTATTATAATTTTAATTTCAGAACCAGTTTAAGGATCGTCTCGCCCAGGCCTCGCAACAGGTGGCCCCCGGACACGACCATGAAGAGAACCCCACCCCTCCCCGGATTGACGAGGACCGCATCTATTTAGATGGAGTCGGAGTCAAGAAGGGAAAGGTCGTGGGGCAGGGCGGTCACAGTAAGGCCATCCTGCAGACTGATTAGGCGTGAAATTGTCATGATTCGTAGCGAGAAACGCCCTAGTTTTGGTCGAGTTTATAGAGTATTTAGAGTCAAATGAGCATTATTTCTATACATTGATAAATTTGTCTCTTTGATGCTCATAGGTGAATAGAGGACGAAAAACGGAGTTCGTAGGATTTTGAATCGACTCAAACGGATGCCCGGATGAGAAGATATTGAAGAAATACGATTGGTATTAGTGCGGACGAGGAAAAGTATCATTTGGAAGGATTAGAGATCACTCGAGCGCATTGCTCGAGCGCCACCGCTCGAGCGCCTTACTCGAGCGCGCAAACGTACAGAACAATTCTTGCGCTCGAGCAGCTCGAGCGCCACCGCTCGAGCGAATCGCTCGAGCGCCCAAAACATACAGAGAAGATTCAGCGCTCGAGCAGCTCGAGCGCGACCGCTCGAGCGAATGCATCATTCGAGCTACACAGCTCGAGCGGGACCGCTCGAGCGTTTTGCTCGAGCGCCCATATACTTTTGCCTCCGGATGCGTATTTTCGGCCCATTAACTCCCGTTTCGACCCGTGCCTATATATACCTCGTCCAAACACGTTTTGAAGGATCCCCAACTTTTAGACATCACGTTTCATAGAGTTTTTAGAGCGAGGAGGAAGAGAAGAGACGAGCGAGCTATAGATTTACGGTTTTGAGGTTTTTGCTTACGAATTTACTTTACGATTTCACGGTTTAGCTTCGATTCTTAATAACTTTTGTTCTTAAATACGTTGAGACCTAGTTTTTGTTAATTAATTTCAGTTTAATCTTTTACATATTAAAACCTCAGTTTATGTTCGTTCTTTTCTTCGTTTTCGTTATCATGTTCATGTTCGTCACTTGTTTAATTTCTATTGTTTACGTTCAAACTATGTCTAGCTAAAACCCTTGCATGCTTAGGGTAGGATGAACTCGTAGAAGTAGGTTGTGGGTATGTAATTAGAATAACTTGTGACGTTAGGTTTTAATTCTCTTAATTAATGAATTCTTAAAATTAATCTAGATTTCACTCTTGAGTTTCGTTCGAAAGGTGTTAGAGAGAGGACGACCGTATCACTCTTTAACAACGAGTAGATTTAACGAGAGGGTTTAGGAAAGGTTAATTCATATACCGGTTTAGCGAAGGAGGACGACCGCATCACCTTAGTTAAATTAGGGTCTCATTAATTAAGCACAATCTAATAACTTGTTAGTAGATTTGTGAAGTCGAGTGTTAGGGTAAAGTATTAGGGTTTAGAATCTTGAGCTTTCACCTTGCATTCTTAGACTTAGGTTAATTCTCGTTTGTCACGGTTATTTTAATTATGTACCTGCTCCGTTAGTATACGTAGGGATTCCTATCCTAAGCATCACCATCTCTTATTTGAATCCAACCCTTAGTTAATTCGTCTGCTTTAGTATTTTAGTTTAGTTAGTTTATTTTAGTTTAATTAATCTTTCTTTAAAAAATCCAAAAACAAAACACTCATATTAACTACGACGCGTAGATCTTCAGGGATCTATTCGCATATACACTATCCCGTGGGTACGATATACTTGGTCGTTATACTTGCCAATACTATAGTGAACCCATTCGCTTGCGGGTGAGCGATTAGTAGAAGTTAGTAAAATCGCTTCAAGTCAATGGCGCCGTTGCCGGGGATGGCGTTATATGCTCTTTGAATAGGACTTGTCGATAGCTTAGTAGTTAGTAGTGAGTGCCTATTTTCTGTTTTTATTTCTTTTTGTTATTTTTATTTATTCGGCAGTTGCGTTTTGATCCATCTGCTAGTGTGTCAGGTTTATGAGAACACGCTCACAAGGCAACACGAGCGAAGAGAGAATACCGTTGGACCCTGAGACAATAGCTAGAAGGAACCGAGCTTACTTGAGAAGAATGAACGCAGCCGACTTAGGGAAGGGACCAATGGACCTCAATAATGAGTTGGACGATGCTGCCAACGATTTCAATCAGGCAGTAGACCGGGTTGATGGCTCTGGAGGGAGTGGTGGTCAGAATCAAGACCAGTTCGTAGATAGTAGTAGCCAGAACCCGGGTGCACAAAATGTAAACAATCCAGCTCAGAATCTTGTCCCAAATACTCTGAACAACCCTGCTTACCCACAAAACCCGAATAACCCTTTCCACAACCCAGCATACCAACATTACCCATACCCACCATACCCTTATCCACCATACCCGTATCCTCCACCTCCTGTCTATAACCAACCACCTGTGTACCAACAACCTCCAGTTCAAAACATACCAGCACCACCTGTCGCTCCTCAGCCTGCGCCCCAGAACGCAGATCAGAATATGGCAATTCGGGGCAGGTTCGCGGCACAACCGCAGAGGTACTACGATGGAGTGGCCTTACCTCCAGTTAAGGCCAATAACTTTTCAATTTCTCCAGGAATTCTCAAGCTGCTTACTGAGAATCAATTCAAGGGGGAGGTTGGGAAGGAGAACCCTCACACTCACTTGAGGAGTTTCCTCATGATTGCATCTACTTTCAATTACAATGGCATGTCTGAGGATGCCAAGAGGCTCAGGTTGTTCCCATTCTCTCTTACGGGAATAGCCAAGGAATGGTATGATAACACGCTCCCACGGGGAGGTGTTAACACATGGGCCGAGCTCGAGCGTCTGTTCCTCGAGCGATTCTACCCTCCATCAAGAACGATTAAAGCGAGAATTGAGATCTCTTCTTTTAGCCAGAAGTCTGGAGAGGATTTACGCCAGGCATGGGAGAGATACTCAAATATGTTGATCGAGTGCCCGCAGCACGGGTACAACGAGGGAGATATTATGGCGTTCTTCTACAGTGGAGCCAGCAAGGCTGGCCAAGCCCACCTAGATGCATGTGCAAGTGGAGCTTTTCTGAACCAGGGAGTAGCGAGGTGTAGAGAGATCGTGGACAATATTGTCACGAATGCTGGTGCATGGAACGAGGATCCAGAATTTCAGAGGGTATGCAAGTTGGAAGAGAATGAGGGTACGAGGAAGCTGTTGATGGCTATGATGGAGAAGATCAGCAATCTCGAGATGGGGCAGAACTTGGTTGGAGGGAATGGAGTAGCAAGCGAGAAAGTGGAACCACCCACGAATCAGCAAGAAGAGGCCAACTATATGGGAAGGCCTAATTACCCACAAGGGGGGTATCCACAAGGTGGAAACCAGTATGGAAGACCTTCTTACGGTCAACCATTTGTACCTCCAGGCCCACAGCCGCCTCAAAATCAATGGAGGAACACACAAGGGTATCAAGGAGGCCAGCAGCCTCCTCAAAACACTTGGAGGAAAAATGAGAATTTTTCTTATGCTAACCCAAAAGCTGGAATTACTGTGCCTGCAGGTGTTGATCCGGGGTTTAAACCTCCTGGTGGAGAGGGCGGTGCATCAACCGAGGAGATGTTGAGAGCGATCCTTCAGAAAGTGGAGGAAGGTAGCAAGCGATTGTCCTCTTTGGAGTACGATGTGAAGGAGCTGCATAAGAAAGGTGATCAACGAGATCAAGAACTCCAAAAGAGAGACATCGAGTGGAATCGAGTTCAGCAAGAGAACAACAGAAGATTCAATTCCATCGAGTACCAAATTAGCCAGATCGCAAAGTCTCAGCCGAGAGAGCCTGGCAAGTATCCATCAATGCCCGAGGATAACCCAAAGGAACATTGCAAGGCCATTGAGTTGAGAAGTGGGACCAAATATGATGGTCCCGAGATGCCTGCTGATTCTGAGACGCTCAAAGAAGAAGTTGAGACAGAAGGGATAGAGTCTCAAAGTGATGGAGTTGAGGTTGAGAAGGAAGGAGTTAAGATGAAAAGAGATGATAAGAGTCAAGATGTGGATGAGACCCAGAAGAGCAAAGTGCCTGGTGAGGAGATTGAGGAGATAGAGAGAATTCCAAAGTGGAAAAAGGCAAAGGAAGCAAGGGAGAAAGTGAAAGAAACTGAGAAAGATGAATGGGGGGTACCCAAATCGGTGATACCTGTCCCATATCCACAGCGCTTCATGAAAAAGAAGCTTGATGAAAAGTTTGCTAAATTCCTTGATGTCTTTAAAAAATTACATATTAACATCCCTTTTTATGATGCTTTGGAACAGATGCCGAACTACGCCAAGTTCCTGAAGGACTTGATTGCGAAGAGACGGAGAATAGATGGACCCGAGCTAGTGCACTTGAACCATGAGGTGAGTGCTATGGTGCACAAGGCACTTCCGCCTAAGCTGAAGGATCCCGGGAGCTTCATCATTCTTTGCGATATCGGGAACGGGATCAAGAAAGGAGCTTTATGTGATCTCGGGGCGAGCATTAATCTGATGCCTCTTTCATTGTTCAAGAAGTTGGAGGGAGTTGAGCTGCAACCCACGATGATGACACTCCAGCTTGCTGATAGGTCCATTACTAGACCTCAAGGAGTAGTGGAGGATGTTCTAGTGACGGTGGAGAATCACGTTTTTCCCGCCGACTTCGTAGTACTCGAGATGGAGGAGGATGAGCATGTTCCGCTGATTTTGGGAAGGCCGTTTCTAGCTACTGCTGGGATGGTGCTTGATGTAGCGAATGGAAAGATCACGGTCAAAGTTGATGATCAAGAAGTGAAGATAGCTATCTACGAAGCTATGAAATACCCCATGGGAGATGAGAGTTGCCAATTCATTGACATCACGGATGCTTGTGTTGAAGACACACTTCTAGACCCTTGCTCTTTTTATGTTCATCAATTTGATTATCCTATTCTTGACGATATGTCTTATGATTCTTATAATCTTGATTATTTTGACAGCTTGAAAGACAATGAAGACGTCAAGTTCATGGAGTTGAAGAAAGTGGAGGATGATGATGACTTGGAGGCCGAGGAGTCAACTTTCGAGAAGATGTTCGATAAGGCACCACCATTGGAGGCGAAGAAGGAGTTGAAGCCGCTGCCCAACCACCTCAAGTACGCTTACTTGGATGAGACCGACAAATATCCGGTAATTGTATCTGCCCTTTTATCTGATGATCAGCTTGAGAGACTTTTAGTGGTGCTTCGTAAGCACAAATCTGCTATAGGATGGTCGATCGCGGATATAAAGGGAATTAGTCCCTCGATTTGCATGCATAGGATTAGATTAGAAGAGGGTAGAAAACCGATAGTGCAAAATCAGCGTAGAGTTAATCCGGTTATTCAAGAGGTGATACATAAGGAAGTATTGAAGTTGTTAGATAGCAACATGATTTTTGCCATTTCTGATAGTCCATGGGTGAGTCCTTTACACATAGTTGCTAAGAAGGGGGGTACCACAGTGATTAAGACGGAGTCTAACGAATTGGTAGCCACTAGATTAGTGACGGGATGGCGTGTATGTGTTGATTATAGAGAGTTGAACAAGGCAACGTGTAAGGATCACTTTCCTTTACCGTTCCTTGATCAAATGATAGATAGATTAGGTGGTTTTGAGTATTACTGTTTCTTAGATGGGTACTCGGGGTATAATCAGATCATGATAGCCCCCGAGGATCAAGAGAAAACCACCTTCACCTGCTATTATAGGACTTTTGCTTTTAGGAGAATGCCGTTTGGGTTGTGTAACGCACCCGCCACCTTTCAAAGGTGTATGATGGCAATTTTTCATGGCTTGATTGAGAAGATTATGGAGGTTTTCATGGACGACTTCTCCGTTTACGGGGAGTCGTTTAATAAATGTCTAACCAATCTTGAAGTTGTGTTGAGCAGGTGTGAAGAGACGGACTTAGTGCTTAATTGGGAGAAGTGTCACTTCATGGTAAGAGAGGGTATTGTTCTTGGACATCATGTGTCCTCGAAAGGTATCCAAGTGGACAAGACAAAAGTGATTGCTATCGAGAAGCTTCCACCACCTTCGACCGAGAAGGGGATTCGGTCATTCTTAGGACACGCGGGTTTTTATAGACGTTTCATAAAAGACTTTTCACAAATAGCTAAACCCCTTTCGCGGCTTCTTGAAAAAGAAGTCGCCTTTGAGTTTACTAATGAGTGTTTAGTGGCTTTTAATAGGTTGAAAGAAGCGTTGGTGAATGCCCCGATACTTGTCACACCGGATTGGTCTAGCCCGTTCGTGCTCATGTGTGATGCTAGCGATTATGCGATGGGGGTTGCTTTGGGGAAAATTCGAGAGAAGCGTTTTCACGCTATTTATTATGCCTCGAAGATGCTGAATTCTGCTCAAGTGAATTACACTACGACCGAAAAGGAGCTGTTAGCGGTCGTGTATGCTTTTGATAAATTTCGACCCTACTTAGTAGGGACGAAAACAATTGTATATACGGACCACGCAGCGATTCGGTACCTTATGAGCAAGAAGGATGCAAAGCCCCGTCTCATTCGTTGGATCTTGTTGCTCCAGGAGTTTGATGTAGAGATTCGAGACAAGAAGGGGTGCGAGAACGTGATAGCCGATCACCTTTCGAGATTGGAGCTCACAAAGGAGAACACCGTGGAGGATCGAGAGGTGAACGATGAATTCCCTGATGAGAAGCTCTTTGGCTTAGGAGAAATCCCTGTGTATAGAGTTGAGGGGAAGGCACCTTGGTTTGCAGATTATGCTAACTATTTAGCAAGTGGTGAGTTGCCCGTTGAGATAGACTCGGTGCATCGGAAGGCATTTTTGAAGAAGGTTCGGGAGTACATTTGGGATGACCCCTATTTGTTCAAAAGAGGGATCGATCACGTGTTGAGAAGGTGTGTGCCAGAGGAGGAGTGGAGTGATATCATAAGGCATTGTCACGCCTTGCCATGTGGAGGACATTTGGGTGGAGAGAAGACCGGAAGGAAAGTCCTGCAATCCGGGTTTTATTGGCCAACTTTGTTGAGAGATTGCATGGAATGGGTTAAGAGGTGTGAGAAGTGCCAACGATTCGGCTCCATTACTAAGAGGGACGAGATGCCTATGCACGTGTTCATGGAAGTCGAGATATTCGACGTATGGGGGATTGATTTCATGGGTCCATTTCCTCCTAGTAATGGATTCTTGTACATTCTCGTATGCGTTGATTATGTCTCGAAGTGGATTGAAGCTGTCCCAACTCGCGTGAATGATTCCCGTGTCGTCATCGAATTCTTGAGGAAGAACATCTTTGCGAGATATGGAGTTCCAAGAGCTTTGGTAAGTGATGGGGGAAGCCATTTCGTGAACAAATGGATGGAAAAGCTGCTGTCAAAATACGAGGTAAGTCATCGAATCTCTACTGCTTATCATCCTCAATCTAACGGTCTTGCAGAGGTTTCTAACCGTCAAATCAAGGAGATCCTTGAGAAGACGGTGAGCATAAGTAGGAAAGATTGGGCGATGAAGTTGGATGATGCACTTTGGGCATATAGGACAGCTTTCAAAACTCCTCTTGGTATGTCTCCATATCAATTGGTGTTTGGAAAGGCATGTCACTTGCCCGTGGAGTTGGAGCACAAGGCATATTGGGCGATCAAAAAGCTGAATTTTGATAGTGCCTTGGTTGGTGAGAGGAGATTACTCCAACTTCATGAGTTGGAAGAGTTTCGAGACGTTGCCTACGAGAATGCCCGAATTTTCAAAGAAAAGACGAAGAAGTGGCATGATGCACGGTTGAAGAAGAAGGAATTCAAGGTGGGTGATCAAGTCCTCGTATTCAATTCGAGGATGAAGCTTTTTGGTGGAAAGCTAAAGTCCAAGTGGAACGGGCCGTATATTGTAAGGGGAGTGCACAAGAGTGGATTCCTTGAAGTTGAGACGGACGATGGACAGAAATTCATGGTGAACGGGCATAGAGTGAAGAAATTCTTTAACTTCTCTTATGAGAATAAGGGAGGTATTTTAGAGTCTCAAGTCCCGTGAGCTCCTTTGAGCACGGTCCGGCATTAGGACCTTAAAACTAGCGCTTAATGGGAGGCAACCCATTTTTACTTGTTTTTTTTTTTTGTGTTTTGTTTATTTTTAGTAGTTTGGGAATCGTAAGTGTTAACCTTGTTGGTTGAGAATTTTGATGTAGGCTTGCTTCGTGGAGTGAAATTCTGAGAGAGGGAGCTTAAGGAGGAAAGTCAGGAAGTTGAGCACGTTTCGAATAGGAAAGCATTCAATTCTTGAAGTTAGAGGTAACTGAACCCCAAACGTCGACCTCTTTGCGAAGTCGAAGTTTGGGGGGGTGATGTTTCTTTTCGTTCATTAGTTTGCATTGGTAGAAGTCGATTTCATACGAATTTTGTGTACTTACTCTTACGTACTCATTCGTTTCAAACTTTGTTATCGCATAGCAAGAACAAAGTTTGGGGGGGTGTGTATTCGTACTTCGGGTTCGTACACGAAATTCTATGAAAAATTGGTCAAATTTTTCGAAAACATCAATGCTTGAGGGTCGTTGAGTCGAAGTGAGTGAGAGTGCTAAGTTCGACTTGAAGTGGATTGGTGATTTGCACGTATGGAAGAGACCCCAACTCCTCGGTCGAATGAGCGACCTGGCTTAAATCGAGGAGTTCTCAGGTTAGTTAGTGTTTTGGGTTGAATGTGATAAGTTGTCGAGCTTGGTTCGGATGGAAATTTCGAGTGTTGAACATAAAAAAAACAAAGTTGAAATTTTCTCGCGCTCGAGCAGCTCGAGCGCCACCGCTCGAGCGTATTGCTCGAGCGCCTAAAACATACAGAACCATTCTCGCGCTCGAGCAGTTCGAGCGCCATCGCTCGAGCGTATTGCTCGAGCGCCCAAATCTTACAGAGCGTTTTCGACGCTCGAGCGAATTGCTCGAGCGCGACCGCTCGAGTGAATCGCTCGAGCGGGTCGCGGGTTGACCCATCGGATTTTCCCCTCTATAAATACCCCTTTCCACCCATTTACACACACTTTCACACACTATTTGGGGCGATTTGGGGGCGATTTGGAGCATTTCATACGATTTTGCACGATTTCTCACAATTTTTGCTCGAATTTCTTCACAATCCTCCTTAAATCTTCGAACAAGGTACGTAATCTCTAACTTTTGTGATTCAATTCGTAGTTTATGGTTGAATTAGGCATGAGTTGATGCATATGAACTAGGGTTCATGAGTTAGTCGAAATTTTTGGGGATTTTTGCGAAACTTGTTGATTCTTGATTCCTTGATTGATGAATGTTGATAATATGCTATGGGTTTGCTTGTTTTACTTTCAATTTTGGAATTGAATGAGTAGAAGGGGTGAATTTCTAGAGTGAGAAGTAGGAATTTGAGAAAAGGAAATGGGTTTTGCATATTGAGAAGAATTTTTTGTGAATTGAGATGGAATTGAGCATGAATGAGTATGAGTTGAGTCTTGAGCATGTAAATTACATAGTTTGTGTAAAGTTACTTCATGATAGACTTAAATGTGGGCAATTTTGGGTTGAAATGGAGAATTAAGTGTTGAAGGATTGAGAACTTTGAACGAAAAACATGAGTTAATTGTTGTGAATTACTTTGAACTTGATTGAATGCTTTGAAATGAATATTGCTTTGAACTTGAGAAAAGCATGAATAGTGAGTTGAATCGAATTGAGATGCATTACTTGGAATTGCTTGAGTTTGAATGAATGATGAACTGTTGTGAACTTAAGGAATGTTGCTTAAATCCTTGCTATGTCATGATTAGGTACAATGGCTCCTAAACACAAACTCCTGAGCGACGAAGAAGTGAGAGTGCTCACGGAACAGCTTAGACAGAAGAACTTATTGCCCGCGAGATGGGGAGGGTTAGACTATCACGATGACTGGAAGTACGTGGCTTACAGATGGAGCCTCATAACCGGGAAGGTTGAGAAAACCCGGAGACCCGTGGTAAGCTTCATGAAGGACCTGGGAATTGAGGAGGAGATACGAAGGATATTCACCAGAAACAACATGGCTGAGTTCTTCGACATGCTGCTAACCATGGAGACTAACGCCGATCTGGTGGAACAATTTATGGCCACAGTGGAAAAGACGGGCACCGACACCTTCAAATTCAAATACCAGAACGAGTGGCAATACCACGAGGTGGGGGTTGTCAACCTCGCATTCGGGCTCCCAGCCCTATCTCGTCCCAACCGTGAGCTAAAAGCGTACAACGCTAATGTATTTTGGAAGGAGATAACGGGCAGCTTGGTTGGGGACTACAAGGGGCAGTATGCGAGGGCATCGGCTATCCGAAACCCGGTGATCAGATATCTGGAGCGGATACTGGGGAACACGATTTATGCCAGATCTGAGACGGGGACGGTGACGAGCAAGCAGCTCTACGGAATCTGGTGCCTTTTGCATAAAAAGGACCATGACTTTGGAAGGGACTTCCTAGAGCACCATTTCGAGGCTCCGTTCAAGCTGGGAATGAGAACCTCGAAGATCCGAGGAGGAGGGCTGATTTCAGTTTTGATGAAGCACCTCGGATTTGAGCCGTGTTCGGGACCTTGCAAAGGCATGGATTTGGGATTCGAGCAGATGAACAACACTTGGATGTTTGAGCACTGGATGGGCAAATACTGCATCAGATACAATGATGATGGCTTGTTCCCGCTGCCGAACAAGAAGCTCGTGACGCTGGTGGGGATGAAGAAGGATAACGTCGGGATGAACGGAGAGCAGCACCTCGCTATAGGTGCTAAGTACACATCAGAGATAGATGGCAAAGGACTCCGGGACGTTAGGCCGGTCAAGAGGAGCAGAGGAGAAGGCACGAGTGGTGCCGGATCGAGTGGAGCAGCGGAGCTGCAAGAGGAGGAAGAACAAGAGTACGAGGAAGGAGGAAACATGGCTGATGAGGAAGAAGCGGATGTGGGTGAAGGAGGTCAGGGACCTCAAGAGATGGAGTTCGGGATGCCTGATGCACCGACTCCAGAGCCGTGGTACCCGAACCAGATGGAGTGGTACGGAATGCGAACCGACATTCAGGGCCTGAGGGTAGATGTCACGGAGCTTCACACCACTCAAAATCAGTGGTACGCGGAAGCTTCTAGCATGAGAGGGGAGTTTCAAGGAGTTCGATCGGAGGTTTCAGATTTGAAACGCTGGATGGAGGCACTCTTTGTCTCCCACTTAGGATCCGATCACCCTAGCTACCGGCCACCACCACCTCCCGACGCTTGAGAGACCTGGGATGCCCCCAATTTTCTTTTCCTTTTTCTTTCCTCTTCTTTTTCCTTTCTTTTCTTATTTATTTCTGTTCCTGAGTATGAATTGTAGTGATTGCGTGAAGTGCATGTTCTTGGGGATTGTATTGGAAGTCTTTTAACTTTTGAGGGATTTGTTTCGATTTGCTTTGATTGATGATTGATGATTTCATGCTTATTAACTCTTCTAGACTGCTTATTTTTATTCTTGAGTATGACTTAGTGAGGAGAGTTGAGTTGTGAAAGTGAGTTGAAAATTCCTTTGTGTAAGTATGTGAGTTTGAGCTGATTAGGGGGAGAACCCGTATGCTTATGAGTTTTCTTTTGAGTGCTTGTGTGATGAGAGTGAGAATTCACTAGGACTAGCTTGGATGTGAAAGCCGTGAGAGTTGAGCCTTACGAGATTTAAATGCATGATTTAATCTCTTCGTTTGTGAGTGGATCGTCACCTTAGAGGATGCTAGAACTTGCATGTACTCTTGCTTCTAGATTGTGTCTAGTTTGATATGCCGAATAGGATCTTAGGCCATCTTTGATTTGAATAAGTCACTTAGCCAAACTTTTCCTTACCAATGACATTGATCCCTTGTTAGCCCCTTTGAGCCTAAAGCCTATTTTATTTGCTAGCACATATGAACACTATTCCAATTCCTAAGCCTTTTTGTCCAAATTTGAGTGGAGAATAGGAAAGTGTGAATATGAAGGAAGTGAATTGAGTTGAAAAAAGGAAAAGGTTGTTTGTTGAGTAAATATGAGAAGAAGGTGTGATGAAGTTTTGAGATGTGGGAAAAAGAACAAAAAAATTTTGAGAATGAAAAAAAAAAAAAAAAATGAGCTCATGTGTTTGTGCGAAAAAGAGAAAAAAATGATGAAGTGATTGAAAAAGTGAAGGAGTGAGAAAGATAAAAAAATTGAAGTGTTGAGAGAATTGAAAGCGAAAGTGTAGTGATTGAATACATTTGAAGTAGTTCGTTCTTAATCTCGAAGTACCGAAGTTTTGAATTTCTATTCTCCATTCACTTGAGTCACTTTACCATATTGTTATCCCACCTGTCCAAAGAGCCTACATTACAACCTTTTGAAAGTCCTTTTTGATTCGGCATTGACTTCTAGAGTATGGTCGAAGTTGAGAGCATTTACAAGCCTATGGCTGCCAATTTGTGTGATTGATTGATTGAGTGAGTCCCTTTATCATTGTTATACACTTGTGAGGGAGTTAAACACATCGTTGAGTGCACATCCATGCTTGATCTTGGTGTTTCTTGTTATTGTTGCATGAGTATGATGAAGGAAAGTGAGTGAGTATACGGGTGATTGACTTTTGAAGCTTGAGTTCATTAGCTTGCATGATTGAGTTTTCCTACTCATTCCTAACAATTTCACTTGACTTATTATTTCATTGCTTGGGGACAAGCAACATGGTAAGTTTGGGGGGGTTGATTAGGCGTGAAATTGTCATGATTCGTAGCGAGAAACGCCCTAGTTTTGGTCGAGTTTATAGAGTATTTAGAGTCAAATGAGCATTATTTCTATACATTGATAAATTTGTCTCTTTGATGCTCATAGGTGAATAGAGGACGAAAAACGGAGTTCGTAGGACTTTGAATCGACTCAAACGGATGCCCGGATGAGAAGATATTGAAGAAATACGATTGGTATTAGTGCGGACGAGGAAAAGTATCATTTGGAAGGATTAGAGATCACTCGAGCGCATTGCTCGAGCGCCACCGCTCGAGCGCCTTACTCGAGCGCGCAAACGTACAGAACAATTCTTGCGCTCGAGCAGCTCGAGCGCCACCGCTCGAGCGAATCGCTCGAGCGCCCAAAACATACAGAGAAGATTCAGCGCTCGAGCAGCTCGAGCGCGACCGCTCGAGCGAATGCATCATTCGAGCTACACAGCTCGAGCGGGACCGCTCGAGCGTTTTGCTCGAGCGCCCATATACTTTTGCCTCCGGATGCGTATTTTCGGCCCATTAACTCCCGTTTCGACCCGTGCCTATATATACCTCGTCCAAACACGTTTTGAAGGATCCCCAACTTTTAGACATCACGTTTCATAGAGTTTTTAGAGCGAGGAGGAAGAGAAGAGACGAGCGAGCTATAGATTTACGGTTTTGAGGTTTTTGCTTACGAATTTACTTTACGATTTCACGGTTTAGCTTCGATTCTTAATAACTTTTGTTCTTAAATACGTTGAGACCTAGTTTTTGTTAATTAATTTCAGTTTAATCTTTTACATATTAAAACCTCAGTTTATGTTCGTTCTTTTCTTCGTTTTCGTTATCATGTTCATGTTCGTCACTTGTTTAATTTCTATTGTTTACGTTCAAACTATGTCTAGCTAAAACCCTTGCATGCTTAGGGTAGGATGAACTCGTAGAAGTAGGTTGTGGGTATGTAATTAGAATAACTTGTGACGTTAGGTTTTAATTCTCTTAATTAATGAATTCTTAAAATTAATCTAGATTTCACTCTTGAGTTTCGTTCGAAAGGTGTTAGAGAGAGGACGACCGTATCACTCTTTAACAACGAGTAGATTTAACGAGAGGGTTTAGGAAAGGTTAATTCATATACCGGTTTAGCGAAGGAGGACGACCGCATCACCTTAGTTAAATTAGGGTCTCATTAATTAAGCACAATCTAATAACTTGTTAGTAGATTTGTGAAGTCGAGTGTTAGGGTAAAGTATTAGGGTTTAGAATCTTGAGCTTTCACCTTGCATTCTTAGACTTAGGTTAATTCTCGTTTGTCACGGTTATTTTAATTATGTACCTGCTCCGTTAGTATACGTAGGGATTCCTATCCTAAGCATCACCATCTCTTATTTGAATCCAACCCTTAGTTAATTCGTCTGCTTTAGTATTTTAGTTTAGTTAGTTTATTTTAGTTTAATTAATCTTTCTTTAAAAAATCCAAAAACAAAACACTCATATTAACTACGACGCGTAGATCTTTAGGGATCTATTCGCATATACACTATCCCGTGGGTACGATATACTTGGTCGTTATACTTGCCAATACTATAGTGAACCCGTTCGCTTGCGGGTGAGCGATTAGTAGAAGTTAGTAAAATCGCTTCAAGTCACAGACCTACCGCCAGAGTAGTGAATTGTCCTCCTCGATCGACTTTGCTCCCTCTCAGTTAGAGCGTGAGCTGAGAGACGTCCGAAAGCAGATGGAGGCCCCCACGAGCTACAACGAGAGTCTTCGGGACTGGTTCACCACCATCTCCCAATAGATGGGAGTAACCGCTCCACCTCCACCCCCACCCCTACAAAATTTTGCTACCGGGAGAAGCGGTGCCGAGGAGAGCGGGCACGGAGGTGGTGAGGATGAGGATGACGAAATCGATATCGATCGCTTCCTCTCT